>JAXQQM020062769.1:0-561061 GCA_034641835.2 Pinus albicaulis | reverse complement strand
ATATATATTATTGTAGGGCCGGGCCGCGAAGCTACCGTCAAACCCCACGATACCAACCAACTAACCTGCAAGTGCGTTACGGAAGATATATATGGTATGGTGGGGGGCCGAATTGACGGAGACACTGGACCATGACAACGAGAATGGGGGTATCGACAACCCCCCCCCCGCCACCATACATATGCTATATATATATAGATATATATATATATATATACTCTATATATATATATATATATATATATATATATATAGATATATATATATATGGGTTTATAAAAATATTTAAAAGTAAAACATTATTTAGGTTGTTAGCGAGGATGCAATATTCCAAAATTAAGAGCATTACTGGAAATGGGAATATCTCAAGATATTACCAATGTGAAGATCAGCAATACATAAACATGAGCTGGAAAATAGCAGTGAATGCATTAAAACCAAAATGCCAGAAGAACCACATAACCATCACATTATATTATAGCAGCAATAATGTATACAATATCTTTAAAGAAAGGATCTCTCAAGCTAGGAAATGCAGCCTCAATGAAACATATACATGAAATATGGAGAAATACGCTAGACAAAGCCACTGGCTGTAGTGTAATCCTTGAAGGAGAACTACTACAAAATGTCATTAATCTATGGATGTGATAATAGATAGCTCAAATAAATAATGGGGAGCAAGATCTCAACCCCTGGAAACATAAAATACACAATCCTTGAGAGGATTGGCTGCAATAAGTACAAAATGGCAAATCTGCAGAAATGCCAAAGTTGTTGGGCAGCAGCTGCAACTCAAAACTGGAAATGGGTGTAGATAGCTGATGATGCTGCAATAGATGGCTGAATCTCATCCAAAGGATCTCTAGAGTGAAAGGCTGATCCTCTCACGTAAGATCTCACCCTCCAAACATGTGGAGCAAGTCCCCACTGCAAATGCACTCATAAATAACGCAGTCTAGGGAAGGGACTACGCTGTTGGTGAAGAGAAATTCTTGGCCTGATGCCAATGATCTACAATATGCTCCTAGATCTCCCTCAATAACCTCCTAGAGGAATAGAAGCTCCCTCCTCTGACAGATGAGCTAAGGAAATGGTATATGGTGTCCTCCACTGCAACACTGCGTTATACTTGAGCAAAAATAATGCAGTATATGAAAGGAGAAGCTTTGGCCTTGAGCCAAGAGATGTGGAGAATGAAGAACAATCCTCCAAGAGGCCTCTCAAGAAGGAGGAGGAATCCTAAACAAGGATTCCCCGACAATTCTTGTTAAACAACAAAAGAATGCACAATGTCGAAATAGACATGAAATGAATAATCCAAGCATGAGAAACAATGGTTGCCTTGCCCTCCTTTTAAACATGTGAAAGCTCTCTCTCCATGGGCCCCATCAATTAGGGTTTCCTCCACCAAATATCTTCTTCCTCATTCAAACTGCGCTGTCTTCTAACGTAAGCTACTCCTCCTATGGTAGCACTGTTGGCTTGGTCAAACCTGACCTTGTCTTCATGCATTTGCCCCTTTTCACACTTGAGGGTGAAAAATCAAGCTACTCTGATGATCCCTTTAACATTATGAGGGATTTTATTCATGTCTTCAATAAGAATGGGTTCCCTTACCAATTTATTTAGCTGCAAGGTGATAAAAGAAAAACTTTAATATTCCATTTAGCCATGTGCTAAAATGGGAATATTACAGTCCTCCCCTCCCAAATGTTTCTTGTCCTCAAGCAACTGCAAGGACAGAACTGAAGAATCTCCACCCAAGGCATGGAGTTTTAAATATGTTGAGGAACATCTTCCTCATGTATATCCTCCATCCCCCAAGCAATCAACCATACAAAGTGAGTTACCTCCCAACATGGCAACTCCTGACAATCATCTTCCACCTTTGGCTCCTGCAATGTAGGTGGGCTGAAAATATGATCTTGGTAGACAAAATAGCCTACCCCATGTTGTCCTCCTCTCCACTTAGGATAAGTGTAGAGTATATGCTGATCTTGGGCTGCAATAAAGTTTCCCTCCAGTGGCAAGATGAAGACTATACCTCCAAGGATCTCTTCCCCAGCGTTATGAAACATGTTGTCCCAAATCACCTCATATGTGATGAGTTGGAAGTCACCATCATATGGCATCCAATCAATCATATGGCTCACTTCAAATGTAAACAAATGTTTTGTTGTAGTGGCCACATGTCCTCTCATGCTCCCATTAGAACACGCAATGAAAATAATTTGGGAGATCTCTCCCCCAAGGGACACATCCAACCAATGTACCATTCCCCCAGTCATGCTCTCAACAAATACAAAGACAACAACAACATAATGAGCCATAATGGAAACCATGCTTGCTGTCATATGTGGCAAGGGAGAAGGACAATGGTCCCTCAATTGTAACCAATACAGTTTGACCCTCAACTGCAAAAGACTGTGACAAAAAATGTGGCCTCTCAACCATTTTCTTGTTGTCCTACTCTCCTCAAATGTATAGAGGAAGTGAATGATATATGGTGCAAGGTGAGTAGTTCCTCCAAAATAAATTTCCTCCCCAATTCCTCCTAGGGAGTGGTCACCAATAATGCTCATGGCCTCAAGTAGACCATGGGGTCTAGAAATAAAAATGCTCCTCCTTAGAGCAACATCTTGTACATATATGATTAAGGGATGAATATACAAATCATCATGCAAATATACAATACCCTTACCATAAGTTTTGTGTATGCAAATGGAGTGGCTCAGAAATGAGTCTCCTCTCATCCTCAAAGAGAAAAGAGGTGGCTGTGCTAACTCCTCCAAAGAGTTATGTATCTCCTCCTTCTGCACATGATCTATGCATCTCCTCATATGCTGATCTATCAATATCAAGCAAGAAAGATGATCCTGGGAATACTCCACCAACAACCCGGAGCTCCAACATGGATCTATCCTCCATAGTGACAGCGTTGATGATTCCCCATGAAGGAAATCTGTCATATGGTTATCTCCCAGGGTCTCCACTCCTCTGAAATCACTGAGTGGTGCCTAAACTGGTGAGGCATCCATCCTCCTCTACTGATCCAGTGGTCTCCTCGACAAAATGTCTCCATGAAATGAGACATCATCATCAAGAGGTGACTACATATATGAATGAACAAATATATCCATGCTTCCACTGCACAATCCAATCACCTTCTTAGGTGTATCAACCTCACAAAAGAGATAGGGAGGTGTGCTCCTCATCACATCATGATGGTCATCCTCCCTATATCCTCCTTGAGTATTCATGGTTCCACACCTCCTCAACAATGGCACATGAATTTTTCCTTGATCTCCACACATGAGATCCTAGGGGCTTCCTTGAAAAGATGCAAGAATACCTCTACCTAGAGCAAGATCTCATCCCTCCTCTACATGAGGCACTGGATAGTCTCTAGATGGCATAGTGTTGTTGCCCTCAGCATGAATGGGCAACCCTCCAACAATTTTGCTGCAAATATGGAATCTCTCCCAAGGTGGAAGTAATTCCTGATCATCAAAGGTCAAGGAGTATCCCCTTTTCACCATGATAGTGCTATCTCCTACTCCTGCAACATCATACAAGAAATGAGAGAAAATATTCTCTTGCTCTTCAAAGAATAACCCCAGCAACAAATGTTTTTGCTGCTTCCTCATGCTCTCATCATACAAGATATGTGATGAAGACATAGTGTATGATTGAATGTTGCATCATCACTATGCACCCATACTCTTTGCTGCTCCATGATGCCAGCATCCTACCACATATTCTCCTTCCTCATACCCTTGGAAATGTTGAAAATGGCAACATGAAATAGTGAAGGAGGCCTCCTGAAACATATTTCCTGATCCTAGTTGGAAAGTGATCACCTAAACTAGGTGGGGACCACACATGTGATTTTTGTCGAAAAATCTATTTTTAGACTATGTCTATTTTTAGACATATGGAGCATGGTCCAGGGGTTGTAGTATGTTATTCTTGGAGTATTGGTCATGTTGGTAAAAATAGATGGACCTCTATTTTTGTGACCTATAGGTCGATAGGTCGAAGTCTATTTTTAGACTGCCTATCCTAAAAATAGGGAAGTCAAATATTATTTACCCTTAATAATATTTGGACTCTAAACTTCAGTTTACTCTCTTGGAGCACTTCAGTTTGATCCTCAGAGGTGGGGCATGCAGCTGCCAGAAGGATTTACACTTTTCCTATGAGTTAGGTGAGCTAATGCATGGTTGACTTCAGTTAGAGCTCAAGTGGTGGAGTTCAGTTGAGTTGATGCGACAGTTAATGGAGGTGGTGTTCTGGTTAACTAGTTGAACTAGTTGTATTTAGTTTAACTGGCTAATACACTAGAGATGAGTTGTGTGAATTAAATATTATTTAATTCACTAATTATAAACTCATAAATCAACTAAAGAATACATCAGTTAACTTCAGTGCATGGACAGTTTCAGTGGAGACCAGTGCAGAAATAGGTGAAAGAGCAGGTTAACTATCGGTTGTGACTATACTATTGCTATTTGCAACACACAGATGGGTGGAGTAACCCATGAGGATTATGCAGTTCAGGCTGGGTGGTTTATCTATATAAAGAGGCCATCCCATAGCTTGAAAAACGCAATTCAGGTTGGCTATCAAGTGGCTAAAGGTTGGAGCATGAGTTTTGCTAGATCTAGCTTGATAGTGTGTAGCAAGGGAGGTAGTGCATGATAGCTTGCAAAGATCTTTGTACTATGATTGTTACATGATCTCCATGACATGTATAATATACAGATAGTTGGGGATTTTCAGCTTTAAGCTTTCCCATGAAATACTGTGTTCATATGTGTGAATTTTTATGGCTTTAATGTGTGCATGCAATTGATTTTATTTCTGCATGTGATGATCAATGGTAGAAGAGATTCTGTATTATGCATGAAGCTAAAATAGTGTGTGATCAGGAGAATCTCGGTGAATAATATCTTAGTTATTCAAATTTCTATTTTTCAGAAGATAAATGTTGAGATCGGGAAAGTTTGGACATATGCATGCATAGTGCATATAATTTCTACATGGTATCAAAGTTGTGTTATAGATTTTCTACATGGAATGAGAGCAATAATTTTTGGGTGCGCGAGTTTGCAGAGAATATATGAAATTTTTGGTGAAATATTTTTAGAAACAAATAGAATATTTGGATTCCTTGCGAAAAAATACCCAAATTGAAAAAAAAAAAATCAGTCGAATCAGAGCTCGGATGAGGGAGATATCGTTGATTTAAAATCAGCTCTTTTGTTAGAAAATTTTGTGACGGTGGGACAATTGCAATGTGTGCGAGCCAAGAATCTACATGCACTGAGGTACAAGATGCATGCAAAGCTTTGAGGAGCAAAGCAGAGGTTAGTGACTTGGTGGTTGAGAGGGAGCCTCTCAACATGCAGCGTGAGAAGCAGTCTCAGAAGGTTGTGGAGCAGCCACAACTGGAGATGCAGAAGAATCTTTATAGATTTGAAGTAGATGGGATTTCTATGGAGCTTCCTACTGTTGGGAAGTGCAAGAAAGACATGCAATTGAAGCTTGAGAGGGAGCAGGATTTGCATGCAGGTAAGAGTGAACCTCGGGATGTGGAGCAGCCACAAGATGAGGATCATGGAGTGGAAGAAACCACTCATGCAGAGAAATTTCGTGCCAAATGGGCAGAGGGAGTGCATGCAGCTATACCACCAGGTGAGAGGTGGGGCGACATGCATGATTGATCCCAAGAGGAGATTTCTGGGCAGGATTCATGAGATGGTGTGGATCTCATGAATTGAAAATGGCTACAAGGTGCCCATAGAGCAGCAGTAGCATGATCAGTTGGATTGATGCAGGAAGATCAAAGTGACAGTGTCGGATACTGGAGCGCGGATCAGAGTTGACAGCAAGTGCAAGAGTGCATGGGTGCAAGAGTTCAATAGCGCAGTGGTTCCTGATGACATGTGCAGTTGGCCAAGCAGAAGTCGAAGACTTTGATGATAGATGCTAGATGCATCAAGACTGATTGAGTTGTTTGGAGCCTATTCAATTTCAGAGGAGTTGCAGAGCAGATGCATGGAGTTGCATGGCGCTTGTGAAGGTTGCAGGGCGAATGCATGGAGTTGCATGTCGCATGCAAAGACAGTCCTTTCTTGTTGAGAGGGAGTGTTGAAAATGGCAACAAGAAACAGTGAAGGAGGCCTCCTGAAACATATTTTCTGATCCTAGTTGGAAAGTGATCACCTAAACTAGGTGGGGACCACACATGTGATTTTTGTCGAAAAATCTATTTTTAGACTATGTCTATTTTTAGACATATGGAGCATGGTCCGGGGATTGCAGTATGTTATTCTTGGAGTATTGGTAATGTTGGTAAAAATAGATGGACCTCTATTTTTAGACATTTAGGTCGAAGTCTATTTTTAGACTGCCTATCCTAAAAATAGGGAAGTCAAATATTATTTACCCTTAATAATATTTGGACTCTAAACTTCAGTTTACTCTCTTGGAGCACTTCAGTTTGACCCTCGGAGGTGGGGCATGCAGCTTCCAGAAGGATTTATGCTTTTCCTATGAGTTAGGTGAGCTAATGCATGGTTGACTTCAGTTAGAGCTCAAGTGGCGGAGTTCAGTTGAGTTGATGCGACAGTTAATGGAGATGGTGTTCTGGTTAACTAGTTGAACTAGTTATATTTAGTTTAACTGGCTAATACACTAGAGATGAGTTGTGTGAATTAAATATTATTTAATTCACTAATTATTAACTCATTATTCAACTAAAGAACACATCAGTTTAACTCAGTGCATAGACAGTTCAGTGGCGACAAGTGAAAGAGGTAGATGAAAGGGTTGAGTTAGCTATCAGTTGCGACATCAGTTGTGCATGAGATTTGCACCACACTTGGAGGAAATTACCAATGAAAATTGCACATTTGGAGCTAGTGAGATTCGAACCTGGATTTCTATTTAGACCAGCCTTGATTGCGCAATAGAGGCAGAGAAGTAGTGGGTGTGTTTTGAACCTGTGACTTGTTCAAAACCAAGCTAGTTTTTGTGTAGCTTTGGGAGATAGTACTGAGTACTTGTGAGGAGTTTGTACTATGTATTTTCTGCATGTTCTCTCCATTTATAACATACTATAGCTGCGGGGTTTTCAGCTATAAGCTTTCCCCATACATACTGTGTTAATGTGTGTGATGATTTGATGTGCTATCGCTTCTATTCTTTCCGCATGTGACAATTAATTGTAGAAGAGATTATGTGTTATGCATGCAATTTGAAATTGATGTGTGATTAGGTTAATCTCCATTGAATAAGTGATTTATTCAGAAAATTTCTACAGTAAGAGAGTATGCCAAATGATGGCCAAGCTCCTTCAAGAGTAACCAGCGCAGCCAAGCCTCCTGCTGCCCGGTATCATAAATCTGCAAGCAGCTCACCAGCTCCTTGCTCATTGTCCACTTAACCAATTATGGATGTCTTCCTCCATCCTTCATCTTGGTACTCCTCCCATGAGGGCTACCATCATCCCAAGTCAGATTCATGCATTCCATGGGATCTTGAAATGCAATCTTCCCGAGGATCAATTTGACCCTATGAGGATCCAAATAGGTGGTAGGCAAAAACCTCCCATCATGATGTGCATGGCTCAAGGAATGTCCAACACAGTCATGATAGATGTTATCCATCTGAAGATGTCCTCCATCTACTATCTGTTCCTCTGAGAAGGGAAGTACCTCCTCAAACTGATGAAGAACCTTGCACTCCATGATGTGTGGGAGTGCACCTCTACTGAAATATCTCTGGGAGATCTCCTCCTCATGCATGTCCTTCCAAAACCAAAGAGGCCTTGGATCTGCTGCAAGTAGAAGTCTCTCTTTGAGCTGTGGCATGCTCATTGAGAGGGTGTCATCTAGAAAGGAGAAAGAGTTTCTTATCTCTAGATGTCTACTCTTCTTCACTGCTTCCCCCCATGAGGAATGTTTTATCTCCTTTGCATCACTGCTCATGTACAACGCAGTGCTATTCTGCTGCTTTATGTCAACTACATGCAATGATATAGACCCATCCAAAGTGTTTGCTGAAATGACAAGAGATGGATTTTCAATCATACCTTGGTGAAATGTGGAAGCTCTTTGCAACGCTGCAAGAGTTTCCTCCTCATAAGTGTTGGCCTCCCAAACTGCTGAAGATGAAGGCTGCTCCTCCATGGTCTCAACAGTGCTAGTACATGCCTCATTAGCTGGTGGTGAAGGCTCCTCTCTCCTTGTGCCAAATCTCCCGATCAATCTCTGAGAAAACTCAACAAGAGTAGAAACCATTGTATGGCTTAGATGGTTGATCCACCAATTCTTTGCTTCACCTTCAAGGTGCAACACTGTAAGTTCTACAGCCTCTCTGTCTACTATAGGATGTAGTAGGAAGAAAGCCTCTAGCTTCTTCACCCAAACCTCTGATGCACAAGTGTGTGATCCATCAAATGTGGACAATAGAAATCTATTGCCTCTCATCATCCCATAGCTGTGGGGTCTTCTCTCTTCTTTCTGCTGAATAAACTGTGGAAAAGATAGAGTCCTTTGGAAGGCTCTAGATATAGCTTGGTATTCAGCAAGGTACTCACTTATAATTTCGAATTCCAAGTGTTCTTCATGCTTTTAGTCTGCTTCTTTGTGAGAGTAGGAAGTGCATGGTCCTTCCTCTTCTCCTTCTTCAATCTTCTTGAC
Source organism: Pinus albicaulis (assembly GCA_034641835.2). Lineage (NCBI taxonomy): Eukaryota > Viridiplantae > Streptophyta > Pinopsida > Pinales > Pinaceae > Pinus > Pinus albicaulis. Next base: position 552,350 of record JAXQQM020062769.1, on the reverse strand, counting down.
CTCCTTGGAGAGGTCTCCTCTGGATCTGAAAATAGATGAGAGTAAACTCATCTTCTTCATCATCTTGATCTTCTTTGGCTAAGACTCACAGGCTGAGCCAGAGATCATGCTTTGATACCACTGTAATATTCCAAATTAGGAACATCTACACAAATGGGAATATCTCAAGATATTACCAATGTGGAGATCAACAATACATAAACATGAGCTGAAAAATAGCAGTGAATGCATTAATACAAGAATGTCGGAAGATCCACATAACCATTACATTAGATGATAGCAGCAAACAATGTATACAATATCTTGAGGAAAAGGATCTCTCAAGTTAGGCAATGCAGCCTCAATGAAACATATACATGAAATGTGGAGAAATGCTGCTACACAAGAGATGCCCTGGCTATGACTGCGCAATCCATGAAGGAGAAATGCTGAAAAATGTCAATAACATGTAGATATGACAATAGAAAGCTCAAATAAGAAAGGGGAGCAAGATCTAAACCCCTGAAAACATACAATACACAATCCTTAGAAGGATTGGCTGAAATACATACAAAATGGAAAATCTGCAGAAATGCCGGAGTTGCTAGGTAGCAGCTGCAACTCAAAACCGGAAATGGATGTAGATAGCTGATGATGCTGCAATAGATGGCTGAATCTCATCTAAAGTATCTCTAGAATGAAATGCTGATCCTCTCACCTAAGATCTAACCCTCCAAATATGTGGAGCAAGTCCCTACTGCAAATACACTTGGAAATAATGCAATCTAGAGAAGGGACTGCGCTGTTGGTGAAGAGAAATGCTTGGCATGATGCCAATGATCTGAAATGTGCTCCTGGATCTCCCTCACTAACCTCCCATAGGAATAGAAGCTCCCTCCTCTGACAGATGAGCCAAGGAAATGGTATATGATGTCCTCCACTGCAACACCCTAGCAACACTGTGTTATACTTGAGAAGAAATAACGTATTAAATGAAAGGATAAGCTTTGGCCTTGAGCCAAGAGATATGGATAATGAACAAAAGTCCTTCAAGAGGCCTCTCAAGAAGGTGAGAAAATTCTAAACAGGAATTCCCTGGCAATTCTTGCTAAACAACAAAAGAATGCACAATGTCTGAATAGACATGAAATGAATAATACAAAGCATGAATAACAATGGCTGCCTTGCCCTCCTTTTTAAAAAGTGAAGCTATCTCTCCATGGGCCCCATCCATTAGGGTTTCCTCCACCAAATATCCTCTTCCTCATTCACACTGTGTTGTCTCATAAAGTGATCCACTCCTCCTATGACAGTGCTGTTGACTTGGTCAAACATGACCTTGTCTTCATGCATTTTCCCCTTTCCACACTTGAGGGTGCAAAATGAAGCCACTCTAATGATCCCTTCCACATTATGAGGGATTTTATTCATGTCTTCAATAATAATGGGTTCCCTTACCCATTTATTTAGCTGCAAGGTGATCAAAGAAAAAATTTAATATTCCATTTAGCCATGTGCTAAAATGGGAATATTACAGACCAACATCCGAACTCGATCATTGCCCACTAGTAGATTAAAATAGCCAATGGCCTAATAGGCATTTTTGTAAACTCTGCCATGAAATTTTAATATTTAAACCCAGCATTTTCACAGTGCACCCAGGCCAGGCCAACGAGAGATGTAGCGCACAGATCAAGATTTAATATTTTTTATTGCAGAACAGGTGGAACCATAAGCCATGTGCAGAGGCAGGTGAAACCTTGATTGAGCCCAACTTTCAGGAGGGAAAAATTTTGATAGTATCCAAATTGGACAAATTTTATGCCATTTTTGCACTACTCAAAACCATGAATCTAATGGCACATTTAGATTTTCCATCTAAGCTTTATATTTTTTAGTCACTTTTTGAAGTGAAGTTGTAGGTGTTAGCATTCAGCGAGTGAGCAGTGGATTTCATACCTTTTGACGCCACGATTGTGATGGTGATTTTAGATCCAGAAGTAGAGCAACTCATTCTTCAATCATCTTCAGCGTGAGGTATATGACGAGTTGATTTCATGTACTTCTCTGTCTCTTTGTCTCTGAGGTGCATTGTGTTGTACAGATCCTTGTTGATGTTTTATGTGGGATCTTGTTTTGTTCTTGATGTGAGATGTAATTTCTATCATGGATTTGTATTATTGTTGAGATCACTTTGATGCCATGTTGGTGGTATACTCATGGTCACATGTATGTTGTTTGAGATCCATTTGATGCCATGTTGGTGGGATACTCATGGTCACATGTATGTGTGAGCTATTGTCATACTGATAGGAGTCATTTTTATGAATGAGAGTTCCGGTAGTGGAACATCTCGTAGAGAGGTCCAGTCACTCTTGCGTGAGGGAATTTTCCTTGTTGACAGATAAAACACCATCCATGTACATATTCTTCTTTATAGAACTTAATGTAGCAGCCTACACCATCTTGACACCAAGGCCCGGAGATGTAGTCCCTCTTGGATGAACTCTGTCATCAAATGACGTGTTCTTATGATTGTTGATCTTGACATGTGATGTTCCTCTTATTTACAACACACAGTTGTTCATTTATGTTCATTAACACTTTAATTAAATGCAATTCTAATTTATAAGATGAAGTAAAAGGTCTTGGTTAAGGGTATCAAGAATTTACCCTAGATCAAGTGGTATCAGAGCAAGTCTTCTTGCTGATTGGATTGCAGGTGTGAACTATTGAACGTTCATTGAGTTGATCCATTGAGAATGTCAAATAAATGTACAAGACCATGCTCAGGGTGTTCGAGAAAGCCGACATGTTGTGTGAGGCTTATGAACAAAAAGCAGTAGAGAAAATCGAATTGAAGACACTCCTATAGGAAGAGGAGGAGGATAAACATCGACTGCAACTTCAGTTGCAAGCCATGATAGAGGCGTGGGAAGAATAGCAGTGCATCAATGAAAGTCTTCAAAAAAATTATGATGCATTTAAGGCACTCCTACAGGAAGAGAAGGAGGAGAAGTAATGATTGCAGCTTCAGCTACAAGTCGCGACAGAGGCCTCTGAGGAAGTGAAGCACAACGAAGGCTTAGAGAAGCCCTCTTCACCTATGTCAAAATCGATAACTAAGGTAAACAATGTTGATTTATCTTCAGTTTCTTCACATGATATCATTTCAGTTGGAAGTGTGGAGATACCCATTGCAGGAACCGACATGAGACTCCTCACCAAGATGGGGTACAAAGGAGGAGGACTTAGCATTCGTGGCCAAGGCATAACTCAACCATTGGAGGTTGTGCAAAGACCTCGTTATGCAGGTTTGGGGTACACTGAAGAATGATGTTTGAAGGAAATCAAAGGAAAACATGCATTTATGAACTCTCCAAGAAAGAGGAATGATGGGGACACTTCGCCATCATTCCATGGTAATTCATGTTGCAATGAAAGAGATGAGGCGAGCTTCCATCACCATGATTGCACCAGAGACCACCAGAGAAGGTGTAATAAGTCTCATTATTCCAGAGTGCATTTTTATTATAACAATGTTGATAACCATGGTCGTAAATCATGGCATCGAAAAATGTGTCATTTTTTGTGGTTTATATAACCATGTGTTTTCTAAGTGTTGGAAAAGGATGGCAGCACAAGGGAGGATGAGGCATGGAAAGCCTTCTCCACAGCAGGAAAATAAATCGGTTAAGAAGGTTTGGAGGAGAAAGACCTTTTGGACTCATTGTGACTGAAGTGGCCATCAAAGAGCCACATGTTGGAGACTCCATCGAGAGCAACGCCTTAGAGACAAAGTGCCCATACATGAACTAGTTGAAAGAGCTGATCTACAAGAAAATATCCCACAGGGGGATGACCCATTCACTTTGATAAGTGAGAGATGTTTTTTTCTAGATTGTTTTCCTAAAGGTGTTAGCTTGTCATGGCCTTATTTTTGTAAATCATTTGTTGCATGTTACACTGTAAAAGTGATGATGTGTTTTTCTGTCACTTGTTTAAGAAACAATGATATTTTGGCCTTGTTTTATGAGTCGTGTGATGCATTTATTTCATGTAAAAGTGATGAGGTGTTTTCCATCACTTCGAAATGTGACAATGATGTCTTGGCTTGTAATGATAGCTAGGGTGTGATTTCCACTTGATGTAAGCTTGACCACTGAGTACATGTTATAAACTCGTGGCAAGTATGGAAATTTTTTGGGTCATAGTTGGTCAATTTGAGCATGTAATTTGCAAGGGATTGTACTACAGATTTGCAGAAGGTGTAGGTGTTAGTTCATCACTTATGGCTCCGAAGGACACAGGTGAAGGAGAAGGAAGGGTGACTTTTCAGGACACTCGTGGTGCAGACATAGTACACAACAACTACAAATTCTTGTTGATGCTTTTGGAGGATCAAAATCTCCTTAGTGAGGAGGATTGATCCAGGTGGATCTAGAGACACACACAGGATAAAGAGGGCTGAGGGAAGCTCAAAAATAAAATTGTTCGTATTTCTCTCAAACCAGGTTCAGGTTGAAGAGCTCGTCGCCCTAATCGCAACAATGTGAACGGTTCGTCAAACCGAGCCCATTTGCAAAAATTAGGAGCAATCAAAGTTTCAGGTTGACTTGGTGACTGGGTAGGCTTAAATGAGGTGCAATTTTTTTGAAATCTAGCCAGCTCCAGCCGGATTCCGGGAAAAATTGTGGGACACTTAAAATTCCCGCTAAAGCCCATTTTAAGAATTTTTGAAAATGACTATTTTGTTTTATATAAAACAAAAAAATATATTAAAAAAAGGGTGGTGTGCCACCACCCCTACCACCCCACCTCATAACACACACACACACACACACATATCTATTATTATGGGCCGGCGGGCCATGATCCCCGTCGGACCCCACGGTACCAACCAACCGCACACAAAATTACCGTCGCATATGATATATATATGGTGGGCGGGTTCCGTTGACCGGAGACCCCACCCTGGACCATGACAATGGAGTGGCAGGTATCAACCCCAATTTAAAACTATAACATCCCATTCCACATGGTGCTGGCGGGAGTTAAGGGGTGGGCCACCCAATGCAGGCCGATCCCCCCCACCCCCATCCCCCCCGCCCCCCCCCACTGGGTTAAATGTCGAGAGCAATAAATAAATAAATATATATATATATATATATATATAAATATATATATATATATATATATATATATATATATATATATATATATATATATATTTCTGTGTGTGTGTGTGCTACATTTTATAAAATAAACATGCCCGTTGTTACACAAGAATTTGTCACCGTCCCTACCATTCCCCGTCCCGCACAATGGAGGACCCATTTTGTGACTCGTGAACATTGTCATGCCTTGAAAACATCATCAATGCATTCCTCTAAGCATGAGCTTCATTTGCCCTAAAGACATCTCCTTGCAAAAATCATGAAAAACATCTCTTTTGCATTGGCGCGGGCAGACAGTTCAGCACTCACGCCAATGGGGAAAATCCTGCAAAGAGGCCGCGCCAACTGGCGCTCTGTCCCAGAGCAGTAGTCGCGCCAGCCAATTTAAGGAATGTTTTTTAAATAAAGATGGCGGAAGTTGTGTTTCAACAAACTCATAAACCATTGCCTATCTTGAGTTGGGAGGTTTGGCTGCGGGAGTTCTATGGAAGGGAAGTGGTTTTGCCACCTCCCATGGAACCTTCCTTGTTGATAGGGCCAATCCCACAATAATAGGGATCCCAACTCCCTCCTTCCCCATCTATAAAAGCTTGCTCAATTCAATGGCAAGCTAGTCTTGAAGTGCCTAAGCTTTGAATCTCCAAATTCCCAAGAGCTTTTGTGCTGTAAGAGCCCTCTTCCTTCCCTTAAGGCCGATTCAAGTAAGGAGACTATTATCGAGAGACTCAGGAGAGGTTTGCCCTTTCCCTGGCGAGCTTTGCGAGACGTGAACGACTGGAGACCCATCCATGGGAATCGTGGAGGATCGTGATCTGCCGAGGCTGAGGAACGGGAAAAATCTCTTCTTCAGATCGTAGCATTGGAATCCAGGTAGGCTTCTATCTTTAGTATTTTCATTCGTAACTAGGAACTTGCGTCGTAACATTTTTGATTGTTGCTAGACCCCTGCTGGGCTAGTAGGGATCGCCTCTGTCCGCAGAGGGGATTTACCTCCTCAACAATTTGGCGACTCCACTGGGGATCGTCTAGATTTCACTGTCTCGTTTGTATTGTCTCGCTTTGATTATTTTATGTTTTTCCTTGCTTGATGAGCCTTCTGGGTTGGGTTCTTTTGTTGTTTTTTATTTCTTGGTTTGCTTAGTATGCATTGATCTGCTTCTGGAGTAGTTCTTTCTTGTTTTTGGCTGAGAAACTCGACTGGCGCGCTTTTTAGCTCGACAGTCGCGCCAATTGGCGCATGTTGCTTTTTTTTAGCCCGCGCCAATTGCTTTATGGCGCCAGTTTCAGCCTTACAGTCGCACCACTCCTGTAAGGTTTTTGAGTTTCCTCATTTTTGAGCTCTCTGGGTTTGGTCAGTGTTTTTCTTCTTGATTTTTCGACTACCTGAGTGTGTTGGAGTCCTGTTTGACTGGGAATTCACCTCTATCCTTTGGTTGTTTGCTTTTATCTATCGATTTCATGTTTTGAGCCCTAGGGCATCTAGTGGCTTAGTGTATCGAGCCCTCCTTGGGAGTTTTGGTGTTTCGTTTGTCCGGTCAACTTCCTGATTGATTCTCCACATCCTCTTAGTAGTTGTTCATTTTTTTGTTGCGATTTTTGGGTGATTGCTCATTCCTTCATTCAAATTTCGTTTGGTCTTGCATTGGGCCTAGATCACACAGCCCATTGGAGCCCTTGAGTCTTTTCTTGGTTTTGAGAGACTTTGGTCAATTTGGGATATGATTGCTTGTGTTGTTGAGTGAAATTTGTTTGTTTTTCTCTCTCAAATATCGTTTCTCAAGTTGTTCCGTTTGTTTTCAGTTTTTTTAGTGCATATTAGCTATCAAACGTTGAAAATTATAAAAAAAAATCTCTTGTGCTTTTGGTTGAATTAGTGCAAATTGTAATCTTTTCGATTTTGCTAGTGATTAGTGATCTGAATGAAAATTTTTCAATTTCATTAGTTGCATTAGAGATCTCATTGTTTGTCTTCTGATCATTTCGTTTGTGTAAAAGCTCTCAACTCTTCTGTAACTAGTTTTCATCGAACGAAATGTTGGACTGTGGCATGTAGCTTTGCATTTAGGAGTCTTTTAAGACACTACATACGATAGGGCCTGAAAATTGAAACTTAATCGAAGATCAACTTTAAAATCTATCCAATTAACCTAAGGCAGCATTGAAATCTAACAAAACATATTTAGAGGTCTCGGCTAGAGACGTGTTCCGGCGTCTTTAAACCTAGCAGCTGTCGTTCACCTTTTGGCTTTAGACAGCGCTAGTACGGACTTGTGCTCTCTGTACCGTCGCGTATATAAAGGGAGACCCCTCTAGGTTTTCAATCCTTTATCCACGGGAAGCCGAGTATGCCACCCTATACCCGTGATACACCGAACATAGCATTCGGGGAGATTGCCTGCACGTACGGAAAGTCCTTGGTCGATTTCTGTTTCATTATTGAAACCAAGGTGTATATTGCAGTTCACGGATATTTGGTACACCCTTTGTGCCTAGTTTTCCTGAGCAGTCATTTGGTCTTTTCTGACTCCCTAAACTTGAAAAGACCGTCGAACGCTTGTCCTTTCACGCTTGTATCAAATCTGAAAGAGATAGAGTCATCTTTCTATTGTTTCTCGACTCTTAAAATATGAAACGATAGAGTTTCTTACTTTTCAATGTGGTAAAATTAATCACCCACGATTACACGCCCGCTTAGATATTGCTTGTTGACCGTTTGATCGTGTGCCCTTAACTCGTTTTCAGCCCGTGTGTGTGCTTGTTTCTTTTTCTCTGGTCTTTTGCCACAGTGGCGGAACCTTCGGTTTCGTCTACTGGTAGTCCTTACACGGATGATTCTTCAGAGGCTTCTCAATCCTCTGTTGAACCACAACAGCCTGTTGTTTCCGAGTTTCCTGACGGGGGACCGGTTCTCGCTCAGCAACCCTTTGGAGGACCAGTTGAGTTCAATTGGCCCTTTTCGGACCCTGTGTCTGAATTGAGATTAGGAGCTGATTTCCTTTCTCTTACCTCGGGTTCGCCTTTTGTTGCTGCTGTATTTCCTCCTAGTCCTCGCCGTCTTTTGCGTGATTTAATGGCAAGATCAACCATGAGTGATTCTGGTGAGGAAATTCCAACGTCTGGTGAAGACTATCAGTTCTTCCCACGAAGATTATTTGAGGGAGACAACTCTGAGCTGGCTACCATGTCAACAGCCAGTCCTTCTTTACCACAGGGATACATATCTCTGGGTCAGATCATTTCCACTGCAGCCTCTATGGGAATATCATCTCCTGCTTCGAGGCCAGCTGCTACTACACCCAGGGTGTCTCCTCAGACGCCCGTCACTTCTGTTCCCGTCCGGCCCACTGTCTGTGTGGCCGCCTCTTCTCCTGTTGTCTCAGCATCTGCTACCAGGGCTGGGCCAACTCCTGAAGATGTCTATCTAGCCACTGCTATACCGGAGAACATCTCTCCGGAGGAGTATCGGTTGTCTTTGCAACAGCCGAACGCCGAGGTTGGACCGTCCTCCCAAGATCCCTACCGATCTTACTTTTCGCACTATGCACAGGATGGTACTCCCGTGTATGCTTTCCCAGGTCAGTATGACGAGCACGGGGAGATTTTGCGTCTACCCGCTCCTGAGGCTTATCTTTATGCTCAAGGTTTACCATATAACCAGGCTTATAACCCGCAAGGACAGCCTTTCCAAGGCCAACCTACGGGCCAACCTGGCTATCTTTATGATCCATAGGGGTAGCCCATCCAGGGCTACCCTGTGGGCCAGCAAGGGCAATCGTACAGTCCGCAAGGACAGTATTACAGCCCTTCCGGTAAACCTATCCAACCTCAGCCGAGGTACCAACCGGGACCGGTCTATGGTCCTGGGGGGCAAATCCAGCCTTCTTTACCGATGCAACTGCAGTATCCTGTTGTTTCTAATGTTGCATATCAGCTAGGACCATCCTATGGTTTTGCTTCAGGTCAAACCGATTTCCAGCAAGCACCTGGTCCTGTTCCACCACCGGGCCAAGCGGTTCATCCTGTACAACCTGGTGTCCCGCCTCCAGGCCAACCGGCCCATCCGGTACAACCTGGGGCTCACTTACAACCAGGTCAACCTGCGCAACCGGCGCCGCCTGTCTATCCGGGTCAACCTGGTCATTCAGGTCAGCCCTTACATCCGGGTCAACCTGTTCACTCAGGTCAGCCCTCTCAGTCGGGTCAACCTGTTCATTCAGGGCAGCCCGTTCATTCCATTAACCCTGCCCAGCAGCCGGTTCATTCAATGCCACAGCCAAATCAACAGCTGCGCCCTACATATCAGGCTCCACAGGGTTCCACTTTTCAGCAGCCTACTCACCCTCAGGGTGGTTATTATCCTCATGGTCAGTCTCAACCGAACTATAACCACCCCAGAGGCTCTCAGTATTATCCTCCTCCATCCGGTTTTACCTACACTCAGCAGCCGAATCCAAACGCTGCTTATATGGGGCCGACGCCTAATCAGGGTCCGTACCCTGGTTATCAAGCCCCACACTATGGTTACCAGCATCCCAATCAGTCTGGTTATACGGCCTACGCCCCTTACGGTCAGAATCCTGCGGGACAAAACTCGTGGGGGCAAGGATATTCACAACCATCGTGGAGTATGGGTACTAGACCTCATCCTGGGCCTGGCATGGCAGTTAATCCTCCATTGCCGTTCCTGGCTACCTTGGAACTGCCGGATGTTTCAAAGTTGACCAATGATCCGATTTTACATAATCCGTATTGGCCTTCGGTTCCCACCAAGATACCAGGTGATTGTCCCAAGTTTGAGGGAAAAGCTGGGGAGGACCCCCAGGCGCATGTGATGACGTATCACCTTTGGTGTTCGTCTAATTCTTGGGTCGACGATTCGATTCGCCTGCGCCTCTTCCAGCGTACTTTAACTGGAGCTACTGCTAAGTGGTACATAGAGCTATCTCGTGGCATTTTTCAAGATTTCAACTCTTTAGCCATGGCTTTCCTCACGCATTTCCAGTTACCGGTTCGGTATGAAGCCGGGACGCACCTCCTGACTTCCCTGAAGCAGGATAAAGCCACTCACATCTCAGATCACATTCATGAGTGGTGGCGCCGTCGTAGACTGATCAAGTTTCACATACCTGATCAGATATTGACTCACTGGTTCACCACCTCCTTTGTGAATAAAATCGCTCAGGATATCGCGATGGGAGCGTGCGTGACAGAGGAACAAGCCATCGCGCGTGCCCAGTACCTGGATCTTGTCTATTCACAGTCCGGCACGCTTTATGACATCTTGACTGATGCTCCACGGCCCGGAACCACTAAGGCTCCGCCCACCCCTGCGGTGGATGGTGTCATTGGTTCTGTCTCTCAGAATTCGAAGAAATCTTCGAATGGGAAGCAGAAGGCTAATTCTTCCAACAATACCTCTGCCAATCCTGCCTCATCTGATTCTGGTAAAACCGCGGAGGTGAATGCCGTTCAGGCCAATCCTGCGGACAAATCCTCCAAGGGGAAGAAGAAGGGCAAAGGAAAATCTAAATCTAATGCCCCGAAACCAGAATCTAAGTCTCCTACTGAGGATGGCTCCCAGAGTAAACCGAAGTACCCTTGCCTCATCTGTGAAGGGGACCATTATACTTAGGATTGTCCACGATGATCTGAGGTTAGTCAACTTCTTAAAGGCCCTAAAGGGACTCCGGCTGTTTTGAAAGAGCCCTTTCCATCTCAGCAGACCCAAATGGTCGAGCAGGCATCACCATCTGCACCGTTTGGGTCTCAGGTTTTCATGGTGAAGAGTGTTGCACCTATCTCTGTCGCTACACGGTCGAAGGATTACAATGAATCGCGGCAGGCACCCGGGAAGGCAGTTGCGGATGGGCCACCTCCCCCACCTGTCTCTGGTCCATTGGAAATCGAGAAGCCTTCTTTTGAACCCGTTGTGAAGCCACCCCCCAAAGGTGTCCTTCGAAGATCTTCTTATAATCCAAACGCTCGTGCCGCTCAACATTACAGTATTGTTGAGGATCTGGCACAGGCGCCATGTGCTATGTCTGCACTGGAGGTTCTTCAAAGTTTTCCTTCACAATGGAAGGCTTTACTGTCTGCGATCGGGGGCATTGATCCCGCCGACTCGAGTCTTCTCACCTTCGATCCGGAGAATTTTACTCCCTGGCTTCCACATCAAATCGCTTTGGTTATTCAAGTCGGGATTAACGGTCTGAACATTCATAGGGCCATCGTAGATGAGGGTGCATCTACCTGCGTTATGTCCTCTGCTTGCTGGAAGGCCATCGGCTCTCCAGCCTTGTCGTCATCTCCCAATGCCCTTGAGGCATTTGATGGTCGGGAATCTAAACCCCTGGGCGTTCTCGAGAGTCTAGCGATCACATTACAGGGAAAAACTGTCAACGTAGAAGTGGAAGTGGTTGACGCTAAACTCAACTACAACATACTTCTTGGCCGCAGTTGGACCCATGCCATGCTCTCCGTGCCGTCCACCGTCTTTCGATTCATTAAGCTCCCTCACGAGGGCAAGATTGTCACGGTGGATCAGTTGTCATTTTTCACCTCTAACTCTGAGAACAACGTGCCATACGTGGATCAAATTCTGAATCCCCCGGACAGTATAGGACCTGGTCTCTTCAAAGACCCAGTCCTCATGGGTATTTTCCCCGCACCCCCCCCTGAGCCTGCTCCTGGGAGCTCGTTAGAGCACAGTTCTTTCTCTTGTGTCAAGCTCTTCGAATAATGAAACAAGATGCTACGAGGATAGTTCTTTTAAATGTGTCAACCTCGTTAAAACAATGAAACATGAGCATATCCAATTCGATTTTTGATAGATTTAGTTCAAATCTCTTTTGTTTTCAACCTTCACTCCATTTTCTATAGACTGAAGCTTGGGGGGCATGCACCTCGAATTGAGACACCATGCTGGGGGGCATGCCCGTCTTGTGTGTACATAGGTGTGTGATTTTCATTTGTGTGCATGTATAGTGTGGTGTGCTTTGTAAACATCTTTCTGCTGATCGGGTCTTCCTGGTTGTGCAGATGTCTTTTCACCCATTTGTTGGTTTCGCGGATGGTGCCTCCCGCAGTACCAGGAATCTGTCTTCAGCAGCCTGGGTAATCTATGATCCTGCTGGTGAGTTGATCAACCTGCAAGGAGTGTGTCTAGGACGTACCACGAACAACATCGCGGAATATAGTGTTGTGTTAGAATTATTAACCGAGGCAGTAAACCTTGGTATCCGTGAATTGCTCGTGTATCTAGATTCACAGCTTGTGGTGTTACAACTGAACGGACACTATTCGGTAAGAAACCCGTCCATCTTACGTCTGTATCTGCGTATTCGATTACTGGAAAGAAATTTTGACTACATTACATATCATCATATACCCAGGCATTTGAATACACTAACAGATGCAGTAGAAAATTTGGTATTAGACAGACATTTGCGCAATTTATAAATCATCATCACATGTAAAAAAAGATCCATCCAGAAATAGATATGCACGTATATATAGATATCGAAATGTTTACATAGAGTGTGTCACATAAAAGTCAAAATATACATAGTCGTCTTAAGTACATCCAGAGACGATACGTCTCTCAAAAAATAGGTGTGGTATAAATCCTAAGAGCTAATCCGCATGGTGCTCATGATAGCATGTGACTACACGCACTAAGCGTCTTAGGATTCGGTGGATCCGACTCGGAACTCCCACCGTGTGGCGCTGGTATGCCATCGGTACGTCTGCCAGCCGAGCATAGTCTAGGATCCTGTGGGCAATGCCCTCGAGATTATGGATCAACTCCTCTCCTCCGGTGCCCTCTCCCTGAGGATCAGGGGCGAGTTGTGTCCTCCATGAGATTGGAGACATCCCAGCTGGTCTCTCAGGTCCCACATCTGCATGCATATATAAAATGTGTTAGGACGAATGTGTATTAACAAAAAAACATAAAAATATAAAATCAAAAAACATGAGGTCTTACCCAACTCCTCGTCCCAGTCATCTCCTTCTGGCAGTGGGAGATCTGGGTCTCCGGTGAAGTCAGTTCCTGCATAGGGCCAGTCTTCCACGAAAATCAGCTGGCGCCGTAAGCACCTAAAGAATTCTGACCTCCAGGACATCTGTTGGCCGCCTCCAGCTCTGGGCATCAATGCTGCCCAGTGAGCCATTCTTGGCTCTCATGGTATCAGATCTGCTACTACGGCCCCTTGGCCCTGGAAGATTGGTAAGCATTCCAGAATGAATGATACCAGGATGGAACCATAACCGAACTGTTTCAGTTTACCCTGTTTGAATTTTGTGAGCTGCCTTTTCATATTGATTGTTACTGCTGTTGCCCAGTCGAACAGTAGGGGACTCATGCATCTTGAGGCCAACAGGAGTTGGGCCTTTGTGGCCTCATGCGGTGCCTGTGACCCTGCAGCCCGCGTGATGGTATGTAGGACCACTCTCAATGTCATATCAGGGATAGTGTGGATATCCACCTTCTTACTGCATGATCCCATTTGTGCTCCTTGGCACACTCGTGCCATCACTTCTTCCATCTTCTCCCCAGATGGTCTGCTTCCAGTCAAGACAGGGATCGGACCTCTGCGGGACAATCCGGTGATAAAATAAACATCGGAAACCTCTAGCTCTAATACCTGGTCTTGTAACCTGAACACCTGTTCATGTTCATCCCAGATACTGATTAAATACTGGAGGAGCTCGGGCTGAGCTCGTAGACAGGGTGTGAGGAAGAACTTTTTCAGCCCACAGTTTCTAAGGGCATTCATGCAAGCTTGACTTTGGATGGCTTGTTCATCCTCTTCTCCATGCTCTCGTTCTTTCCATTCAATTGCCATTTTGCTTGATTACCTGCATTCATATGGTCATGAACCCCTAGTTAGATCTCTGATGAGTCTCAAATTCCATGCAATTTGGTCTAAATGTCGAAATTTTAGGCGGATTTTTAGGTTCGGCCGCTGGCGCAGCTGTTTGTGAACAGTCGCGCCACGTGGCGTGGGCCCTTTGTATAAAAGAGCCCATTGGCGCGGGTCCGTGCCCGATACCCGCGCCAATGAGCGCGGCCCTAAATTTTCAAAAGTGGCCCTAGAGAACTGATTTACAGGGTAAAACTATTAAAAATTGGATGAAAATGAAGAGCAAGGGAGCGCTTCTTACCTGTAGCAGACGAGAAGCTGAATGGTCAACTGGATTTGTCGCAATCACCGTCAGAAGTTTCTGCTCCAAATGGACCACTGTTGCTTTTTACCAAGGTAAATAGTAAATGTAATTTTATTTTTACCAATTTGACATATTTATAACTTTTTGACATAAAATGAGTTGTAAAAAGTCATTTTTATCGAATATTTTTATATGTTATGTCGAAAATGGATTTTATGCTTGCTTGGTATGTGCAGCAGCAGGTTTTTGCGACTTTAACGATGGAAACGAGTTGTATTTTATACTTTTTCGGACTCGGTAAATACACGAAAAAGTCACTTTGGAGTCATCTTTCAGCTCTTTTCTGACTCTCTAAATATGAAAAGATTGTCGAGGCCCTTGTTGTTTCGATCTCGTTAAAATGGACACGAATCGACATCCACCCAGTATAAGTTTAACCCTTTTTCGGGCCGGGAATGGATTGGATTAACAAAAAGGAACAACCTAGCCCATCGCGACCAGGGAGTGCTTCGACATGCTTTCTACCTTTCTCCTTTGTCTCGTGTCGTTGATGTGGGAATCATTATGGCCCACCTTCGACCAAGGTCACTTCCTGTCGACTTCAACTCATTATCCAGGAAGTTGGTCTAGAGACTCCTGATGGTACCTTGGAGCCTGCATGCCTCAATGGCAGGTTCGTCGCATTCGACGTGGGGTTTACATCATTGACCTCCGATCGAGTGATTCTGCGGGTGTTCGACGTCAACTCATTTATTCGCACGCCGTAGACTGTACCTGTAGTACCTTGAGGGCCATTGTCATTATTGGTGGTTCCTCTCGCGTCTGTTAACAGCTTTCATCATTGGCTGGTAATCAGACGATTTTCTTGCATGTTCGACTTCAGCTCACATATTCACATGCTTGAACTTGTACTTTGTTTGGGTCGAGATGGAGCGCAAGACCCCGGATTGTGTCTGTTGTAATCCAGGCTGCGATTGTGGATTATTATCATTATGTACATGACTCACTGATTGGATGGCTGCGACCATACCTGAGTCTATTTGTTTGATCTTAGTTGGATGGCTGCGCCCATACCCTGGATCCGGATTATAGTATACTCTGTTTCGGATGGCTGCGTCCATACCACATATATATCATGTACTTGAGATATCAGTTGTATCTTTCTGCGCAGGTTTTCCGACGGCGGGCCTTCAGTTGAACATGTTCTCGTAAAGCATTTCACCCCTCTCTCTCGGGCCTCATACTTTAGGGGGCATCTGTTACACAGTAATTTGTCACCGTCCCTACCATTCCCCGTCCCGCACAATGGAGGACCCATTTTGTGACCTGTGAACATTGTCATGCCTTGGAAACATCATCAATGCATTCCTCTAAGCATGAGCTTCATTTGCCCTAAAGACATCTCCTTGAAAAAATCATGAAAAACATCCCTTTTTGCATTAGCGCAGGTAGACAGTTCAGCACTCGCGCCAATGGGGAAAATCCTGCAAAGAGGCCGCGCAAACTGGCGCTCTGTCCCAGAGCAGTAGTTGCGCCAGCCAATTTAAGGAGTGTTTTTTAAATAAATATGGCGGAAGTTGAGTTTCAACAAACTCAGAAACCATTGCCTATCTTGAGTTGGGAGGTTTGGCTGCGGGAGTTCTATGGAAGGGAAGTGGTTTTGCCACCTCCCATGGAACCTTCCTTGTTGATAGGGCCAATCCCACAATAATAGGGATCCTAACTCCCTCTTTCCCCATCTATAAAAGCCTGCTCAATTCCATGGCAAGCTAGTCTTGAAGTGCCTAAGCTTTGAATCTCCAAATTCCCAAGAGCCTTTGTGCTGTAAGAGCCCTCTTTCTTCCTTTAAGGCTGACTCAAGTAAGGAGACTATCGTCAAGAGACTCTGGAGAGGTTTTCCCTTTCCCTGGCGAGCTTTGTGAGACGTGAACGACTGGAGACCCATCCGAAGGAGACCACAACGTCAGAACTTTGGTTGTAATCTCTCTCGATCGTTATTTAATGAACGATTACGATTATGGTTCCACTCTGTTTTCAATGATGTTAATATGAGTAATATCCTTTCTGACTGATATTGAGTTACGTATGCGAGATTTTATGCTTGTATCTGTTTTTTTCTTGCATGTGCAGGTGTCCATCCGCGGAGATCGTGGAGGATCGTGATCTGCCGAGGCTGAGGAACGGGAACGCTCTCTTCTTCAGATCATAGCATTGGATTCCAGGTAGGCTTCCATCTTTAGTCTTTTCATTCGTAACTAGGAACTTGCGTCGTAACATTTTTGATTGTTGCTAGACCCCTGCTGGGCTAGTAGGGATCGCCTCTATCCGCAGAGGGGATTTACCTCCTCAACACCCATGTTGTTGTGTACCGTGCTGATATGGCGAAGAAGTGAGCATACTTTGTTAGTCGATCAACGACCACAAAGATGCAATCCTTGCCCTGCACAGTGGGCAACCTAGTAATGAAGTCCATCGAAATGCTTTCCCACTTTCCTTCCGGAATGGAAAGCGACTGTAGTAATCCGTCTGGGTGGCTCATCTCCCCCTCCCTCCTCTGACATACCTTGCACTCCCTGACATGCCGGAGCACGTCCTCCTTGAGGCCCTTCTAAGAGAACCTCTCCCTGATAGCCCTATAGGTCTTCGTGAATCCCTGATGGCTCGACAATGGTGAGTCATGGGAGGCACGCAGTATCTTCTCCTTGAGCTGAGAACCCCCAGTCAAAAAGATCCTATCCCTGAAGTAAATAACCCCATCCATCACTCTGTACCTGTCATCGGTGATCTAGCCATCCAACACCTCACAGTGTAACGGGCCCGGAGCACTCAACCAAAGAACAGCTCTCCATCCAGTGGTAAGAAAATGGCCAAAGACAACGTTGCCAGCTTGCGAGATAGAGCATTGGCCACCACATTGTTCTTCCCTTTGACATACTCAATGTCAAAGTCATATGCCTGGATATTACTGACCCACTTTTGCTGCCTCTCCGCAATCGCTCGCCCTGCTGTGTGTTCCGAGATGTTGTGGCCGGGCCCTCACCGAAACCTGCTGCTCACTGTGCATCGTCGAACTCACGCGTGGCCATAATGGCTAAAGTCCTCCTCAGTCATATATAGGACACAACCTCATGCGGCAAACAATTTCTTGCTCTCGAAAGCCATGGGGTGGCCTCCTTGCATCCAACCGTGCCCACCCTCTCCTGAAGCATCACACTCCAAGATGAAGGGCTGCATGAAATCCGGTAAAGCTAATACTAGGTAGCTGTGCATCACCTCCTTGAGCCTGTCAAAGGCTCTCTGCGCTGTGTTCGTTCAACTGAATGCCCCCATTTTGGTAAGGTCTGTGAGGGGTGCAGCAAGTTGGGAAAACCCCTTGACAAACTTCCGGTAGTAGGTGCAGATGCCTACAAACCCCCGGAGTTCTGTCACATTCCTCAGCTCCGGCCATTCTCGGATGGCCCGGATCTTCTCCTCGTGGACCCTCACTCCGTCCACACCAATGATATGCCCCAAATAGAGCATCGTTGTGAACACAAACTCGCACTTGGAGAGCTTAGCGTAGAAATGTTGCTCCTCCAAGATACGCAACACAGCCTCAATATGCTACAAGTGATCCTCCCACGTGCCCCTGTATATAAGGATATCATCGAAGAATACCAGCACGAACTTCCTCAACTGACCACGGAAAATGTGGTTCATACAGGACTGGAAGGTGGCCGGTGCATTGGTTAGCCCGAAAGGCATCACCAAAAACTCAAAATGGTCGTAATGACATCTGAAGGTCGTCTTGGGGACATCCTGGTCCCTCACTCGGATCTGACGGTAGCCTGACCTCAGATCAATCTTGGAGAAGAATTTCAATCCCCTCAGCTCGTCCATCAACTCGTCAATCCACGAAACGGGGTATCGATTCTTCATCGTTTTCTTGTTGAGAGCCCGGTAATCGATGCACATCCTCAGTGTGCCATCCTTCTTCTTCACCAATAAGATGGAAGAAGCAAATGGGCTAGTACTAGGCCGGATGTGTCCCAATGCTAAGAGCTCGTGAATGGCTCCCTCAATCTCATCCCTGTAGGCTTTGGGATGCCTATAGGGTGCGGTAATCACAGCCTGAATGCCTTGCTCCAGCTCAATGGTGTGCTGAAACCCCCGATCCAGTGGCTGTCCTGGAGGTATATCCCCAAAAACCGTAGCATACTTGTCCAAAATCGACTGCACATCTGGGTGAACTGCCTGCCGTGTGGCTCCTACCTCTGAAATACGCAAATCCACTGCCCACTCTATATCTCCCTTCCGGAAGTCTGTCTCCATCCGGTGTGCTGAAACTGTCTGTGGAGGATATGTGTGCATGTCTTAGATCATCACATGCTTACCGCTCTTCTTTTCCGTCCACTCCATCTCCAAAATCTACCAGTCTGTGGTGACCTTCCCCAGTGTGATCAACCACTGCACCCCCAGCACCATGTTCATGTTTGGAATGTCGACCACAAAAGAATGATCTATCATCGTATAAGTCCCCATGGTCACGACTAACGCCGAAACGTACCTGGCACACTACATAGTTCTAGCACCCAGTACCAGTACTGAGAAGCCATCAAAGCTCTCTACTAGCTGGGCATCAATAAAGTTGTGAGTGGCCCCACTATTGACTAGAACTGAAACACGTTGTCCCTGAATGGTACCACAGACACGCAGTGTCAAATACTTCGAAACCCCTTGCAAAGATGCAATGACTCCTCCTGTGGGTGCAAATGTTGCTCCTCCTGCTCCTGAGGGAGGAGGTGGTGGATGATCCCCTCTCTCCACTACAGCGTTGGCCTCTGTCTCTAACCTCTCATAAGCATCTTCTTCCCCTTCACTATCAGAGAAGACCTCTATGTAATGTGCTTTCCCCGCAGCACATCGATGACCCGGTACCCATGGCTCCTGGCATGTGAAGCATAACTTCCTTCATCTCAAGTCTCTCCGGGTATCATCGTCCAAAGGCCCCCAGCCTCGGTTCCCCTTTAGAGGTGGAACTCTCATGTCCTTCCCCTTCAATTGAAATGTCGGTCTCTGGGGGAAAGGAGCTCTGGTCCTGGGCAAAGCATCCAGCAAATCCCTGTTCCTCCCAACTGCATCCTGAAGTGTAGCAGGCGTCGTGCATTTGACTAACCCATGCAGAGGTTCTGCCAACCCATCAATGAACATGTAAATCCTCCTAGCTGAGGATAAGTTGGGAACGTACCTGGCACACTGCATAGTTCTGGCACCAGGTACCAGTACTGAGAATCCATCAAAGCTCTATGTCTGTATGCCCCTCCTCTCTACCAGTTGGGCATCAATAAAGTTGTGAATGGCCCCACTGTCGATTAGTGAAGTGAACAAAGTTCCTTCTCAAGTTAAATACTCCAGAAGACTTGGAATACAAAGATATCCATGAGGATACAAATATTATATTAGAAAATATGATGAATGAATTGATTGATAATTACAAATGAGGTCTGCTTATATACCTAGGCAGGTGCCTCTTCACGAAAGGTCATGTCTCATCAGACATGCCCTTTCAGCCTAATTACTAATTAACTAATTAATCATTATTTATATTATTTTATTCATTACATTGCCTTCCTCCTCAAAAAGCCAAATATTATATTAGAAAGTATGATGAATGAATTGATTGATAATTACAAATGAGGCCTGCTTATAAACCTAGGCAAGTGCCTCTTCACTAAAGGTCATGTCTCATCAGACATGCCCTTTCAACCTAATTACTAATTAATCATTGTTTATATTATTTTATTCATTACAACTAGAACTGAAACACGTTGTCCTTGAATGGTGCCACAGACATGCAGTGTCAAATACTTTGGAACCCCTCGCAAAGATGCAAAGACTCCTCCTGTGGGTGCAAACGCTGCTCCTCCTGCTCCTGGGGGAGGAGGTGGTGGATGATCCCCTCTCTGCACTACAACGTTGGCCTCTGTCTCTAATCCCTCATAAGCATCTTCTTCCCCTTCACTACCGAAGAAGACCTCTATGTAATGTGCCTTCCCCGCGGCACATCGATGACCCGGTGCCCATGGCTCCTGGCATGTGAAGCATAACTTCCTCCATCTCAAGTCTCTCCAGGTATCATCATCCAAAGGCCCCCAACCTTGGTTCCCCTTTGGAGGTGGAACTCTCGTGTCCTTCCCCTTCAACTGAAATGTCGGTCTCTGGGGAAAAGGAGCTCTGGTCCTAGGCAAAGCATCCAGCAAATCCCTGGTCCTCCGAACCACATCCTGAAGTGTAGCAAGCCTCATGGATCTAACTAGCCCACGCAGAGGTTTTGCCAACCCGTCAATGAACATGTAAATACACCTAGATGAGGATAACTCGGGCACCATCATTGAAAGCCTCAAGAACTCGTAAATGTAAGTTTTCGAGTTCCCAGTCTGCTTGAGCTTGGTCAACTCAACAAAATGCTCTTCCGGATCTTTTCGGTCAAACCGCTCAACCAACCTCCATGTAAACTCTGCATACGTTGTCACTACTGAGTGGCCCAATGTGGCCATCCCATGGAACCACTAGTCATGGGCCTCTCCTCAAGGTGTAGCGCTGCCACCTTGATGGCCTCTCCCTCTGCCATCTGATTAAGCTGGAAATAAATGTCCAACTTCTCCACCCAGGCTTTCGCTGAACATTTAGAGGACCCGTCAAATGTTGGCAACAAAAACCTGCCCACAGTACGTTGTAGGTCACCTCCCTGCATGTACCCACCACCTCTCTTCTAGTTGCGGGATCTGTTGTCCATCCTTCTTCTTCACCAATACGACAGAAGAAGCAAATGAGCTAGTACTGGGCCGGATGTGTCCCAGTGCTAAGAGATCGTGAATGACTCTCTCAATCTCATCACTGTAGGCTTTGGGATGCCTATAGGGTGTGGTAATCACAGCCTGAATGCTCTGCTTCAGCTCAATGGTGTGCTCAAACCCCCGATCCGATCGCTGTCCTGGAGGTATATCCCCAAAAACCATAGCATACTTGTCCAAAATCGACTGCACATCTAGGTGAACTGTCTGCCCTATGGCTCCTACCTCTGAAATACGCAGCTCCACTACCCACTCTATATCTCCCTTCCGGAAGTCTGTCTCCATCCGGTGTGCTGAAACTATCTGTGGAGGATATGTGTGCATGCCTCAGATCATCACATGCTTATCGCTCTTCTTTTCCGTCCACTCAATCTCCAAAGTCTCCCAGTCTGTGGTGACCTTCCCCAACATGATCAACCACTGCACCCCCAGCACCACGTTCGTGTCTGGAATGTCGACCACAAAAAAATGATCTATCATCGTAAAAGTCCACATGGTCACGGCTAACACCGAAACGTACCTGGCACACTACATAGTTCTGGCACCCGGTACAAGTACTGAGAAGCCATCAAAGCTCTATGTTTGTATGCCCCTCCTCTCTACCAGTTGGGCATCGATAAAGTTGTGAGTGGCCCCACTGTCAACTAGAACTCAAACACGTTGTCCCGGAACAGTGCCACAGACACGCAGTGTCAAATACTTCGGAACCCCTCACAAAGATGCAAGGACTCCTCCTGTGGGTGTAAACGCTGCTCCTCCTGCTCCTGGGGGAGGAGGTGGTGGATGATCCCCTCTCTCCACTACAGCGTTGGCCTCTGTCTCTAACCCCTCATAAGCATCTTCTTCCCCTTCACTATCGAAGAAGACCTCTATGTAATGTGCCTTCCCCGCGGCACATCGATGACCTCGTGCCCATGGCTCCTGCCATGTGAACCATAACTTCCTTCGTCTCAAGTCTCTCCGGGTATCATCGTCCAAAGGCCCCCAGCCTTGGTTCCCCTTTGTAGGTGGAATTCCCGTGTCCTTCCTCTTCAACTGAAATGTCGGTCTTTGGGGGAAAGGAGCTCTAGTTCTGGGAAAAGCATCCAGCAAATCCCTCGTCCTCCCGACTGCATCCTGAAGTGTAGCAGGCCTCGTGGATTTGACTAGCCCACGCAGAGGTTTTGCCAACCCGTCAATGAACATGTAAATCCTCCTAGCTGAGGATAAGTCGGGCACCATCACGTAAAGCCTCAAGAACTCATAAATGTAAGTTTTCGAGTTCCCAGTCTGCTTGAGCTTGGTTAACTCAACAAAATTCTCTTCTGAATCTTTCTGGTCAAACTACTCCACCAACGTTCATGTAAACTTTGCATACGTTGTCACTGCCAAGTGACCCAACATGGCCATCCCATGGAACCACCAGTCATGGGCCTCTCCCTCAAGGTTTAGCACTGCCACCTTCATGGCCTCTCCCACTGCCATTTGATTAAGCTGGAAATAAATGTCCAGCTTCTCCACCCAAGCTTTCGCTGAACTTTAGAGGACCCGTCAAATGTTGGCAAGAAAACCATGCCCATAGTACGTTGCAGCTCACCTCCCTGTGTGTACCCACCACCTTTGTTCTGGTTGCGGGGTCTATTGTCCATCTTTCTTCTTCACCAATACGACAGAAGAAGCAAATGGGCTAGTACTGGGCTGGATGTGTCCCAGTGCTAAGAGCTCGTAAATGACTCTCTCAATATCATCCCTGTAGGCTTTGGGATGCCTATAGGGTGTGGTAATCACAGCCTAAATGCCCTGCTCCAGCTCAATGGTGTGCTCAAACCCCCGATCCGGTGGCTGTCCTGGAGGTATATCCCCAAAAACCGTAGCATACCTATCGAAGATCGACTGCACATCTAGGTGAACTGCCTGCCCTATGGCTCCTACCTCTGAAATACACAGCTCCAATGCCCACTCTATATCTCCCTTCCGGAAGTTTGCCTCCATCCAGTGTGCTGAAACTATCTGTGGAGGATATCTATGCATGCCTCAGATCATCACATGCTTACCGCTCTTCTTGTTCGCCCACTCCATCTCCAAAGTCTCCCGATCTATGGTGACCTTCCCCAGCATGATCAACCACTGCACCCCCAGCACCACGTTCGTGTCTGGAATGTCGACCACAAAAAAATGATCTGTCACCGTATAAGTCCTCATGGTCACGTCTAATGCCGGAATGTACCTGGCACACTGCATAGTTCTGGCACCCAGTACTAGTACTGAGAAGCCATCAAAGTTCTATGTTTATATGCCCCTACTCTCTACCAGTTGGGCATCAATAAAGTTGTGAGTGGCCCCACTGTCGACTAGAACTTAAACACGTTGTCCCTTAACGGTGCCACAGACACGCAGTGTCAAATACTTCGGATTCTGGAACACTTCGCAAACATGCAAGGACTCCTCCTGTGGGTGCAAACACTGCTCCTCCTGCTCCTGGGGGAGGAGGTGGTGGATGATCCCCTCTCTACACTACAGCGTTGGCCTTTGTCTCTAACCCCTCATAAGCATCTTCTTCCCCTTCACTATCGAAGAAGAACTCTATGTAATGTGCCTTCCCCGCGACACATCAATGACCCGGTGCCCATGGCTCCTAGCATGTGAAGCATAACTTCCCCCCTCTCAAGTCTCTCCAGGTATCATCGTCCAAAGGCCCCCAGCCTTGGTTCCCCTTTGGAGGTGGAACTCTTGTGTCCTTCCCCTTCAACTGAAATGTTGGTCTCTGGGGGAAAGGAGCTCTAGTCTTGGGCAAAGCATCTAGCAAATCCCTGGTCCTCCCAACTGCATCCTGAAGTGTAGCAGGCCTCATGGATATGACTAGCCCACGTAGAGGTTCTGCCAACCCGTCAATGAACATGTAAATCCTCCTAGTTGAGGATAAGTCAAGCACCATCACTGAAAGCCTCAAGAACTCGTAAATGTATGTTTTCGGGTTCCCAGTGTGCTTGAGCTTGGTCAACTCAACAAAATGCTCTTCCGAATCTTTCCAGTCAAACCACTCCACCAACCTTCGTGTAAACTCTACATACGCTATCACTGCCGAGTGACCCAACGTGGCCATCCCATGGAACCACCAGTCATGGGCCTCTCCCTCAAGGTGTAGCGTTGCCATCCTGATGGCCTCTCCCTCTGCCATCTGATTAAGCTGGAAATAAATGTCCAGCTTCTCCACCCAAGCTTTCACTGAACATTTAGAGGACCCGTCAAATGTTGGCAAGAAAAACCTGCCCACAGTACATTGCAGCTCACCTCCCGGCGTGTACCCACCACCTCTCTTCTAGTTGCGGGATCTGTTGTCCATCCTTCTTCACCAATACGACAGAAGAAGCAAATGGGCTAGTACTGGGCCGGATGTGTCCCAGTGCTAAGAGCTCGTGAATGGCTCTCTCAATCTCATCCCTGTAGGCTTTGAGATGCCTATAGGGTGTGGTAATCACAGCCTGAATGCCCTGCTCCAGCTCAATGGTGTGCTCAAACCCCCAATCCGATGGCTGTCCTGGAGGTATATCCCCAAAAACCATAGCATACCTGTCCAAATTGACTGCACATCTAGGTGAATTGCCTGCCCTATGGCTCCTACCTCTGAAATACGCAGCTCCACTGCCCACTCTATATCTCCCTTTTGGAAGTCTGCCTCCATCCAGTGTGCTAAAACTGTCTGTGGAGGATATGTTTGCATGCCTCAGATCATCACATGCTTATCACTCTTCTTGTCCATCCACTCCATCTCCAAAGTCTCCCAGTCTGTGGTGACTTTCCCCAGCGTGATCAACCACTGCACCCCCAGCACCACGTTCGTGTCTGGAATGTCGACCACAAAAAAATGATCTATCATTGTATAAGTCCCCATGGTCACGGCTAATGCCGAAACGTAACTACCAGACTGCATAGTTCTGCCACTAGGTACCAGTACTGAGAAGCCATCAAAACTTTATGTCTATATGCCCTCCACTCTACAAGCTGGGCATCAATAAAGTTGTGAGTGGCCCCACTGTCGACTAGTACTTAAACACGTTGTCCCTTAACGGTGCCACAGACACGCAATGTCAAATACTACGAAAACCCTCGCAAAGATGCAAGGGCTCCTCCTGTGGGTGCAAACGTTGCTCCTCCTGCTCCTGGGGGAGGAGGTGGTGGATGATCCCCTCTTTGCACTACAGCGCTGGCCTCTGTCTCTAACCCCTCATAAGCATCTTCTTCCCCTTCACTATCGAAGAAGACCTCTATGTAATGTGCCTTCCGCGCAGCACATCGATGCCCCGGTGCCCATGGCTCCTGGCATGTAAAGCATAACTTTCTCTGTCTCAAGTCTCTTCGGGTATCATCGTTCAAAGGCCCCCAGCCTTGGTTCCCCTTTGGAGGTGGAACTTTCGTGTCCTTCCCCTTCAACTGAAATGTCGGTCTCTAGGGAAAGGAGCTTTGGTCCTGGGCAAAGCATCCAGCAAATCCCTGGTGCTCCCGACTGCATCCTAAAGTGTAGTAGGCCTCGTGGATCTGACTAGCCCACGCAAAGGTTTTTCCAACCCGTCAATGAACATGTATATCCTCCTAGCTGAGGATAAGTCGGGCACCATCACTGAAAGCCTCAAGAACTCGTAAATGTAAGTTTTCGGGTTCTCGTTCTGCTTGAGCTTGGTCAGCTCAACAAAATGCTCTTTCGAATCTTTTCGGTCAAACCACTCCACCAACCTCCGTGTAAACTCTGCATATGCTGTCACTGCCGAGTGACCCAACGTGGCCATCCCATGGAACCACCAGTCATGGGCCTCTCCCTTAAGGTGTAGCACTGCCACCTTGATGGCCTCTCCCTCTGCCATCTGATTAAGCTGGAAATAAATGTCCAGCTTCTCCAACCCAAGATTTCGTTGAAAATTTAGAGAACCCGTCAAATGTTGGCCAGAAAAACTTGCCCATAGTACATTGCAGCTCACCTCCCTGCGTGTACCCACCACCTTTGTTCTGGTTGCGGGATATGTTGTCCTTCTTGAGCTGGAAAAAATCATGGAAAGTGAGAGCTTCACCAAACTCTCGCCCATAGGACTAATACTCTACAAAATAATCCCCCATATGAACCAGCTCCGGCCCCTGAAGTCCTCCCGTCCCGGTGCCTATAGTCAAGAATGTGGGCATCGTAGAACGTGGGGGAGTGAGTGATACTACCTGCTGCACTGTGGGTTGCTCCCGAATGTGATGGGAAGTACTAGATCCCTCACCGATGTGAAAAGCCCTTGGGGTTTCCCACTGTCTATGGTCTGCGGTAAACTTCTACCCCATCTCTTCTATCCTCCTCGAGAGTCCCTGCACAGATTTGAGGAGTTGCCCAAACTCCTTCCCTTCAACTCTCTCCTCTGCCATAGGTCCTTCCTCCTCTGTGTCCACTACTGGAACGCAGTCCCCTTCTCCAAAAGTGGCCTCGAGGCTTTGCTCTCGGCTCCTATACCTTCTTCCCCGGTAAGTGATATATGGTTTTCCTCCCGGTATCATAGACTGATCTGCTCCACAGGCTAAGCCAAGTCTATGAGCTCCGATACCACTATAATATTCCGAATAGGAAATAGACAGTAATATAAAGCAACATAAACAAATAACTACAACAAATAGAGAGACATCATAAAAACACTACAAATATGGAGAAACGTTGAGCCATTTTATTATAAACTGAAATATAACAATGGGTACAAAGGTGATCAGAATGATGGCACCTTGGCTTGCTCAAGGCAAGCTGAAAATACTCTCAGAATCTCGCACTGAATGGCTACTCTCTCTATGACTGCATAACTCCTAAAATTGTTGTTGCTGCTACTGCTAGAATGGAGCTGATCTTTGGGGTTGTTCCCCTGCTCAGAAAAATATGAAACTCGGAATATAAGCTCTCCTCCAATAACCCGAAAAAACCCAGGAATAAATCCCAGAATGGCTTACCTCGGAAATTAACCTCCCTTAGAAAATCACGCACTCCAGGTGAGTACGCTGGCCCTGAACTGCTCAACTGCAAATGGTGGCCTCCTACTACAAAAGATGATTTGTAAAGGGTTGATCCCTTCACAATACTCTTGGACTGAAATCCCTGATCTCCCTTATCTCCTCATGCTGCTTCCTCTCAAGACTGCATAATCCCCAAGAGTGACTGCACTGCCCAAGCGACTGCGTGCTCCTGGCTGAAGGATGTTGAATGCTAAGCTCTCAAAAACAATGGTGGATCTCCTCACCTGAGCAGGCACTCGGAGTCCCCCGAGATTGAGGTTGGGATCTCCGCTTGGAGACACCCGTGTGTTGAACAGCACTTGCAAACTTCGCTAAACAGCAAAAGCGTGCTCAATGTCTAGAGACAGAAAATCAGAAGATGCATTATAGGATGACTGAATGGTGAGCCTCCCTTCCCTTTTATGCTTGAGAGCCTAACTCTCCCTTGGGCCTCACTCAACTGCATTGTCTCTCCTTGGCCACGTTGTCCCTGCCACTACAATATCTGGGCCCACACTGCCACTGCGCTGCCTGACCTATGTTGCCTCCACGCTGCTCCTTTCCCTGCATTGTCACTTGGCTCCCCTGGGCCCCACGCTGCCAACTAAATTTGCCTAAGTGACTTTAGGGAATTATTATCTCCTAAGTGTGCATTATGGGTCCCATCACCCCCTTTATTAACTGACTAACATTAGGAAGGCAAAATCTGAACAAAATTAATATTGCCAATTAGTTGATGCTAATTGGGAATATTACATCCACGACATCGGTCCTCTGCATTGTTGATGCTCGGTTGTTGCCCTTCATCCATTGCGTTATTGCCTTTTGTACTATTGCCCATGTCACTGCCACTGCCACCGCCTCATCTTTACTGCAGCTCCCTCTCAAATGCTGCATCATGCTGCCCATAGCACTCCCACTGCTAACTGTTGCATTGCAACTCAGTTGCTGAGAAGTAAGCAACTGAAAACATCACCCAGAAACTCGACATACAAGTCAGTCTGAGTGCACCTCGATACTGAAGCACCCTCTGCTGCTAATCTACGCTGACCCTCTAGAGCTTTGCATTGTTGCTACTCTGCATTGCATGAGAACTACCTCAGTGTTGTTGAAATCCCATCAACCTCTACTGCCTCTGCTCTGCACTGCTCAAGACTTCAGCGTTGTTAATTTTGTGCAACTAGGTCCAAACTCCATGATGTGATGCTCAGATGACGATGCCAATATTTTTATTGGATTCCTCTTTCGGAGAGGTGCAAGATCGATCCAAAGATCATCTTGACCGAATGAGCAAAACATGTATTTTGAATTTATTCCACATGTGCAAGATCGGCCTGATTTATCCCACATGCATAGATGTGTCACACACCCCCACAGATGTCTATATATTGGAGAGACTTGGAGTTCATTACACACACAATTTGTGGAGGCATTTTCTTCTCTTGGAAGGTGATGGAGCAACGTTCTTGGTTCTGCGTTTAGGGCTTCTTGGTGCAGCATCTTGGTGGAGTATTCTTGATGAAACGTCTTGGGGTTGTGTGACATATGTGGGTGGCTGACCTTATGAAGACTTTACTAGTTGAAGCATCCTACTGATTGTCGTAACGCCACCATTCTTTATCTCTATTTTTGGCTTGTCTTCCATTGATCTATGGGTATGTTATATCTGCATCTTACTCTAATTATGCCCTAGAAGGTTAAGTATATTTGCATCTTAGCATAAAACATCTACATAAATTAACATGGTATCAGAGCTAGGAGAAGACAACGCCCAGCTTATCTAGGGCAGCGAGATGTGGGTTATTCTAAGGGAAAATAACGGTGTCATTAGCCTCAGGCCATACCACCACAAAAAGTGACAGCATATAGTTTTAATGACAGCGCATACTTTTTTGTAAAGTGCTGGAGGTGACAGCGTAAGGGCAGCGTATGTGGCCGGTGTGCTGAGCTACATGGAACAGCATGTCGTCCCCTAATCAGGGTTGTCACAAAACCCTTTTCAACACGTTTTTTTTATGTAAGATATCTAGCCGCAGCAAGTCATGACAGGGTAAGGCTCTAGCCGCAGCGAGAAAAGCTTCATTCCACCTGTACACAGGCTTGTCAGGCCACTCATCTGGTTGTGTGTTTCTCTAAGCGTCCGAGATTGTGCGAGATAATTTAAAAGTTTTTTTTTTCCAGATTATGTGCGGCGTATCAACCTCCCTGCGGACATAGAATTACACTCGTTGGTAGCCGCGAAGGATTGTTAAGTAACCACTGTGAAGTCGGGTTCGAGTTTAAGAAGGAATAACAATGAAGGAGGCAGACATAATTTGATGCCAGATACAGGAATGGTACTCGCATTTCCACAGGGTTTCCATCAAAACTCTTCTCCATCCCTTGCCGGAGTCGTTCGTGGATTTTTTGCTTGACGACGGTGGCTTATTCCTCCCCAAACCTCCAGGACAACGGTGAGAAATTTGTGTGGAGGTCGTTTATCACGAGGCCAATTTTGGTATATAGCATGAATTGTGATTTTTAAATGGTCAGATTGAAGTGCGAGGATGAAATCTGCCTGGGAATAGATAAGTTAAAGCCTGAAATGTTGTGTTCAGAAAGAAATTTAGGTTGAAAAATCTTAAATTCTTTGATGGATTTGTATTGCTAAGATAATTTGCGATTTCAGCGGTTAAATTCTGTCGCGGAGAAAAATATTATGTTTCTAAGCGTCAGATTCAGTCGCGGTTTCAAGTATAGCTTGGAATTCAAGTTGTAAATTCGCCCTGCTTTATAAATTCGGCTTGGAAGGGTTTCATTAGACACCATGATCCCCCTATGCTGCACTTAACACAGTGACGACGTAGCTATTTGCAGTTCTAAGCTCCATTCTAGCTATTGAACGCTAAAAATTGCAAAGATTCATATTGGAATATATCTCTAAAGAATGGATCAAGAGATCTGGAAAAGCGACAGTGAAGGGACTGGTAGCCAGCCTCAATAAGATCCCATCCTTTGCGCTAATAATTGTGGATTTTTCGAAAGTTCTTCGACAACGAACTTTTGCTCTAAATGTTTCAGAGATCTTGTGCTAAAGCCGGCAGAAGCTCTCTTTGTTGCTGCAATGGTGGAGATGTCTTCTGGTAGTGTTTTAGGTCTTCAGCAACCTGTGCAAATAGCAGATCAATTGGCGAGGCCAGCAACACTTGAGCAAGGAGAAGGGACCTCTTCAGGAGAGCAGCCAAAACCTCCTGCTAACCGATGCACTTACTGCAAGAAACATGTTGGACTGACGGGCTTTAAGTGTCGTTGTGGGGATATTTTTTGCTCTCTACATCGTTATTCTGAAACAACAATGTGAAGGACTATGATCTTTTAAGACTACTGGAGAAGTCTTAGTGATAAAAGGTCCAGATTTTAGTAGAGGAGATAACTACAGCATTTGGAGTTTTTTTTATATAAGTGAAATTTTGGACAGTGAAAACCTTCTTTAGACCTATGGAGAAGTATAAAGCTACAGGACTTCGGACTGTCCTCAGACTATCCAGTGGGGCTCAAACCCTTGACTGCAGTAATCCTAAAAAGCAATGACAAATTTGTAGTGAATCTATGATGGCTCAGTGAAGGATAATATAATTGTGGAGTTGTCACATTATTGTATAGTTGCTTTAGTGACTCTATTATATCTCTGTGGAGGCTCAATCAGTCAAGATCAAGGATAGTCGTTACACTTTGCATACTTGAACAATGATAAACTTGAAAGTGTGAACAATGAAGTTTTTGGAGCCTTGGATAGTCACATATTTGGAGCCTTTGGAACCGTGATTAGAGAAGCCTGTAATGTTTTTGAACAAGTGAAATATGATAGTGATGTATATGATAATATCATGACAACACTGCAATCAGTGATATGATAGTATATGATACCTGTCAAGATGCATGACAGATATATGGCAGTATATGGCTATGATTCTTGAATGGCCTTGACAGTGTGAGAATAAGATTCAGGCCCATGATTACAAAGCCCTTTCCAAGTTGGTGTCTGGGATGCCCACATTTAAAATAATCATGAAGGCATTTGTCAGGGCTGCAACAAAGGAAATCATTGGAGACTTTTCTTCGTTTCTCAAGTGTCACAAAGACATTTGATACACATTGTCTTATCTGATATGAGAATGTTCTTATAGATGTCTTCTCTCACAAAAGAAGTTGGCAATAAGAGGGAGACTACAACCCTATATGCTCCTGAGCTAACATCATTGCTGAAAGAAAGAAGACCATCATGGCTCACAGACATATGGCTCCAAAGGGGGAAATTCTGGAAAAGCAAGAAGCCATATAAATACCAGAGGTATCTAGCTGCCATGAGTACAATATGAGTCTGGTCATTTGAAGAAGTTGTAAAGCTTCAAGTCTAGAAGGATGTGATACACAAAGAGTACGAGTCCATTATGAAGGATGATGTCTGGGATATGGTCCCTAGACCGCCCGACAAAGTTGTTGTCACCTCGATATAAGATCAAGCATGGATCTGATGGGAGTAGTGAAAAGTACAAGGCAAGATGTGCTGCCAGAGACTTCTCTCTAGGAAGGCATTGATTATGATTGCACCTATAATCTATTATTACCCTTGCTGCTATGCAAGGACATAATCTTCATTAAATGGATGTGAGGACCGCCTTTCTGCATGGTGCGATAAAGGAAGAGGTGTATGTAGAGCAACCTCTGGGGTTCGAAGTCCAAGATCGAGACACCCATGTTTGCAGGTTGGCTAGCCCCCAAGGCTTGGTACGAAAGGATAGATAGCTACTTGATGAAGTTGGGCTTCACTCGAAGTAATGTTGATCCAAACCTTTTTCTTCAAGGATGATAGAGAACAACCTCTCATTCTGGTTCTCTATATGGACGATCTCTTCCTGACAAGTGTTGACCCTCTCATTCATTAGTCTAAGAGGGAGCTCGTTTCTAAGTTCGAGATGAAGGACCTAGGACTGATGCATTACTTCCTAGACCTAGAGGTCTGGTAGAGACCTGGCGAGATTTTCCTCTCTCAAGGAAAATACATTGTGAAGCTACTGGAAAGATTTGGAATGGTGGACTGTAAGTCCATGTCAACGCCGATGGAGCTCAACTTTAAGAAGTTGAGTGGAAACATTGTTGGGCCCGTGCTAGCAAATCCTACTGAGTATCGTCAACTCGTAGGGGCCCTGATGTTCTTAGGGAACATCCGTCCGAACGTATGTTGTGCAGTGAACACTTTGAGTCAACACATGGTTGATCCTCATAACATTCACTGGGTTGGTGCCAAGAAACTCTTGAGATATATCTGGGGCACAATAGACCATGGGCTGAGATACACTGCCAAGAGTTTGAGACTCCGTGGATATATTGATGCGGATTGGGCTGGCAGTGTGGTGGATCGCAAGAGCACATATGAATGCTTCTTCACACTTGGGTCTGATTCGAGCAAGAAGCAGAAGTCGGTAGCTTTGAGCACCACTGAGGCTAAATACATTGCAACGTGTATGGCCTGTTGTGAAGACACTTGGTTGCGAAAGCTCTTGAGTGAGTTGTTCGAGCATGTGCTAGATGCCACCATTATCCTTTGTTACCAGAGGGGGACTCATTTGTCAAAGAATCTCGTGTTCCACAATTGATCCAAGCATGTTGATGTCTAGTACCACTTATCCGGGATATGGTACAACGAAACGCTATAAGGCTCGATCATATAGGAACTAATGAGCAGGTCGCGAATATTCCCACAAAGCCCTTGGGGAAGGTCATGTTCTTGAATCTTAACCCTCCGTGAGAATCGTGGAACGACGCTATTTGGAGGGCACTGTTGGACGATGAGCTCTGGGAGCTCCAGGGGGGCTTTGGGGATAGCTTCTTGGTGCTATAAGCAACCACTGGGCTAGGCTTGCCGAACTTAGTTGGTGTGCTTCCACCCCACCATGATGATATTGAGTTGGTTTACTTCTCTCTCATTTGTGCCCCATATGCATCCTACCCATGGAGTTTGGGACTCATGGGAAGTACCTCTCATTTGGCCAATGAGGTGGGAAATGTGAATAGAGACAATAGCAAGACCGATGGACGCATCGGAGATTGTCGTACTCTCTATGTCTAGGATGGCACGTGTCCAACCACTTGATCTGGGATCAAGTCTAGTGAGGTTTCGGACCTCCAACTGACTTCAGGTTAGTATATGACTCTCTTGAGTCCAAGTGAGGTTTCGGACCTCCAACTGACTTCAGGTCAATTAAACCAACTTCGGGTTGGTATGTGACTCCTTTGAGTCCTATAGAGGTTTCATACCTCTGCACTGACTTCGGGTTAGCCGTGAGTGATGTCTTTGTGACTCACCTTTTGTTGTGAAATAAAGAAGCCAGCAAAGCAAGTTACGTCGAGATGACGCACGATGTTTGGATGGCACTGGTGGATGGAGTTCTCCCTAGTTGAGAGCGAGTGTTAATTTTCGGCAACTAGGTCCAAACTCCATGATGTGATGCTTAGATGATGATGCCAATATTTTTATTGGATTTCTCTTTCGAAGAGGTGCAAGATCGATCCAAAGATCATCTTGATCGGATGAGAAGAACATGTATTTTGAATTTATTCCACGTGCAAGGTCGGCCTGATTTATCCCACATGCATAAGAGATGTGTCACACACCCCCATAGATGTCTATATATTGGAGAGACTTGCAGTTCATTACACACACAATTTGTGGAGGCATTTTCTTCTCTTGGATAGTGATGGAGCAGCATTCTTGGTTCTGCGTTTAGGGCTTCTTGGTGTAGCATCTTGGTGGAGTATTCTTGATGAAACGTCTTGGGGTTGTGTGACATATGTGGGTGGCTGACCTTATGAAGAATTTGTTGGTTGAAGCATCTTACTGATCACTGTAACGCCACCATTCTTTATCTCTCTTTTTGGCTTGTCTTCCATCGATCTATTGGTATGTTCTATCTGCATCTTACTTTAATTATGCCCTATAAGGTTAAAGTATATCTACATCTTAGCATAGAACATCTACATAAATTAACAAGCGTCCTAGCTCTGCCAATGTTGCTCCATCATCCTACGCATCAACTGAGTCCAGTCATCCTGCTACTGTCATTAAGGGCTCCCGTAGCTTGTATGTGATCTAAGAGTTTGGGCTTGTCAAGTATCCTGTCCTTCCACTGCAGTTAGAAATAACTACAAATCAATGTCGCCCCACCTCTTCTCCCGAAGCACATGAGCACTCATAGCCACATCGTCATCATCTCCATCATTGTCCTTAGTTGTCCTTTGAATCAGACTTGTCTTCACCCTTCTTCTTCTTAGGGCATTGTGTGGCGAAATGTCCTAGTTCACCACACCTGAAGCACCTGACCTTTGAAAGGCCTTTCTTCTTCTTCCTCTGCTGCCCATGTTGTCCCTTAGATGCGAGAGCCGCATCTTCCTCCTCCTCCTTCTTGATATTGATCCCTCCGTTGCTCATGCCCGCCTTGGTCATCCCCCTGATCTCTTCTTGTCAAAGAGCTGCCCACATATTTTCCCAACTCGGAAGTGTTGCTCTGCCCAAAATGCCTTGGACAAAGTTCTCCCACTCATTGGTAATTGCATTCAGAGCAGTCCTCACCATAAGACCTTCATCAGGTGTGGCCCCTACGGCAACCAGCTAATCACGGATTGCTTTCAAACTAATGAGGAAGGGGTCGATCTCTTCTCCCTTCAGCATCTGAAATAACCGAAGCTGATTCTCCAAAAGCATTCTCCTCTGACAAAAGTCCCCTGATACAATGTGGTCAAAGACATCCACATCTCATGTGTTTTATTCTTCTCAACATTCAATATTTCCATAATCTAAATTTACAAGTAGGAGAAGTAATGCAGTTTGCTGCAGTAGGATTCCAGATCTAGGACTTGGAATTTGCACAGTAGTAACATCAACTTTTGACCTTATGATAAGCTGACTGTTAAATGTAAGCATATTCCTCTATCTCAACTCCAAGTGAATCTAATAAACATTGTATTGAATGTTTAATCATAGTATTTAATCCCTATTTTTAATCACTTGATAGAAAATCTAAACATTTGCCATGTCAGGGCAAGCATATCCAAGGGTATAATTGTGCCAGCAACAATGAGGAAAGAATCAAATTCAAAGAGAAAATCAAAGACTATACCACTAATAGAGCACACATGTGAATAGCTACTTTGACCCGAGCTAGATACTAGAAACACATAAAGGTCATTGAATACAAATTTCTCAACCATTGTAAACCATAAAATAACTTCCTCTACCTGATGAGGCAACACTCGCACACCTAACAGACTGCCCAATTCAGAAGCTCTTATTGATTCTCGCACACCACCTCCTAGTTAATAAAGATACCATTAGAATGCTTAAAAACGCACTTACAAGCCAAGAAGTAGTAATAAGCAAAAATAAGATCAATTTATGATAATGCATAATATTTTCCTTATATCTATGACAAGAAGTAACAGTGGAAAGATATACATTATTGAATGACGAATCATTTCATGATCATTCTATATGCTGAATAAATTGTGCTTCTCCCCATATAATAAACATGCATATGATAGCTTACCAATGTAAGGCACAACATATAACGACACCACACTTAGAACACAAACTAATGAGGAAACATACTGAAGTGAGTACTTAACAGATCACCACACAATCTACCAGTTGTAATACCAAAAAAGATATATGACTAGTATGTCCTTTTTGCCTACAAGAATTTTTTCAATTTTGTTATTCAAAACTAATTCTATGAACCAGTTTATTGTTGCAGAAAATGTGAGACTGAAACAAGAAAAAACAAATTCTAGAATTAACATGGGAATGGTTGAATGATGTACAGTCATCACACAGTGGACAAAGTGAGAAGTTCTTAACAGATTAGGCATAAGACAACAATCAAAGCAAATACAAAACTACCACAGTTCATCATCGTGGGATAAATTAAATGTGACAATGGAATCAATGACGGTAGTTAGATAGACCTATGTAATAAATGATAAAGAGAGATAAGTCTTGCCACCTTATCTTTGGAGTATTAACAATCCAATAATATTAGGATTCAATATTTAATAAGTTGTCATTATAATAAAGTGTAGCCCAACTACCAAACATTGATAAAAGTGTATCTATTTCAGTGTCTCAATGACTCTACTTAAGAAAAGTTCATATTCAACATCTCCCATACACATTGTATGTGTTACCATGGTATATGTTTAAATTTCCTCATGGTCGCAGAGCACTATCAATCCTCTGCCTGTAATTAAAGAATGTGTCAAAGGAGCTTGTTTGCAAATCTAAGTCGCGTGACATGGGGACACAGAGCACGGGGAACATGTGGATATGAGGATTTGATATGGGACATGGATGTAATGACCCAACTCGAGTTATAGGGAACATAGAAATATTAGCATGCATATGAGACCTGCATATGATAACACATATGCACGTATCATGTGTACTGCATTAGTATATGCACTAATCAATTATGAAAAGTCTTAGTGTAGGGTAATGTATGAATTATTGAAGTATTGAGTAAATAACTAACTTGCCAGAAAATAATGAATGTATTGTGAAGTAAAAGTTATACCTACCAATATCATAATATAACTAGTATATTGTTCAAAGGAAAGTAAAAGCATTGACTTATGCAAATAAAAGATGATATTTTAATAAAATCCAAGATATTACTAAATGATGATATTTAATAATAAATCCAAGATATTTATTAAATGATGATATTTAATAAGACCAAGATATTTTAAGAATCCAAGATATTTATGAAATAATAATATTTTAATATAAATCTAAGATATTTTTAAAAGAGAATATTTTAATAAATATCTTGAAAGAGGATTTGACTAAGATATTTATTAAAAGAGGATATTTTAAATATCTTGAAAGGGGATTTGTGTATAAAAGGAGAAGGGGGAGAAACTTGATAGGCATGGATGAGTGAGGTGGGAAAACTGACTCGGATGTTGTCAGAAGATTGCTAACTGTGGGAGACCAAAGCAATGAGTTCTAACAGAGTCATAGTGTGATCTTGATTGTTATTGGAGTTTTGGGCATGGGAGTCAGAAAACTTGTCTTCTGGATCTGGGGACTGAAGAGGTTGACCCCAGATAGGCTAGGAAAAAAATGGCGGTTTGGTAACGGGAGCGGGAACCATGGCGGGTCGAGAACATCTTCAAACACGGTTCCAGGTAAGTATTCAATAGTGAATTGATATATTATGCTTCAAAAAATTTCACTCTGGATTTTGTAGTATCAATTTTGTTAATGATTGTTAATTCTGAAATTTAGGATCTTACACATGGTATTAGACTTAAAAGACAAATAAATAACAAGAATTAAAAGATTGGCTGAATCCATATGTAGTTTTGTGTTTTAAAGTTCTTAATCAACCTGTATCAAGAAATTAGATCATGCTTCAACTAAGCAGTAAGTGTGTTGTGCTCTTGTTTCAATACATTTCGTTTCTATATATGCAATCATAAATATTGGAGCATCCCTCCATTTAGATTTAGAGTCTCAACCTATGACTTTTTATAAGGTTAATCGGATGATATGGTATAGAATATAATAGCTACACCCTTATTTGTATATCCGTGTTTGATTATTCTATGTGACATTTATAATTGTGGGTTATATTTATAAGCATTTAAAAACTTATTTTGTATAGCCTTACCTTATTTTGGATGGATACTTAAGACTATCATTGTGTACTATAACATGTAAGAATATATTATGTGCTTAAACATTGCTGGTACATGGATACCAATATCAAGAAAGTTTTGCTTGAACATTGTTAGTACAAGGATACTGATATAAATTATGAATTATGTTATGGATATGGTATCTATAATTTTACATATCAACATAAATGATGAGATAGAAATAAAAAAGTGATTACACTTGACTATTCAAGGTGAAAATGAATTTACAGACTTACTGGATAAACATAACCAAGTATGTTATATGAACTCAAGGATCAATATCGTAGATAGAAACATATTTGGAATGTGTAGAAATTGTTATTTGAGTAACAATTTGCTTTGAATATATTCATACATATGTTATTCACCGATGGTATCATTACCAAACCGACTGCATGATGACAAAACTCCAAGAACAATTGAGATTCACTGAGGTTCCATGATAGGGTATTAGCCTTGGTCCTACTAGGAAGGGTGGAGGTGTTTCACATCATTTATCCTCCAAAACCTGGAGTCATGGGAGGACTGTGCGAGTCACACTTCCCTAGACGTATGATGATGACTGTCGGATGCCTACTAAAGAATCAATTCGATATAGTCGATGTTGTAACCCTTGAGGTCTATAAATGGTTAGGTCAGTATAGCTGACGCCATGTCATATTCCTATAGAGGACGGATAGGATGGGAGTGGAAGAGATTAGGAAGGATATGATGTTTCTAGAATAGCTTGGGAACTCTGTTGGGGCAAGACGTGACTACTAAATTTGTAAACCAATAAATGATCAAAACATAAATGTTAAAATATTCTCACACATTAAACAAAAATTCAATTATGCTACACCACCCTTATATGATTATACTAATCACTTAAAAAAAATTAATAATATACGACATAGAATGTAACTTTGGGACAAAGTTTTATGAAGGAGGGGTGTATGTAATGACCCAACTCGAGTTATAGGAAACATAGAAATATTAGCATGCATATGAAACCTGCATATGACAGCTACATATGCATGTATCACGTGTACCGCATTAGTACAATATGCACTAATCAATTATGAAAAGTCTCAGTGTAGGGTAATGTGTGAATTATTGAAGTATTGAGTAAATACTTAACTCGCCAAAAAATAATGAATGTATTGTGAGGTAAAAGTTATACCTACCACTATCATAATATAACTAGTATATTGTTCAAAGGAAAGTAAAAGCATTGACTTATGCAAATAAAAGATGATATTTTAATAAAATCCAAGATATTTACTAAATGATGATATTTAATAATAAATCCAAGATATTTTAGGAATCCAAGATATTTATTGAATGATGATATTTAATAAATCCAATATATTTTAGGAATCCAAGATATTTAAGAAATAATAATATTTTAATATAATCTAAGATATTTTTAAAAGAGGATATTTTAATAAATACCTTGAAAGGGGATTTGACTAAGATATTTATTAAAAGAGGATATTTTAAATATCTTGAAAGGGAATTTGTGTATAAAAGGAGAAGGGGGTGAAACTTGATGGGCATGGGTGAGTGAGGTGGGAAAACTGACTCGGATGCTATCAGAAGATTTCTAACTGTGGAAGACCAAAGCAATGAGTTCTAACAGTCATAGTGTGATCTTGATTGTTATTGGAGTTTTGGGCACGGGGGCTAGAAGACTTGTCTTCTGGATCTAGGGACTGGAGAGGTTGACCCCAGATAGGCTGGAAGTAAAATGGCGGTTTGGTAACGGGAGCGGGAGCCATGGCGGGTCAGGAACATCTTCAAACACAGTTCCAGATAAGTATTCAATAGTGAATTGATATATTATGCTTCAAAAAATTTCACTCTGGATTGTGTAGTATCAATTTTGTTAATGATTGTTAATTCTGAAATTTAGGATCTTACAATGGAAGACCTTGGAAACAAGAAACGGGAATAATTACAAATTACAAATACAAAATGAGATACAGACATAAAGATCCACTTTTTAAGAAATTAGAACATTTACAGAAAATTTGTAAACTGGTTGATGCATCACTGATATGATCAAACACAAAATAAATTAGAATATTCAGAATTGTTAGTTTTTGTAGCATTGGAGGTGTTCTAGTCTTGAAACTTTGTGGAGAGGCTAAAACACAGGAGTTCTGCATAAACTAGAAATCGTTTCTGGAAATTCCACCTATAAGTGTCTCAATTAGATCATTACCCTATTTTTTAATATTTCCTAAGTCTAAACTTAGAAATTTTGGTTAATTAATCAGTATTAATTGAGATAAGGTGTGAATCATCTAGAAACTCACACAGATCGACAGGGAAATAATATTAGCCACCGATTAAGATTTAATCTTGGTTGTTGGAGTCCCAAGAAAAGATTATAAGAAGTCGATGGGTGGATGGAGAATACATCAAGAGACATTGATTTCCTCAGAGTTCAATTTTCCAGAGAGCAATAGTCATTTTTCGAAAGAGTTCGAGCTTCCGAAGGGAAGCAGAGACAAAGAGCGGTAGGGACAGTGAAGATGGAGGAAAATTTCTCGATCCGGTGAGTGCATTGGCAGAGAAGCCAAAATTTCTTCAGGACACAGAGCAGAGGCTTCAGAGGGCATTTCGATTTGCTGAAGGAAGAAGACATTTTCAGTACCAAAGGCTGGGCAGAGGTTCCAAAGGGCCAGAGAAGCATTTTTCTAGTCAGCAGCAAGCAGGATGGCTTAACTTGTAGTTGTTTCGGGCTGAGCATGTAGCAGACTGCACTACGGTGATGCACAAAACTTGCGCAGGGCTAGGAGGACAGCTTGCATTTCAGGGTCAGTCAAGTGTTAGGACTGCTCGGAGTGAAGGTAATTATCCCTCAGATAACATTTGCCAGTATTTTCTCTACAGGATAGCCAATATTCGACATCCAGATTGTACTCAAATATATTCACTACTGCTTAATAATATAAAACACTCAGTTGCTGCATCGAGTTTCCCGCATTGGCTTTTTCCAAGGACTTTTGTCCAAAAATAACTATGTCAATATTTTATGTGTGTGCTACAATATTTGTCAGTTTTCAATGCTATTATTTTCCGCAGTTTTATTTGTGAAGGTTGCAGAGTGATTTATTCAATATTTGTTGTAGCAAATAATTTGTTAAATTAATTAACAATTAGAATAATTAATTTCAGTTCCTATAATAGGATTTCAAACTTGAAATTTTCACATGGTATCAGAGCAAGTTTGACATACAAGAAGCTCAAAGGCGGAAGAAGTAAATTTTGTTGTTCAGAGGGAGTAGTAGGCCAAAATTTTCAGGGGCTACGCAGTGCCTAGCCAAGTAGTGAAATTGTTGGGCAGGGGTTCGATTTTCCAGTTACATTTGCAAGAAAATTCAAATTGTCCAAAAAAGTGATTCCAGCAGGGAGAGGGAGCAGCATCAACTCAGATTTTTTGCTGAGTAGATTTCTTGTCAGGGCACAGAGGCTTTTGCAACAATTTGCTAAAGCAAAATCTGTGTCGAGAGGAAGAGAAAAGAACACAATGCAGAGGGAAATTTTCCCTCAAGGGATCTCGAGTTTTAGAGATCTGATTTTCCAGGTGTAGATTAGCAATATTTGTGGGTAGAGTTTCTCACTCCAGAAGGGAGTGCAAGTAGCAAATCTAGCAGCCAAGCAGAGGGAAAGAAGGAGTTTTCGACCAGATTCGAAATGGCCACAGTTGGTCCTAGAGATCAAGACAAATTGGGTGGTGCCTCCAACTATGTCATTTGGAAGCCCAGAATGTCCTTTCTCCTTAATGAGCATGGTATGAAGACCTATGCAGAGAATGTGGTAGCAGTAACCCAAGTTGTGGATCAACTGAAGGA
The DNA here is from genome assembly GCA_034641835.2 of Pinus albicaulis. NCBI lineage: Eukaryota > Viridiplantae > Streptophyta > Pinopsida > Pinales > Pinaceae > Pinus > Pinus albicaulis. Next base: position 510,632 of record JAXQQM020062769.1, on the reverse strand, counting down.
GTACTGAAAAGAAATGGCAAAGGCAAATCGGGTGATCTTGGATGGAGTTCGAGATTATATAGTCCCACATGTAGCTGGAAAAGGTACCTACCAAGGAGATGTGGGATGCTCTCTCCACATTATATCAAAGTTCTTTCGAGCAGCGGAAGATGTTTCTCCATGAGAAGCTGAGAGGCATAAGTGCAGAAGGGTGAAGGCATAGATCACTTCCTCACTAGGATTCATGAGGAGTTGAGGCGAGCTCTAGTAAAGAGCACCATCAATGGAGGCAGCAGCAAGGGCGTGAAGAGTGAGAAGGAAGAGGAGAATGTGGCCCTAGCATCGAAGGGTCCTAGTCAGGGGCAGGGGAGAAGAAGAAGGACCTGTCAAAGGACAAGTGCTTCAGATGTGGTGAGCTTGGCCACTACAGTATGCAATGTTGTTAAAATTGGACAACTAGGTCCAAACTCCATGTTGTGATGCTCAGATGAAGATATCAATATTTTGATTGGGTTCCTCTTTCGGAGAGGTGTAAGATCGATATAAAATTGATCTTAATCTGATGAGCAGTACATTTATTTTGAATTTATTTTTAATAATTTCAAATATGTGTAGGTCGGCCTTAAGGTTTTACACCCCCAGCAGATGTGTCACACACCTCAATGATGGATATATATACAGTCAATGTTGGAGATCATTTCACTCATCTCATCACACATCTTCTCCTCTTCTGATTTAGTACGAGCTCCTTGGAGGCAATTTCTGTTCACAAGTGGGATGAAGGACGAATTACTACTGCCAGGAAGAAGGATGAATTTACTGCAGCTAGGGTTTCCACGCAAGTTTGACCAGTGTTGACTTTGGTCAATGCATGGTCCAAAGAGGCTGAAAATTGGTGGAGACTTCGATTTTAGGAGGCCGTACACATTGTCACAAGAACCGAGGTCAAAAGGTTGACCGAAGACCAAGTTGCGTTGACTTTCTTGCTGCTGTCCTGCATTGACTTTTCTAGACAACATTGACTTTTCTGGGGTTGACTTTGAGTTGACCGTGTGGCTGTTTTGAGCATTGTTGTGGCACATCCTGGGTTGGTTGAACAAGGAGACTTTGCTGGTTGAAGCATCCTGTTGACCACTGTAACGCACCACCACATTTTTCTGTTTCTGGTTTGTCTTCTGTAGATCCTTTGGTATGTTCTATCAGAGTTTTACTTGAGTGTTTATGTGATTGCTGTAGTGAAAAGTAAAGCTGCATCAAGCATAGAACATCCACATAAATTTACATGGTATCAAAGCCCTATTTGTAGCAATCACCGAAGAAGAAAATGGGTTCCACAAACTATGGCTTCAAGGAGGATGACAAATTGACTGGGAAGGATGACTTCCATGCTTGGAAGATGATATTGGATCTTAAATTGGAAGACCAAGATGTCATGGACTATGTGCAGGGTAAAATCCAAGAACCTCCATCCACTGCTACTGCTACTGCCAAAACAAAGTACAAGAAGGGGGAGATCAAAGCAAAGCCGATGATCAGGGAATCCATTCATAAAAGTCTGGTGGCCTACAACTCTGAGTTGGGCACATTCAAAGAGATGTATGATAAGCTGATCCAAATGTTCAACGCCAACAATGCGAATCAAGTACTATTCTTCAAGAATCAATTGAAGAATTTGAAGAAAGACAGGGATGAGTCGGTCCAATCATACTTTCTGACGCTGATTGAAATCAGGAACAATCTGTTGGCTATTAGGGAGACAATAGCTGATCAAGACATGGTACTCACTGAACTTGGAGGGCTCTCATCTGAATGGCATGTGTTCAACACTACCATTCTAAATAATAATGTGATACCTGACTTTGAAGAAGTACTGTCAAGATGCATTCAAGAATAATCATGGAGGTGTATGTAAGGGTTGTGTCGAAGGAAAGCATACAAGGGGACCGTTCCCCTCTAGTGTCACAAAGACATCTGATGTCTTGCAATTGATCCATTCTGATCTATCTGGTATGCTGCTCGTGACATCCTTGGGAGGATGTTCATATTATATGACGTTCATAGATGATTTCTCTTGCAAAACCTGTATATACTTCTTAAAGAAGAAGGATGAGGCTTTCATGTGGTTCCGTACATTCAAAGCCTTGGTGGAAAATATGACAGGGAAGAAGATCAAGATTTTGAGAACTGATAATGGCACTGAATATGAGACAAACGAGTTCAAGGAATTTTGCAGAGAAGCTGGCATTAAGAGGGAGACAACAACTGTATATACTCCTGAGCATAATGGTGTTGCTAAACGAAAGAACAAGACCATTGTGGAAGCTGCCTGTGCCATGCTATGTGACCAAGGTCTGCTGAAGTTTTTGTGGGGAAAAGCTGTGAACACTGTTGTGTACATACAAAACCGATGCCCGCATTCCGCTCTAGAATCCAAAACTCCTGAAGAGGTTTTCTCTGGTAAGAAACCTGACGTCTCACATTTTAGAGTTTTTGGATGTACTATTTACTTTCATGTGCTGAAAGAAAAGAGGAGCAATTTGGATGCTTCTGGGAAGAAAGGAATGTTTGTGGGCTATAGTGCAACTTCGAAGGCCTATAGAGTCTACGTGCCTGGTCAAAGGGAAGTGGAGATATGCCACGATGTCACCTTTGACGAAGATACTTCCCTAAGGAAAGCAGCCAATCTTCCGAGATCTGAGGAAGATAATGAAGCAAGGCCTGGAAATCAAGAGGAACCGAAGAATGAAACGATGCCTGATGTTGAAGGACCAATGGACCCAATTGATCCACCTCCTTCACTGGGAAAGAGACCATCATGGCTCAGGGACACTCTCGAGGATACTGAGGGACATGCGGCCCCAAGGGGGACATTCCGTGAAAGCAAGAAGCCGAGTAGATACCAAGGGTATCTAGCAACCATGAGTACTATTGTACAATCTGAGCCTGGATCCTTTGAGAAAGTTGTAAAGCATCAAGTCTGGAAGGATGCTATGCACGAAGAGTATGAGTCCATTATGAAGAATGATGTCTGGGATGTGATTCCAAGACCAAAGGACAAAGCATTTGTCACCTCAAAATGGCTCTACAAGATCAAGCATGGATCTGATGGAAGTGCTGAAAAGTTCAAGACAAGATTTGTTGCCCGTGGTTTCTCTCAAAAGGAAGGCATACATTATGATGACATATTTGCACCTGTGGCCCGATATACCATCATTCGATCTATTATAGCCCTTGCTGCTATGCAAGGATGGAGTCTTCATCAGATGGACGTGAAGACCTCATTTCTGCATGGTGCAATAAAGGAAGAGGTATATGTGGAACAACCTCTGGGGTTCGAAGTCCAGGATCGAGACACCCATGTCTACAGGTTGAAGAAAGCCCTTTATGGGCTAAAGCAAGCACCCAGAGCTTGGTACGAGAGGATAGATAGCTACTTGATGAAGCTGGGCTTCACTCGAAGTAATGCTGATCCGAACCTTTACTTCAAGGTTGTCAAGGGAAAGCCTCTCATTCTAGTGTTGTATGTGGATGACCTCTTCCTGACAGATGCTGACCCTCTCATTCATCAGTGCAAGAGGGAGCTCGTTGTTGAGTTCGTGATGAAGGACCTAGGACTGATGCACTACTTCCTAGGCCTGGAGGTCTGACAGAGACTTGGCGAGATTTTCCTTTCTCAAGGAAAATACATTATGAAGCTTCTGGAAAGATTTCGTATGGTGGACTGCAAGTCCGTGTCAACACCAATGGAGCTCAACTTCAAGAAGTTGAGTGGCAGTGCTGCTGGGCCCGTATTGTCTAATCCTACTTAGTATCGTCAACTCGTAGGGGCCCTGATGTTCTTAATGAACACCTGTCCAGATATATTTTTTGCAATGAACACTTTGAGTCAACAGATGGTTGAGCCTCATCACTTTCACTGGGTTAGTGCCAAGAATCTTCTGAGATATCTTCGGGGCACGATAAACCATGGGCTAAGATACACTGCCAGGAGCGTGACACCCTTTGGATATACTGATGTCGATTGGGCTGGCAATGTGGTGGATCGTAAGAGCACATCGGGATGCTGCTTCAATCTTGGTTCTGCTTCGATCTCATGGATGAGCAGGAAGCAGAAGTTGGTGGATTTGAGCACCGCAGAGGCTGAATACATTGCAGCGAGTATGGTCTGTTGTGAAGCAATTTGGTTGTGAAAGCTCTTCAGTGAGCTGTTCGGACATGTGCTAGATACCACTGTGATACTCTGCGATAACCAGAGTGGGATTCGCTTGTTCGAGAATCCAGTGTTCCACGATCGATCCAAGCATATTGATATCAGGTACCACTTTATCCGAGATATGGTACAGCGAGGCCCCGTAAGGCTCGATCATATAGGAACTGATGAGCAAGTCCCGGATATTCTCACAAAGCCCCTGGGGAAGGTCAAGTTCCTAACCTTCCGTGAGAGTCTCGGTATTGTGGAATGACGCTATGATGAGGGTCCTGTTGGACGATGAGCTCTGGGAGCTCTGGGGGGCTTTGTGGATAGCTTCTCGGAGCTATAAGCAACCACAAGGCTAGGCTTGCCGAACCTTGTTGGTGTGTTTGGGCCCCACCGTTATGATTTTGAGTTGGTTCCCCTCTCATTATCTGTGCCCCGTATGCATCCTACCCATTGAGTTCAGGGCTCATGGGAAGTACCTCTCATTTGGCCAATGAGGTGGGAAAAGCTAGAGACTAGTAGCAAAGACTGATGGACGCATCAGAGATTGTCGTACCCTCTATCTAGGATGGCACGTGTCCAACCACTTGATCTGGGATCAAGTATAGTGAGGGTTCGGACCTCCAACTGACTTTGGGTCAGGTAAACCAACTTCGGATTGGTATGAGACTCTTTGTGAGTCCTATAGAGGTTTCGGACCTCTGGGCTGAATCTGTCAGTCGGGAATGATGCCTTTGTGACAGACCCATTACTGTTCTGAAATAAAGAGGCCAGCAAAGCAAGTTACGACGGGATGACGCACGATGTTTAATTGCACAGGTGGATGGAGTTCTCCCTAGTTGAGAGGGAGTGTTAAAATTGGACAACTAGGTCCAAACTCCATGTTGTGATGCTCAGATGAAGATACCAATATTTTTATTGGATTCCTCTTTCGGAGAGGTGTAAGATCAATATAAAATTGATCTTAATCCGATGAGCAGAACATTTATTTTGAATTTATTTTTTATAATTTCAAATATGTGCAGGTCGGCCTTAAGGTTTTACACCCCTAGCAGATGTGTCACACACCTCAATGATGGATATATATACAGTCAATGTTGGAGATCATTTCACTCATCTCATCACACATCTTCTCCTCTTCTGATTTAGTACGAGCTCCTTGGAGGCAATTTCGGTTCACACGTGGGAAGAAGGACGAATTACTGCAGTCAGGAAGAAGGACGAATTTACTGCAGCTAGGGTTTCCACGCAAGTTTGACCAGCGTTGACTTTGGTCAATGCATGATCCAAAGACGCTGAAAATTGGTGGAGACTTTGATTTTAGGAGGTCGTACACATTGGCACAAGAACCGAGGTCAAAAGGTTGAATGAAGACCGAGTTGCATTGACTTTCTTACTGCTGTCCTGCATTGACTTTTTGGACAGCGTTGACTTTCTGGGGTTGACTTTGAGTTGACTGTGTGGCTGTTTTGAGCGCTGTTGTGACACATGCTGGGTTGGCTGACCAAGGAGACTTTGCTGGTTGAAGCATCCTGTTAACTGCCGTAACGCACCACCACATTTTTCTGTTTCTGGTTTATCTTCTGTAGATCCTCTGGTATGTTCTATCAGCATTTTACTTGAGTGTTTATGTGATTACTATAGTGAAAAGTAAAGTTGCATCAAGCATAGAACATCTACATGAATTTACAAATGTCCTCTTAGAAAGAAGGACAAGCAAGAGAAGCGAGATCAAGCGGTAGTGTCTACTGAGATAGACAAGTTGTCCTACAGGCTAGAGGAAGAGTTTGTTGTGTTTGCGGCCATGCCTCCAATAGACAGGTGGGGTGATATGGAGTTGTGGTCCCAGAGAGTTGTAGACATGGGCAGGGTCCATTGAGGTGTCCACCTCATGGATCATTACCTTGCTAGAAAACACATCAGTGTTTCTTCTAAGCTCGGACAAAACACATCAGTGGAGGATATTTGAAGTGTTGACCAGTGCTTCTTTGGATCTCGGATAGGACAAATCTGTGGAGGATTGCAGATACAATTGTGGAAAGCTCGGTGTAATAAATCTGTGGTGATACAACTGTGGAATGGTCACATAACTGTGGTTCATCATCATTTCAGTGATCAGAGCTTTCTGTGGATAGCTAGTGGGGGCATGAACAGTCAACAGTAAAGCTTGAAGTGATAGCTAGAGGCCTGCACAAGTTAAAAACTTGAAGATCTTGGACAGTGGAGCAGTTAGTGGTTTGACAGTGGAGTTTTGGACAGTAAAGAATATTCAGTAAACAAATTGGAAGTCTAGAACAGACTTGTGGAGAAACTGATGTAAGTTACTTATTCATTCTATTTATTAAAAGTTGAAGGATTGGTGTCCTAGGGGTTGGTGCCTCTAAACACAAGGTTGGAGCCTTGAGAAGTATAGGGTCGAAGCCCTAGAGGTCGGAGCCTCACCAAAGTCCAAGTTGGTGCTTGGCAACAAGTTGGTGTCGGTTTCATTAAAAGTGTTGGTGCCCTTCACTCATCTATTGTATACTATTATTAAAAAAAGGGATTGAAGTTCTTATTAATCCTTAATATCATTATTATACACCTCTCTGTTTTTAATTGTGAAGAATCTAACTGGAAATAATTAACAATTGAAAAAAAAATACCGATTCACCCCCCTCTCAATATTTCCAACAATTGGTATCAAAGCTAGCTTCTTCAATATCAGCCTAACAGTTGGAAGAAGGATTCTTAGGCACAATGAAGAACATGGAAGCAACAGGGAAACTACCTATCTTTGATGGAACGAATTTTGGTTTGTGGAAAAAGAGGATGTCCTACTATCTAATGTCTCTTGGTCCTAAAGTATGGCACTCTATTCTGGATGGGTACAAAGCTCCTGCCAATCTTCCAACTGATCAAGATGAAAGAAGAGCCTACATTGCTAATGCCAAAGCTTTAAATTCCATCACTAGTGGAATTACTGATTCCGAATTTACGAAAGTCATGAACTGTGACTCAGCCAAAGAAGTATGGGATAAGTTGGTTTCTCTATATGATGGCGACTCCAAAGTCAAGAAGGCAAAGCTTCAAACCTATAGAAGACAATTCGAGAGTCTGAAAATAGATGATGAAGAAGATATTGCATCATATTTCCTCCGAGTAGCTGAAGTGGTTAACTCTCTTAGAGGACTAGGAGAAAATATTGAAGAAAGCACCATTGTTCAAAAAATCCTGAGATCGCTTCCTGTCAGATTTGACTCCAAAGTAAGTGCCATAGAAGAAATGAAGGATCTAGATACTCTCAAGATGGATGAACTCCATGGAATTCTCATTTCCTATGAGATGAGGAAAGGAAGTCCAAATTTCAAAGAAGCAGCCTTCAAAGCCTCAAGATCTACAAAAGAAGGAAAAGGATGGAATTGCAAGAGCGATGAATCTGATACTGAAAACGAATTAGCTCAATTTGTACGAAGACTAAAAAGGGGATCCAAGCTAAAAGGTAAGTACCCTCTTATTTGTTTCAATTGTGGAAGAATAGGTCATTACGCTGCAAAATGTCCCCATAAATATGATAGTGATGATGAAAAGGACTCTAAAAGGATGATGTACAAAAAGAAAGGGTTTAATAAGAAGAACTTCTTCTCCAAACAAGATGAGTCCGATGAAGATGAATTTGTAGTCATCAAAAAGAAATCAACCAGAAATATGCGTCATCACAAAGAAAGAGATGATGAATCAGATGAGGAAAGTAATTATGTTGGAAGCAAAGAAACGTTATTCATGGCATTTACAAATGATGATGACTCGGAACTGGAAGATGAAAGAAACATGGATAGTTTGTTGATGAATGCCATTGAAGAAAATGAGAATCTACAAAAGAAGATAATTTCTCTCAAAATAGAAAGAGAGGAAGCAAAAAGAAGGGAAGACTTCTTGAACATTAAGCTAAAAGAGAAAGATGATATCTGTGAAAAACGTGAAGCTGAAATAGTATCTCTAAGAAAGGAATTAGAGCAAGTCAAAAGGAGTTGGCAAAGCTCTCTAGCTCTTGACAACATTCTTAATACTCAAAAACCTCAACACGACAAGTTTGGAATTGGTTTCAAAGGAGAATCATCAAGTACAAAGTATAATGCCATAAGTTATGCTGATGTACTCTCTCGCCATCCTAAAGAAGAAAAGTCATCTCGTCAGGAACAAAGTCCCATCTCAAAACCAAGAATTGAAGAAAGAGCAACTCCAAGGAAGAATGTTGGATACTACAACAGGTATCAAACTATTTTTCTTGGGAATTGTTACAATTGTAAAAACTTTGGGCATCAAGCTAAACATTGCAAGGCTCATAAGAATGAAGCACCCAAATTGAAAAATCAAACAAACCAACTACACGGTCGTAAAGAGTAAGGACAAACCAAAACTTACAATTCTTTTGATCCCTTGGCGAAGTTTGATCCATCCTGCTCATTATGTGATAATTATGATCATAATGAACAAAATTGTCCTCTCAAAAGGGAGAAAGCTAAAAACATAAATCTCAAAACTGATAAATGTGGCCTAGCTCTATGTGCTCATAGTGAAGAAAATCATTGGTTTGTGGATAGTGGATGCTCAAGACATATGACAGGTGACCAAAATAAGTTTATCTCATTGAACAAGAAAAATGGAAATGTATCTTTTGGAAGTGGATCCGCTAAAATCACTGGAAAAGGAACTGCTACCCTTGTCAATGGACTAGGAAAGGCTCAAAATACCTTGCTGGTAGAAGGGCTCAAACACAATCTCTTAAGTGTTAGCTAGATTTGTGACCAAGGACATAATGTTGTCTTTAGTACAAAAAACTATGAAATAAGAGACTCATCCTCGGGAGAACTTGTGGCGAAAGGAGTAAGAACACTAGATAATGTTTACATACTCAGTAGAATCCAAGAAGATAAATGTTACTTAAGTCAAACAGATGAAAGTTGGTTATGGCACAAGCGATTGGGGCATACAAGTTTTGATAACCTAGTCAACATCAGCAAAATTAATGCAGTAAGGGATATTCCAAAAATGTGCAAACCAAATCAAATTGTATGTGGCCCAGACCAAATCAAGTTGTATGTGGCCCATGCCAACATGGAAAGCAAACCAGAACTAGCCACAAAACTGAGTTCTCAACAACAAAACCTTTGGAAATCATTCATGCAGATTTGTGTGGGCCAACTAGAACTCCAGCTCTTCAAGGTGAAAGGTACTTTGCTCTATTTGTTGACGACTATACTAGAATGATGTGATATATTCCATAAAATATAAATCTGAAGCATTTGAATGTTTTAAAAATCTTAAGGCTTTCATTGAGAATGAGAAAGACTCTAAGATTAAATGTCTTAGAACGGATAGAGGAGGAGAATTCACCTCAAAAGAGTCTGATGAATTATGTAAAGAGCATGGAATCGAAAGAGAACTCTCTACTGCTAGGACACCCCAGCAAAATGGAGTAGTTGAAAGAAGGAACCGAACCATTCAAGAAATGGCAAGGACAATGCTACTAGCAGCCGATTTGCAACCAAAATTTTGGAGAGAAGCAGTTGGCACCGCAGTTTATACCTTAAATCGAACTCAACTAAGACCAAATAATGAAAAGACTCCTTATGAATTATGGAAAGGAAGACCTACTTCAGTAAAATATTTCAGGGTTTTTGGAAGCAAATGTTTCATAAAAATAAATGATGACTCACCAGGTAAATTTGATTCTAGAGTTGACGAAGGAATATTTCTTGGATGCTCCACTAGGAGAAAAGCTTACAAATGTTACAACTATCGTCTACGAAGAATAGTGGAAAGCATTGATGTGAAGATTGATGAAGGCCTTCTAGAAAAAGGAATTGAAGATCATGAAGTTGAGCCTTTCTTTGAACAAAGTGAAGAAGAAGAACCTAAAAAAGAAGAGGAGAATGAAGAACCTCAAAGAGAACCTCAAAATGAATCTTCACAAACTCCCTCCAAGATCAAGTTTGTTCAAAGATATCATCCAGAAGAACAGGTCATCGGAAATATAGATGAAGGAATCCAAACTCGAAGAAGGATGATAAGCACCCTAAGAAAAGATGATGTGGCTCTATTATCTTTAATAGAACCTGAAAATTTTTCTCAAGCAAGCAAAGATCCTTATTGGATAAAGGCCATGGAAGAAGAAATGTCTCAAATCGAAAAAAATGAGACTTGGAAACTGGTACCTCGCCCAAAAGATAAAAGTATAATTGGAACAAAATTGGTGTTCAAAAACAAGATGAATGAAGATGGACAAATCATCAGAAATAAAGCCAGACTTGTCTGCAAAGGATACTTGCAAATCGAAGGAATTGACTTCGAAGAAACCTTTACACCAGTAGCTCGAATGGAAGCCATAAGATTGTTTTTAGCATTTACTTGCTCAAAAGGATTCAAGGTTTATCAAATGGATGTAAAATCAGCATTCCTGAATGGAGATCTCAAGGAGGAAGTTGACATGGAGCAACCAGAAGGATTTGATCTTGCTGAAGGAAAAGACCTTGTATGCAAACTAAAAAAGGCCTTGTATGGATTAAAACAAGCCCCTAGAGCATGGTATGCAAAGTTGGATCACTATCTGCAACAAGAAGGTTTCAAAAAAGGAGTGGCAGGTAGTAATCTCTACATGAAGATGGACAAGGAAAAACTTTTGATCACTCTTGTTTACGTCGATGATCTAATCTTAGCTAGCAATGATGAAGAAATGAGCCATGAATTTTCTCTAAATATGTCCAAAAAATTCGAGATGTCAATGATTGGTGAGTTGTCTAACTTTCTTGGGCTACAAATATCTCAAACTTCTGCAAGCATGTTTATATCTCAAGCAAAATATCTTAAAGACATGCTTAAAAGATATGAGATGGAAGATTGTGCACCTATGAGCACACCAATGACCACAGATCGTAAATTAAGCAAAGACGATGATACCGCCCAAATAGATGCAACTCTTTACAGGTCAATAATTGGAGCTCCCCTATACTTAACTGCTACAAGACCAGATATTATGCAAGCAGTAGGAATAGTAGCAAGATTTCAATCAAGTCCTAAACAATCCCATCTAGCAGCTGTGAAAAGAATTCTCAGATATCTGAAAGGAACGACTGATTTCGGTCTTTGGTATCCTAAGAGTTCAACTCTTATTGTGACAGCTTATTCTGACGCTGATTGGGTCGAAAGCATGGATGATCGAAAAAGCACCAATGGAAATGCATTCTTTATGGGAGATTGTCTTGTATCTTGGCTCAGCAAAATGCAATCATCTATATCCCTTTCTACAGCTGAAGCCGAATATATAGCTGTTGTTGATTGTTGTACACAAATTCTATGGATGAAGGAAGCCTTGAAGGATGTCAACATGGAAACTAAGCAACCAATTACTATTTTTTGTGACAATACTAGTGCCATCAGTCTTTAAAAGAATCCGATGTTGCACTCAAGAACCAAACATATTTCAATCAAATACAACTTTCTCCATGAACAAGTTGCTGAACACAATATCAGGTTGGAATACGTCAATACAAAAGAGCAAATTGCAGATATCTTTACAAAACCCCTTCCACGAGAAGCATTTGAGTATCTTCGTTAAAAGATGGGGGTCATTGCTCTTGCATCACATTAAATCAAGCAGCATGTTAGGGGTACAGTATGTTAGGGGGCGCAGCATGACAAGGGGAGTACTTGGGCACCCCATTTGCCATTGATGTCAAAGGGGGAGAGAATTCTAAAATATTTCCATCAATGACAAAGGGGGAGATTGTTGGTCAATAATTGTCATTGACAGAATATAAGCTCTCTTGATGAGCTCTCTTAATGGAAATTTTATAGATGTTGCACTATGACATATGATGACATACATGTGCACTATCATATGATGGCATGACGCTATACTATCATGATGACATGGAAGACACACCATGATGAAGAAGCTCTAATGATCTCTTACTGTCCCAATCACCTTTTTGCAGTAAAATTTCATGAACAGTCACAAAGAAAAATAAATTTAGACACCTTGGAGGCATCCTTTCACAATGAATCCTAGACCATATTAAAGAGGATTTTTCCCTCCTTCCAACGAGCCCTTACTTGCCCTCAAACTCCTACTGGTTGAAGAGATATCGATTTTTTTAATATTATATATCCCTATTTTTTATCTAGCCGACCTACACTTCACACTCATGTCGACCTAATCCTTAAGACATGTCTCTTCATCTTTCTAGCATAGAATTCCTATATATATACATTTCAGTTCCTCATTTTTCAATAATTATTCGGTCATCAAGCACACAACAGATGACATTTAGTTCACATCTCGTGAATTTATAAGCACAAAGGAAAAGAAGCATATAAATGGTGGATTATTCTTCGTTGGGGGATCATCTTTAGTGACTCGGACCTCCTACAGTGATTCTGGAGTGGCTCGGACTACCTACAGTGATTCTATAGTGGCTCACAGTGGCTCTCTTTGGTGTGGCTGGGACTTCCTACAGAAAATTTGTTTGGTAGTGGCTCGATCTTCCTATTGTAGTGCAGTGATGATCCAAGAGGATCTTGATCAGTACAAGATCGGCAGAGTTCCAAGTCAACTCCCGCAGTTTGATGTCCAGTTCAGTCTTCAGAATTGTCAAATCGCCAGTGAAAGGTTCTTCAAATGTTAATGGTCATCATGTGTTTCGAATTTGGATGAAAAAGGTGAATGTAAGGGCTAAAATGATGATGTAATATCCTAAGTACTAAGACCTAAATCCTAAGGTCTAATCCTAGTTCTAGGACCTAAGCATTATGTCCAACCCTTATACCTAAGTCCTATTCCTAAAACTCTAAACCATATGACAAAGACCTTATTCTAAGTTATATATCCTAAGTCTAAAATCCCTAGCACAAATACAAAACCATATTAAAAAAACTATGTCATAAATTTCCTAAGTCCTATACCATAAACTTTCTATAAAACTAAGGTTCGGGATATTAAATCCTATGTTAAAAAACATTAAAACTAAACCAAAAAACTTTATTCTAAAGGTTCGGAAGTTGGGTTTTTAACATATATCAAAACCACCTTATTATATAAGTTTTGGATGGGTTTTATAAACCATAGTGTATAAAACTTTATTATAAAGTTTCGGACTATGTAAAGGGTTCGGGTGGCATGTTTTAAAACATTGTAAATAAAACTCTAATAATAAACTCCCACAAAGTTACAATGACCACGTTGGAAGTTGGAATATCATGTGACCACAGTTGTAAACAACGGCGGAGTTGTTAGATGACAACTGTTTTGACCGCTAGATGGACGTGGCACGGAGCAAGCAACGGTGGTCGGCGCCGTCACATGCGGCCGGTGAGGGACCTCGCCCGGTTAGTTGTCGCTCGGGGCTAAATTTTTATTATATGGTTTATTTGTGGGTTTCTGAAATGTGCGGCGCTAAGGTTTGAGATATTAATCCCGAGGATGCGCCGAATGGAGAGGGATTCGACCTTTATCACTTCATTTTCTCAACAAATTGCTAAATGAAGATTCGAGGCAGCCTATTAAAGCCATGTAAATTCTTCTTTGAAGTTCATCTTTGGTTTTCTGAAGACATAGTGCAGTTTCAAAAGTTGAGAGGCAATTTTGTTCGTAGCATTGCTCAGCCGTCGGTGATCGGAATTGAGCACGGAGACAGGTGTCGGAAAGGCAGCAAAGAGTACTTTCTGTTTACAGGGTTCACAAGTGCCTGCGAGCACAGTCTTTCTAATCCATTTCAGTGTAAATATTCTTCAAGATCAATCCTAATAAAAACAAACACCCACTTAAAAGCGGACCCGGAGATGTAGTCCAGGGGGGACAAACTCCGTCATAAAATTGTTTGCCTCTTCTTCTCTCCGATTATTGTTGTTATTTAATTCATTTATGTTGTTGGTTTATGTTATGTTTCATTAAAGCATACTTCAGTTAATAGTCAATCTAAAGGACAAACTAATCAAACTACCTCAGCACTTTATTCGGTCAATTTCAGATCAAGTGATCTGTCAAATAGTGGTTCAGAACCTTGTGAAGAAAAGCAGACCTACTGTGGCTCATTTTTAAAGGTATATTATACTTTGGATTGTTGGACAAAAACTTCAGACTGTTAAACAGAACTTCAGACAGTTGAACAGAATTTCAGACTGCAGGACAGAGCTTCAGACCAGTGAGATAAGGGCTTGGACCTGTTAATTACACCCTCCATACCTCATAATTGTGTTATATAGCTCAGACAGTCACTTGACCAAGGTTGTAAAACTTCAGACCTCACCACAGAATTTCGGAACACTAAACCTGATGTGTAAATCAGTGTTTCTTCTAAGCTCGGACAGAACACATCAATGGAGGATATTTGAAGTGTTGACCAGTGCTTCTTTGGATCTCGGATAGGGACAAATCTGTGGAGGATTGGAGATACAACTGTGGAAAGCTCAGTGTAATAAATCTGTGGTGATACAACTGTGGAATGGTCACATAACTGTGGTTCATCATCATTTCAGTGATCAGAGTTTTCTGTGGATAGCTAGTGGAGGCATGAACAGTCAACAGTAAAGCTTGAAGTGATAACTGGAGGCCTGTACAAGTTAAAAACTTGAAGATCTTGGACAGTGGAGCAGTTAGTGGTTTGACAGTGGAGTTTTGGACAATAAAGAATATTCAGTGAACAAATTGGAAGTCTGGAACAAACTTGTGGAGAAACTGATGTAAGTTACTTATTCATTCTATTTATTAAAAGTTGAAGGATTGGTGTCCTAGGGGTTGGTGCCTCTAAACACAAGGTTGGAGCCTTGAGAAGTATAGGGTTGAAGCCCTAAAGGTCGGAGCCTCACCAAAGTCCAAGTTGGTGCTTGGCAACAGGTTGGTGCCTATTTCATTAAAAGGGTTGGTGCCCTTCACTCATCTATTGTATACTATTATTAAAAAAGGGATTGAAGTTCTTATTAATCCTTAATATCATTATTATACACCTCTCTGTCTTTAATTGTGAAGAATCTAACTGGCAATAATTAACAACTGAAAAGAAATACTGATTCACCCCTCTCAGTGTTTCCAACATGTAGGCCGACGTGAAGATCATAACTTACAGCGTTCATAAGGGTTGTCTTGAGAGATGATATGAGCCATTCTTCACAAGGTTTATGACAAGGTTTTGGAGCATATATTAATGACTAGACTCTTCATCCATAAAACACTTAATTACATTAGTAAACAGAAGACAACCCTAATAGACATCAAGAAGTCTATTGACGTATAATAAAATCTTGCTCATGTAACCCATGAAGCATGTACAACAAAAATTACATTTTATTATCTTTGTCTTCTTCTTTACATAAATACATAATTACATAGTCATTATGAAGACCGACCTAGTTACACTTTTCAACACTCCCTCTTAACTAGTGAGGTATTCATACAGGTACATGGTCACTTTCAAACTGAAGAATCTAATAAGAAGAATCGAATTGGTAATCGCATCTATATAGCATCATATCAACCAACATTGTCCTAGTGCAAGGCCTTGACTAACAGCCCCATCTCTCAACGAGACAATGGGCTACAATGCTGGCAAGACACATGATTTATAGACACCAAAGTCATTGTCTCTCTAAGGTACATACTCCACCTAGGTGTTCCCAAAGTATGACCTTCTTGGACTATTCTTCTCTTGGGTAGCCAGCCCTCAAAGAATATTGGTCCTCGACTACTCTTATCTTGAATGCCCTGTCTCATTCTCAAAGAGTATCGAATGCCAGATGATTACCCAATCCTCCATTTTGTCTTCGAGGTGAAGACCAGAATGATGTGTCTATCCATTCTCTCGACATGGCCTTCACTAAGACTTACAGTTGTTAGTCCTAGTCTAGTGCATGACACATGTTTTAGAGAATCACATATGTCACTCCCTCTCAACTCAGGAAGGACATACTTCCAGTTTCTTCCAAGTAAGACACTTACCACCAGACTCCCTCTCAACCAGAGTCCTACAGCAGCAATCTAGCTACTCATGAAGAATTCCTCTCCTCGATGTCATGGATTTCGATATTAAGGAATCTTCAACATTTGGCTTCATAGGGCACAGATCATCCATCACTTTCAATCACAAATCATGTCCACTATCAGAAAGTGATTCATCAGTCTTTCTCATCTGGTCCACCGTTATGCCATGCTGCTTTCCTTCAAATCATCTCCAAGGATCATACATCCTTTCTCATGATTAGCAGCCTTGCACAAATTCATCGAGATAAACATATACATATGAACTTTTAAAACAAAAGTTACCTCAGTGATGATCTTTCACCATGACACTTCATGTAGGCATTGGCATCCTTTATTCAGAATGACACATCTCCTAATGATATGTTTTGTCAAGGGTCTTCTTCTTTACTAGACTTTTGACAGAGTCTACATATCCTCCCAGGAGATCTCCTAGTCACATCTTCTTGGCTTCCGGATGATAACTGCCTCTAGACATGGTTGCATTTCATGATCTCTTCTTTTCTGCACATTCGTCATTCCTAGGAACTTAAAATTTTCCAGTTCCTCGTTCATATACAACCACCTCATATTCCATGAGGATAGATTATGTTGATTTCATCTATCAGTGCACCGAGAGATACTCCTCCATAGATCATACTTCTAAATACAGAAGTCCATTACCTGCAACCATATGACATGACTTCACAGTATCCAGTGTCGGCACATATATATATATATATATATACATACCTCATACTTTTTTCCTTGAGTCATCCTATAGCATTTTTTCTAGAATGAAGAGCTTCCTTCCCTTGACTTGCTCCATCAGTATGTCATCACATCCCAGAATTATGTTTCCATGATGACCCTTGATCTTGATGACTACCTTCCATTAGTCATGTTATCAGAGAGGTTTTCTCAGAGTTGTTTTACCAGGAGCTCCTACCATGTTTCGATCAGAATGCTACATTGCTTCCTATCATACAACCAACATAATTCATTTAAAGGAGAAGATGATCTCAATAGTGGAGATCCCTCGCTTATTCTTTCTTAGATTTCTTTGCATCAGGTTCTTCCTTCATTTCTGAGACATGGGCTTCTTCCCTATTTCTCTTGTCCTTTTCAGATTAAGGACAATTTCTTTTATAATGCCCAAATTCATTACATCCACAGCTTCGTGCTTTGTCCATATTTCTTCTTCTATTCTGAGGACCAAACTTACCAAATCTTCCTTTCTTCCTGGACATGGCTGCAAAGGCTTGATTCCCTTCATTTGATCCTCTAACAGCTTTGGCTTTCAATCTTGTTTCCTCCATTTTACATAGAGACCATAAATATAAATCGTGGAATGGTGTGGCTTCTTTCTTCCCGTATAAACTTGAAGTGAAGTTTCCCCATTCTTCTGGCAGAGCGTTTAGCACCACTGTAGTCATCTCAATGTCAAACATTACTTCTCCCAG
Source organism: Pinus albicaulis (assembly GCA_034641835.2). Classification (NCBI taxonomy): domain Eukaryota; kingdom Viridiplantae; phylum Streptophyta; class Pinopsida; order Pinales; family Pinaceae; genus Pinus; species Pinus albicaulis. The sequence goes on along the minus strand of JAXQQM020062769.1, from coordinate 493,006 downwards.
TTCCTGCAGTTGATCTTAGAGAGATTGCTTTTTATGCAGTAGTCACAAAGAATAGCTCCACCAATTTCTCATATATTCCTTTTGATGATTCTATATTTGATACATCGAAGATGAGAGAGTCTTTTATGGATTCTCCAAGAATCCTTTGGGCTCTTATATCTCCCTTCATGTAATTGGCATGATTTCGTTGACCTTGTCTTCCATGCAAGAAAGTTTGAAACCCTAAACAATTTGTTGCTTTCTTTGCAAAGAAGACATTTTGATAGATTCATATGAAGTCATAAAGATACTTACTTGAGTAGATGTTTTTCTTCTTCTATCAGCTTCCAGGGCAACTTGACTTGTTTGTCAAACAGTTGGGCAGAGGCTTTCAGTTGCTTACTTCTCAACAACTGAGTTGCAGTGCAGCAGTTAGCAGTGGCAGTGCTATGGGCAGCATGATGCAACCATTTGAGAGGAAGCTACAGTACAAATGTGGCAATGTCAGTGGCAGTGGCATGGGCAGTAGTATAGAGAGAAGCAGTGCAATCGATGGAGGGCAGCAGTGCAATAAATGGAGGGCAACAGGCCAAGCATCAACAGCACAGATCCAATACTCAAAATCTTGTAATGCATGGTGTGATGTATTGCTAGAGCACACTCCTAATGCTAAGAGGGTGTGTTGAGATTTTGTGTATTTGGTGTAGCATTAGACTATCCGGGACCAGCTGATTGCCATGGGTACAACTCTGGATGAAGGGCTCTTGGTGAGGACTGCCCTGAATGCAGTCATCGATGAATGGGAAACATTTGTCCAAAGCATCTTGGGCAGGGCAGCATTACCATCCTGGGCGGATATGTGGGCAATCCTTCGTCAAAAGGAAATCAGGAGATTTACCAAAAGGCAAAGCAGCAACAGCGGCGGTACAGTCAAAGTAAAGAAAGAGGAGGAGGAGGATGCAGCCCTTGCATCGAAGGGACAAAGGTAGCAAGGGAAGAAGAAGAGGGACCTATCCAAGGTCATATGCTTTAATTGTGGCGAACTGGGACACTTCGCCAGCAATTGTCCTAAGAAGAAGGACAAGGGATCTTCTGAATCCAAGGCAACAGCAGCAAAAGGGGACGATGTTAGTGACGATGATGTAGCCATGAGTGCTCATGAGCAACGTAAGTGGGGCGATATTGATCTGTAGATCAGCTACAGATGGGAGGCAGGATCCTTGAGGTGCCCAAACTCTTGGATCACATACGAGCTACAAGAGCCTGACGACAGTACTGAGACAAATGGAGCAATGGGTGCAGAAGATCACAGTGAAGAAGAGGGCAGAGCTAGGACGTTGTAGATGGGAGCAGCGCAGTGCAAAGGCAACAGCAGTGTAGGAGCAACAGTGCAAAGGCTGATGGGACGTCAGCAACGCATAGGGGGCTGTGCAGAGTAGTAGCAGCGCACTGGCTTCAGGGAGACAACACAGAGCAGCATCCAAGGGAGCTTTAAGTGATGAGTTGCAGCTCAACTGACTTGTCTGTCAGTGATTGGGTGATGGTCCTTCAGTTTCTTACTTCTCAGCAACTGAGTTGCAGTGCAGCAATTAGCAGTGGCAGTGCTATGGGCAGCATGATGCAGCAAATTGAGAGAGAGCTGCAGTACGGATGTAGCAGTGTCAGTGGCAATGACATGGGCAGCAGTACAGAAAGCAGCAGCGTAGTGGATGGAGGGCAGCAGGCCAAGCATCAGCAGCGCAGAGACCAATGCCGAGATCAGGCAATACTTGGTGTGGATGTATTGCTAGAGCACACTCCTCACTAAGAGGGCGTGTTGAGATTTTGGGGTAGCATCGAGTGTGCTCTAGCTCCGAAACTTTGTGGAGGGGCTAAGACACACGAGATCTCCAAAACCCAAAAAGCGTTTGGAGAAATTTCATCTGGTGTTGAAGTTATTCTAAAAATTATTTTTTTAATGAGGACCCTAAGTCTAAGTTAGGGAATTAGAAAAATTAAAATGAATTAATTAAACACGTGATAAATTGTTCCAAGTGACGTGGATCAAGCAATCTTTTAATCTGAGCCGTCGATTAGAGATTAGATCACGGTCGTTGGTTTTCCAATGAGAAAAGCTAAGAGAAAGGCTTGGGGTCAGTTGGAGAACTGACATACAGGCAGAGCACTAAAGCTAAGTCAATTTTTTGGGGCGGGGTTTGTTGAGAAATTCGAAGCGAGTTTGCAGTGCAGTGAGGGGCAGAGATCGGTAAGGGATGATCTAATCCAAAGGCCGAGAATACAGCAGCAGAGGGGCAGTGAGTACCAGTCAGCGCAGAGCCAGCCAAGAGGACACAGTTAAGCCAGCACCACGCAAGTACTGCGCAGAGGTTGCGTAAGCCCAGTAAGGGTGACACAGACCTAGCCAGCGCAGCGCAGCACCAGCCGGGGTGACATAGGCCCAGCCAGGGCAGCACTGCACCAGTCAGGGTGACGCAGTGGGGACATTGGCCAATGAGGGCTAACGTAAAGGCTGCAGAGGCAGCATAAGGGTTCCAGTGGACCAGAAAGGGCTCGTGATCTATAAATCCCATTTGAGGGTTTGATACAGCCATAGTTTCTGCCTCCAAGTGAAAGGTACTAACTGCCATGTAATTTCTCTGTAGGGCCAACCATTTCTGGTGCCCAGAATGTTGTATTCAGATTTTGCATAATAATAAAACCCTCTAGAGTTGTTGCATCGGTTTTCTCGCATTGGGTTTTTCCGTGGACATTTGTCCGAAAAATCGCGTGTAATCTTATCACATGTGTGTATTGTTCAGTAAATGATATGTAGATGTGTAGGTTGCAGTTAGTGTCTACTTTAATGTTTTTCTGAATATTTCAATAAAATAACTTGTTAATGTTAATTAAACAAGTAGGCGAAGTAGATCTTGATACTGCAGTAGGGTTTCTGTTTTGAAACTTTCACACACACAATGAATCAAGAGATTGAATTCTTTTGACGGAGCAGTGCTCGATCGAAGATAAAATCTAAGTGATTCATTTGCAGCGAGGGGTAGAAGCAGTTATTGGTCGGAGGATCAAAAGTACATAGCAGAGCAAGGGCAGCGAAGATGGCAAAGGAAGCAGCGCAGCCACCAGGAGAGGTGACGCAGTCCCCAGAGAGGGTGACGCAGGCCCACGCAGGAGCAGTGTAGAGCTTCTGAGAGATAGTCTGAATTTAGCTGGAGATCGAGGTTTCTAAGCTGGGAGAGCTGAAAGTCAATTTTCTGAGAGGCAGATCAACGCAGATAGAAGGTGGCACAGACTTCAGCCATCCCCACGCAGGCCTATGCATCTACTGCACAGAGGTAGCGAAGAGGGAGTTGGGGTTTCACAAGTTCGATCTTGGATCAACCAGGACTTGCAGTGTGAGGTAAAACTCACTATTTTATCTGTCTGCCAAGGATTTTCTCTGTTGGGTGAGCCGGATTTTGGCACCCTAGTTGTACTCAGAATATTGTTGCTTAATAATACAAACCCTCAAATCTGTTGCACTGGTTTTCCCACATTGGGTTTTTCCAAAGACAATTGTCCAAAAATAAGTGTGGCCTTTGTGTCATTGCTTCATTTATTTTTCAGTTCTTGATCTATATATTGGTGTAGGTTGCAATGTATTTGTATTAGAATTTACTGAATAATTCTTTAAATAACTTGTTAAATGAAGAAAACAAGTAGGTAATACAATCAGATAATTGCAATAGGATTTATGTATGTTAAGATTCAGAAATTTTGACATGGTATCAAAGCGATTGCTGATCAAGAAACACTGAAGCCATCGGCGAAAGGACAGAAGAAAGTCTACAATGGGAAAGCAGTTGTCCAGAGAGACAGCACAGTCCTAGGCCAGAGAGGCAGAGGAAGGGTGACGCAGTCACCTGGGAAGGCTCACGCAGATCCTGCGTCAGCCTGCTAGGGTGACGCTGTAGCTACAGAAGGCAGCGCAAAGGCTGTTGAGTCTCAATTTTTCGGATTGTCGTGGCTGGAGATGCAGTACAGTTCTTTTTGGAGTTGTTGGTCGAGCATTGATTCTATTGGTGCAGAATATTTTCTAGTGGGGTAGAAGCAAAGTAGAGGGAAGCAGTTCCTCAGAAGATTTCTTGCCAAGAAGTCTAGATCTAGTGCTGAGCAGCAGCAAAGCAAGATTAGAGAGGACTGTTTCGACATTTGTTGGAAGAAGAATTTGCGTGAAGAAAATTCAGAGGGAGCTTGTTCCTTAGAGGGTTTTTACAGCCAAAGAAATCTAGATTCGAGTTTTGCTGAAGCAATGGAAGAGGGAGAAAGGAACTTGCTCAACACTTAGTTGAGCAAAGATCGTCGTGAATGGATTGAGGGATTAGGACAAGTTGGATGAAGCATCCAACTTTGTCATTTGGAAGGCCATGATCCTAGCAGTTTTGGATGAACATCACATCAAGGATCATGCCTTGAACACGAATGTTGTTTCGGTTGATGTTGATCCTCTCAAGATGTACGAGGAGGCTCAGGAAAAATCAAAATGCATGATCATGGACGAAGTCAAGGATCATGTGATCCCACATATTGCTGAGAATAACACAGCAAGGAAAATGTGGGAGGCCTTGCCCACTATGTACCAGGGATCTTCCATCCAATGGAAGATGTTGTTTGAAAACCAGTTGAGATTATTTCAAATGTAGAAGGAAGAAGAGATCGATCCCTTCCTCATTAGATTGCAAGGGATCCAAGATCAGCTATCTTTCGTAGGGGCTACACTAGATGGTGGAATTATGGTCAGGACTGCCATGCATGCAGTCACTGAAGACAGGGAGACCTTTGTCCAAGGCATTTTGGGCAAGGTAGCTCTTCCAAGCTGGGAAGAGATGTGGGCAGCTCTTCGACAAGAAGAGATTAGATGGTGGACCAAGGCAAGAAGCAACAACAAAGGGATCAAAGTCAAAAAGGAGGAAGAGGAAGATGCGGCTCTCGCATCTAAAGGACAGCAAGGGCAGCAGAGAAGGAAAAAGAAGGACCTCTCGAAGGTCAGATGCTTCAGATGTGGGGAACTAGGACATTTCGCCACACAGTACCCTCTGAAGAAGAAGGGTAAGAAAGGATCTGACTCGAAGGTTGCTCCAGCTCAGGCTGATGAGGATGATGATAATGGATGCGCCATTAGTGCTCATGTACCTAAGAAGTGGGGCGATATGGAGCTGCAGATCAACTACGTGAAGAAAATGGGCAGGATCCTTGAGGTGCCAAAACTCTTGGATCACATATGGCTACGGGAGCCCTTAAAGACAGTAGCAGAATGATGGATGTCAGTTGATGCAAGAGATGATGCAGCAACAGTGGCACCGAAGTCTGAAGCAGCGCAGAGCAGAGGCAGCAATAGCGCAATGCAGAGTAGTTCAGTGTAGTGCAGAGCAGTGCATAGCAGCAGCATCGCAGTGGCATCATAGGGTCAGCGCAGATTAGCAGCAAAGTTAGTTCCAGCATCGAGGAGTATTCAGACTGACCAGTATGTCAGTTTTGGGAGGTTTTTCAGTTGCTTAACTCTCAGCAACTGAGGTGCAATGAAGCAGTTAGCAGTGGCAGTGCTATGGGCAACATGATGCAGTATTAAGAGAGGGAGCTGCAGCACAAATGTAGCAGTGACAGTGGCAGAGTGATGGGCAGCAGTACAGATAGCAGCAGTGCAACGGATGAGGGGCAACAAGACGAGCATCAGCAGCGCAAAGGACCGATGTCGTGGATCAGGGTGATGCTTATGGTGAAGAAGTATTGCTAGAACACATTCCTCGCTAAGAGGGAGTGTTGATTTTTAGGCAGCATCAGTTGTGCTCTAGCTCCAAAATTTTGTGGAGGGCCTAGAACACATGAGATCTCCAAGACCCAGAAATCGTTCGTAGAAATTCCACCCGGAGTAAAAGTTATTCAAATAATTAATTATTTTAAATGGAGCCTAAGTTAAAACTTAGGAAATTTAGATAATTAAAGTGAATTAATTTAACATGTGGGTGAGAAGCATCTAAGTGACGAGGATCAAGTCTAATTAAATCTCATGCTTCCCGGTCTTCTTGTCTGTCCACTCCATCTCGAAGGTCTCCCAATCTGTAGTGACCTTCCCCAGCGTGATCAACCACTACACTCCCAGTATCAGGTTGGTGTCCGGAATGTCCACCACAAAGAAATGATCCATCAGAGTGTAAGTCCCCATAGTCACTGCCAAAGCTGGCACATACCTAGCACACTGCATAGTTCTGGCACCTGGTACCAGCACTGAAAATCCATCAAAGCTCTCTGTCGGTATGCTCCTCCGCTCTACCAACTATGCATCAATAAAATTGTGGGTAGCCCCACTGTCCACTAATACTGAAACACGTTGTCCCTGCACAGTACCTCGGACACGCAGTGTCAAGTATTTGGGAACCCCTCGCAAAGAAGCAAGGACTCCCCCAGTAGGTGCAAACGCTGCCCCTCCTGCTCCTGGTGGTCGGGGTGGTGGATGATCTCCTCTTTGTACTACATCGTTGCCTCCTGCCTCCATCTCCTCATACACATCCTCTTCCCCGTCACTGTCGGAGAAGATTTTTATGTAGTGTTCCTTCCCAGCGACACAACGATGTCCCGATGCCCACGGCTCCTGGCATGTGAAGCATAGCTTCTTCCGTCTCAAGTCTCTCCGGGTCTCATCATCCAAAGGCCCCCGACCTTGGTTCCCCCTCGGAGGTGGAACCCTTGTGTCCTTCCCCTTCCGCTGAAATTTCGATCTCTAGGGGAAAGGAGCTCTAGTCCTGGGTAGGGCATCCTGCAAATCCCTGGTCCTCCCAACTGTATCATGGAGTGTAGTCGGCCTCGTAGATCTAACTAACCCCTGTAGAGGTTCTGCCAACCCATCAATGAACATGTATATCATCCTGGCCGAAGACAAGTCAGGTACCATCACGGAGAGTCTCAAAAATTCGGAAATGTAGGTATTCGGGCTCCCGGTCTGTTTGAGCTTGGTCAGCTCAACAAAGTTCTCCTCCGAATTCCTCCGATCAAACCGCTCTACCAACCTCCATGTAAACTCTGCATATGACGTCACAGTTGAGTGACCCAGCGTGGCCATCCTGTGGAACCACCAATCATCGGCCTCTCCCTCTAGGTGCAGCGCTGCCACCTTGATGGCCTCTCCCTCTGCCATCTGATTGAGCTGGAAATAGATATCTAGCTTCTCTACCCAAGCCTTTGCCGAACATTTGGATGATCCATCAAATGCTGGCAAGAAAAATCTGACCATTGTACGTTGTACATCCCCGTCCTGTGTGTATCTGCCCCCTCTGTTCTGGTTGTGTGGTCTGTTGTCCTTCTTGAGCTGCACAAAGTCATGGAAAGTGAGAGCCTCACCAAACTCTCGCCCGTAGGACTGATACTCGGCAAAATAATCCCCCATGTGAACTAGTTCCGGTTCCTGAGGTGCTCCTGCTCCAGTGCCCATAGCTAGAAATGTGGGCATCGTGGAACGTGGGGGACTAAGTGATGCCATCTGCTGCGCTGTAAGCTGCTCCTGCAAGTGATGGGAGGTGTCGAACCCTTCTCTGGTGTGGAAACCCCTTGGGGTTTCACGCTGTCTCTGGTCTGCGGTAAACTTCTACCCCATCTCTTCTATCCTCCTCGACAACTCCTGCATAGATTTTAGGAGAAGTTCCCCAAACTCCTTCCCTTCATCTTTCTCCTCTGCCATTGGTTCCTCCTCTTCGGCGTCCACTACCGGAATGCGGTCACCCTCTCCAAAAGTGGCCTCAAGCCTCCGCTCTTGGTCCTTATACCTCCTTCCCTGATAAGTGATATATGGTTTTCCTGTTGGTGTCATAGAAAATCTACTCCACAGGCTAAGCCAAGTCTATGAGCTCTGATACCACTGTAATATTCCATGGAGAAATAAACAGCAATATAAAGCAAACATAAACAAGAAACTACAACAAATAGAGAGACATCACATAAATAATGCAAAATATGGAGAATGCTGAGCCATTTTATTATATAACTGAAAAATACAATAAGTACAAAGGTGATCAAAATGATGGCACCTTGGCTTGCACAAGGCAAGCTGGAAATACTCTCAGAAATGCTGAAGGAATGGCTACTCAATCAGTGACTGCGTTATCTCCAAAATGCTGTTGCTACTGCTACCACACTGTTGTTACTGCTGGAATAGGATGGCTCTTTGGGGTTGTTTCCCTACTCAGAAAAATATGAAACTTTGGGAGCTCCCCTCCAAATACCCAGAAAAGCCCAGAAAGGGATTCCGGAATTGATGACCCCTGAAAATCACCTCCTTTGAGGAATAACGCTATCCTAGTGAAGTATGTTGGCCCTGAATGAATCCCTGCAAATAACGACCTCCTCTACCAAAATGATGGAATAGCTAAGGGTCGATCCCCTCTCACTATCCAGGGTTGAATCCCCTGATGAATCTCCACCTCCGGCACTACCTCCTCCAAGAACTGCGTGATCTCTCCTCAAGACTGCGCTGCCCAAGCAAGTGCGTAATCCCTAGCTGAAGATGCTATGGCTCCCACCTAAAAATCAAAAGATAGAACTCCTCACCCGAGCAGGCACTCGAAGTCCCCCAGGGCTGAGGTTGGGATCTTCGCTCGGAGACACTCGGTGTGTTGAACAGCACTTGCAGACTTCACTCAACAGCAAAAGTGTGATCAATGTCAAGAGACAAAACATAGATGCATAATCGAATGAATGAATGAGGAGCCTCTTCCCCTCTTTATGCTTGGAGAGCCTTGCTCTCACCTAGGCCTCACCAAAACTGCGTTGTCCCTCTTGGCCACGTTGTCCCTCTCTCTCTGCGCTGTCATGGGCCCACGCTGCCACTTCGACCCCTGGGCCCCACGCTGTCAAATAATAATGCGCTCAAGTGACTTTAGGGAATGTTTATTTCCTAAGTGTAGACTAAGTGTCTTCTCACCCACTTTTTAACTGACTTAACTTTATAAAAAGTAAACTGGCCAAAAATTAATATTACCAATTAGCTACTGCTAATTGGGAATATTACAATGCTGCAGACGACATCATTGAGAAATTTAAAGCTAGGTTTGTGGCTAAGGGGTATGCTCAGAAGGAATTGACTATAAAGAAACCTTCGCCCCAATATCCAGGTACACCTCTATTGGGTTCGTGATATCCCTTACTGCGCAAATGGGATGGGAAATTCACCAGATGGTCATCAAGACGACATTCTTGAACAAGGTGATAGAGGAAGAGATGTATATAGAACAATCGGAGGGCTTTGAGACACATGATCAAAAAACTCATGTGTGCAGATTGAAGAAAGCGTTATATGGACTAAAGCAAGCTCCTAGAGCCTGGTATGGTCGAATTGACAGCTACCTGCAGAAGATGGGATTCTTATAGAGTGACGCAGATCCCAACCTCTACTATCTGAGAGTAGGGAGTGAACCTTTGATACTGGTTTTGTATGTAGATGATATGTTCTTAATGGGGTCATAAAGGCTCATCACAGACTGCAAGAAGAATTTGGCTGAAGAATTTAACATGAAGGATCTAGGACGGATGCATTATTTTCTGGGGTTGGAGGTTTGGCAGCAGAACGAGGAAATCTTCCTTGGTCAAGGGAGATACACTACAGAGATTCTGAAGAGATTTCAGATGGAGGATTGTAGACCCATGACAACTCCAATGATCACCAACTGGAAGAAAATCGACACATCCAAAGATGATGAGGCTGATCCTACGCTATATAGGCAGCTCATAGGGTCATTGATGTATCTGGTAAATACAAGGCTAGACATGTGTTACATTGTAAATACCCTCAGTCAGTTCATGGTGGAATCAAAGAGGGCACATCGGGAAGCAGCCAAGCATGTTCTCAGGTACCTTCAAGGAACAGTCGAGCTTGGATTGAAGTATACTCGCAGCAATAATGTCAAGTTGAGTGGTTTCATCGACGCAGATTGGGTTGGAAGTTTAGTTGATCAGAAGAGTACCAGTGGGTATTGTTTCAGTTTAGGATCAAGAATGACTTCCTGGTGCAGCAGGAAACAGAAGTCCGTAGCACTGAGTTCAATAGAAGCAGAGTATATGGTAGCCAGCACAGCTTCGTGCGAAGCCATATGGCTTCGAAAACTGTTAGTGAACCTACTCAAGGAGAAAATGGAAGTGACCAACATCTTATGTGATAATCAGAGTTGCATCAAACTCTCTGAAAATCTTGTGTTTCATGATAGGTCGAAACATATTGACATTAGGTGTCACTTCATCAGGGACTGTGTACAACGTGGAGCTGTTCAATTGCAGTACACTCCAATAGGAGAACAAGTGGCAGACATCCTCACGAAGGCTCTAGGGAAGACAAAGTTTGTCTACTTTAGAGAGAAGATGGGGATGGTGAAGAATCCCTTCTAGTAGTAGGAACGGATAGACTCAGTGTTCAGAGGGAGTTGTGGTACAGATGCAGCAGTGACAGTAGCAGTGTCAAAGGCAGTAGTACAGGAGATAGCAGCACAACAGATGTGGGGCAACGTCTAGAGATCAACAGCGCAGAGGGTGCTTCAAAACAGAGCAGCATGCAACAGGCATATTGTTGGAACACCTTCCTCGCTAAGAGGGAGTGTTGATTTCTATCGCATCCGAAAGTGTTCCAACTCTCAAACTTTGCAAGAAGGCTTGGACAGCAGCATTCCAAAGAACCCAGAAACAGTTTGTGGAAATTCCACTCGGTTCATGACTTATTAAAATAATTAATTATTTTAATGAAGACCCGAAGTCTAAACTTAGGGAAATGAAATAATTAAAGGGTATTAATAAGTCAGAGTGTGAATCTTCTAGAAAACATGGATCAAGTCAAGTTTTAATCTTAGCCATTGATTTAATCTTTTAATCTGGGTCATTGGTTCTCCAACAGGAAGATTATAAAAGAAGGCTCGAGGGTCATTTGGAAAATAAGCCAAGCATACACTCAGTACCCGAAGGAGATCGATTCTAAAGTAAGAGAATTCAATTTTAGTGGGAGAGTTGTAGGGCGAGGGGTTTGCAGAAGCAGAAGGAGGGAGTCAGTAGTGATCGAGATCAGGGACGGAGGGCAGCAATGGGTCACTGGAGGCAACTTGAGGTTGCAGTGCAAAGAACCCACGCAGACTTACACAATAAAGTGTTGGAACTGCGCAGTGAATCACGCAAACAGACACAGGAGCTTGCAGGGGCTGATCAGAGTGTCAAAGAATTGTCCGAGGAAGCCGAAAATTCAGTCTTAGGTGTTTCAGAATTTATCTGTCATTATATTTCCCTGTAAAGATATCATTTGCTGAAGAATTAATAAAACCCTCATCTGTTGCACCAGTTTTCCCGCATTGGGTTTTTCCAAGGACAATTGTCCAAAAATAAATGTGTACATGTGATTGATTCTTGTGCTTATGCTCCCTACTGTTTATTTCTCTGCATATATATTTGCAAATGTTGCAGTAGTATTTATTTCGATATTTGCCAGAAGATTTCTAAATAATAACTTATTGAAATAATAAGTAGGAGAGATAAATCTATCACTGCAACTGTTTAGTTTTCAGTTTGAAAATTTCACACCTGCCTCCCTGCTTCTTCATCTTCTTTGTCTTCCTTGGCGCAAGGAAGATTTCTTACTTTCTTGAGGGAAGCCTCTTCATCGAAGGTGGCATCGTGGCATATCTCCACTTCTCTTTGACCAGGCACATAGATTCTATATGTCTTCGACGTTTCACTGTAGCCCACAAACATTCCCTTCTTTCTAGAAGCATCCAGCTTGCTTCTCTTTTCTTTCGGCACATGAAAGTAAACAAGACTACCAAAAACTCTAAAATGAGAAACATCAGGTTTCTTACCAAAGAAAACTTCTTCTGGAATTTTGGAGTCCAGAGCGCAATGTGGGCATCTGTTTTGAATGTACACAACAGTGTTCGCAGCTTCTCCCCATAGAAACTTCGGAAGACCTTGGTCACATAGCATGGCACGGGCAGCTTCCACAATGGTCCTATTCTTTCTTTCAGCAACACCATTTTGCTCAGGAGTATACACAGTTGTGGTCTCCCTCTTAATGCCAGCTTCATTGCAAAAGTCATTGAATTCATTTGACTCATACTCGAACCCATTGGTGTTCCTCAAAGCATTGATTCTCTTCTCAATTTTATTTTCCACCAAGGCCTTGAAGGTACGAATCCATTTGAACACTTCGTCCTTCTTCTTCAAGAAATATCCAGGTCTTGCAGGGGAAGTCATCTGTAAAAGTCATGTAATAGGAACATCCTCCCAATGATGTCATGGGCAGCATACTAGATAAATCAAAATGTATCAACTACAAGATATCAGTTGTCTTTGTGACAATTGAGGGGAATGGTCCCCTTGTATGCTTCCCTTCGGCACAACCCTGATATATACCTTCATGATCATCTTTAAATCCGGGCATCCCTGTCACCACCCTCTTTGCTTCGGGAAGGGCTTTGTAATGAAGGTGTGCAAACCTCCAGTGCCATAACTCTATTTGAAGAGTTGTATCACATGACATAGCCCCCAATGGACTTCCCCAACCTGGTAGAGTGTATCAACTCTAAAACCAATAGTAAGAGCTTCTTTGAAGTTCTTCTTCTAAATGCGTACCTTTCCATCAAAGAATGCCACCTTGAACCCTTTGTCTTCCATTGCCAAAATAGACACAAGGTTCTTATTCAAATCATGTACGTACAACACATCTTGTAAACGAAGGACTTGACCTTGCGATAGATGAAGGGTCACAGTCCCTGTCCTTTTCACGGGATAGGTGGCATTATCTCCAAGGATAATTTCTAGATTAGTATCCTTCTCAATCAAATCAATGAGGGCTTCTTTATAACCAGTGAGGTGCCTTGAAGCACCACTATCAATCAACCAGACATCCAGGGTGTCGGGAGGAGATGCAGCAGAGAGGGCAGATACAAGAATAAATTCATTTTTCTTATTATCAACAACATTCGACTCATCGTACTTGGAATTTCATGACCTCTTGAAAGGTTGCCCATTTCCACTGCGATCAGAGGTAGCCTTCCTTTTTCCCTTGAACCTGTTGTTCCTTGATTGCCATTCCCCCTGGAGTTGTTGTTGTCATCATCCTTGGGAGAGTCCCACTATTAGGGCACTCTCTTGCATAGCGACCAAACTTGTTACAAGTGTAACATCTTCCCTTCCTTCCTTTGGGCCCCACTCTTCCATGGTTTTGATTTCTCGAACCACCATTGTTCCTATTCTTTGCATGAGCAGTGAAGGCAGTAGGGTCATCTCCATTTCCATTAGAGGGATGATCTTTCTCCATCATTCTTGTCTCCTCTTGAGTGCATCTCGTCAATATTTCATCAAAATCAGGAATCGCATTATTATTTAGAATAGTGGTATTGAATACATACCAATCACGAGGGAGACCTCCAAGCGCAATGAGAACCATCTCTCGATCATCTATTTCTTCTCCAATAGCTAGAAAATTGTTCCTGATTTCAGTGAGCCTCATAAAATAGGATTGAATGGATTCATCCTTGTCCTTCTTGATATTCTTCAATTAATTCTTGAAAAAAAGAACTTGATTAGCATTGCTAGCCCTGAACATGCTAACTATCTTATCATACATCTCTTTAGATGTGCTCAGCTCATAAATGCAAGCAACCATTTTTTTATGAATAGAATCCTGGATAATCATCTTTGCTTTGATTTCCCCTTTTCTATACTTCGCTTTGTGGCAGTAGGTGCATTTGATGGAGGCTCAAGGATCTTTCCTTGCACATAATCCATGACATCTTGATCTTCTAATGCCAAATCCAATGACATCTTCCATGCATGATAATCAGACTTCTCAGTCAACTTATCATTAGATTTGAAACCCTTATAGGTTGAGGAGGCCATTAGTCCTTGATAGGATTTCTTCTTCGGTGATTGCTTTTCACACTAGCTTGGGCTTTGTCTTCACCTCAGCTCTAATACCATGTTAAATTTAGATAGACATGGAATGTTCTATGCCTAATGCAATTTTACTTCAATCTTTCTTAGGCCTGATTCAATTTAGCAATCACATAAACATGAAAGTAAAATGCTGATAGAACACAATAATAGATCAACAGAAGACAAGCCAATAATATAGATCAGATTTTACAATTCTTCTTGTCCAGCAAAGATAGAGAAGAGTGTGCATTACGGCAGTCAATGGGATGCATCAGCCAGCAAAGTCTTTCTCAACATCAGATCAGCCAACCCTCCAAGTGTCACACACACCCCTCAAAGACAGCTCCTCAAAAGTCAACGTTGGTCAACAGAAAGTCAAAGTAGAAAAGTCAACGCTGCAATTTAGGGCTTCGGTCAACAAGCTCCATTTTCCTTGATTTTTGTGCCCTCAAATGCGACCTCACAAAATCAAAATTTCTGCAAAGTTTGGAGGTCAAAATACCAAGGGTTGACCACGGTCAACGTTGGTCAATGCACCAGCAATCAGCCCTAAAACAGTCTGCAAATTTTCCCAACTGCAGCTCTGCTCGTGTGAGAGAGAGAGGCCTCCAAAGGTTGATCGAACCAATCAAATCACAAGAGAGAATGTGTGATGAGTTGATGAGTAAATGATCTCCAAGTCTCTCCAATTTATATTAGTCAGTGAGGGTGTGTGACACATCTATTAGGCTTGTGAGCCTACATTACAAATCTGGCCGACCTTGCACATGTGTGGAAAATAAAATCAAAATATATGTTCTGCTCATCCAAACAAGATGATATTTAGATCAATCTTGCACCTCTCCGAAAGAGGAACCCAACAAAAATACAATCATCATCATATGAGCAGTGCAACCTAGAGTTTGGACCTAGTTGCCCAAAATTAACAAGAACCCATAAAGGACTCTCTCATCCCCTATGTATCAAAACTAGAATCTTCAAAAGAAATATATGACAAATTGGTGGAGATATTCTCAGTGAGTACTACAAGGGAAGCAATATCTCTACGACAACAACTATACAAGTTGGAGATGTCTAGAGAGGAGGGAATAACTTCATACTTTATGAAGATTCCCGAAATACAAGATCAATTGTAGGAATTGGGAGAAGAAATGTTTGATAGAGAAACAACTACAGTGATGTTGAATGCTCTGCAAGAGGGATGGAAAACTTCACTTCAAGCATCTATGGGAAGAAAGAAGCAACACCATTCCAGGATCTATGGTCTTTATGAGAATTAAAAGAGACAAGGTCAAAAGCTAAAGTGGATATAGGATCAAATGAAGAGAATCAAGCCTATGCTAGCATATCAAGGAGAAAGGGAAGATTTGGTAAGTTTGGTCCTCAAGAAGAAAAGAAGAAACATGGACAAGATACGATGCTATGGGTGTAATGAAAGATTGTCCTTAATCTAATAAGGACAAGAGGAAAAAGGAAGAAGCCCATATTGTCGGAAAAATAGAAGAACTAGATTCAAAGAAGCCTAAGAAAAAGTAAAAGATCTCTATTATGATTGAGATCATCTTCCTGTTTAAGAGGTATCTAACAGGTTGTAAAATATTACATCTAAGACTTTTGTGATCCATAAAGTAGATAAATGTCCTTCAGATTAATCACATCATTTGATGTGATTAATCTGAAAGACATTCATCTACTAGGTTGTAAATAGTATGTTAGGAGGCATGGTATATTAGATAAATGCATCACTCTAGGATTGGCATCATGATGGAAGCATTGAAGGAGGAGCACTCACTGTAGGAGGATGTTTGTAACACATATGTGACATCTATGCTATAAGAGGCTCCTAGGAACCTCACTAAAAATCAACATTTACAGAAGGCAGTCATCAAGATCAAAGGTCATCATTCAATAATCAATAAGGAAACAAATGCTGACATTTTCTAATAGAGTCCTCTTTGGACTCACTGGTTAGAAAGAAAGCAATAGATTTCCTTGAGAAATTCTAACTTGTGGAATTCTAGGATTAGAAATGATGAAATGTCGATGAAGCAAGTCAAGGGATTAAAACTCTTCACTCCAAGGAAATCTGCTATAGAATGACTCAAAGAAAGGAAATGAGGTATATATATATATATATATATATATATATATATATATATATATATATGTTGACACTGGATGCTATGTAGACAAGTCATATGGTTGCAGGTAGAAGAAGTATGATCGAAGAAAGAAAAAACTCTTCCAATGCTCTGGTTGTCAATAGACATGCTCCACACCAGATGAAATCAACATAATATGTCTTCATATGGAATATGAGGTGATTATATACTATCAAGGAGCTGCACATTGGAAGTTCCTGGGAATGAAATAAAATTGTGTGAAAGAGAAAGGAAGAGATCGTGGAAAAGTGCAATCATGAAAAGAGGCAGTCAACATCCAAGGAAGCCAAGAAGAATTGACTAGAAAATCTCCTAGGAAGATATGTAGACTCTGATAAGAAGTACAGAAAAGATGAAGACCCTTGGAAATACATATCTTTTGGAGATGTGTCAACATATATGAAGGATGTCGATGCCTATAAGAAGGATGCCATGGTGAAAGATCATCACTGTGGTAACTTTTGATTTAAGTATTCATATTTATAATTGAATAACATCTAATGAGCTTATGCAGGGCTGCCAAATGGAAGTAGATGTCTTCCACAAGTTGATAACCATATGGCAAGATGAAAGATCCTTAGAAGATATATGGTTCGAAAGAAAGCAGCATAACATGAAGCTAGACCAGATGAGAAGATTGATGGGTCACTTTCTGAAGACATGACTCATGAATGAAAGTGATGGATGATCTGTGCCCTATGAAGAGTTGAAGGCTCTTCAATTCATGACATCAACAGAAGGAGTCCTTCATGAGCAACTGAATGTTTTTCAACATTGTTGTTGTAGTTCCCTGATTAAGAGGGAGCCTGATAATGAGTTTCTTACTTGGAAGAAACTCAGTGACTCCTAAGCCAAGAAGAAAGCTTAGGTACATTCTTTATACGTATATTCCTTTGTGGAATATGTCCTCCCTACTTGAGAGGGAGAGATAGACATGTCGTTCTAGTCGACACCTTGTTGGTCAAGGTTGTCATTGATGTCAATATGGCACTATTGGAATGGCAAATATTCTTGAAATGATTTTGTGATGTTGTCCTAACATCATGCAAACCCTTGCTACATGATAAAACCCTAAAAACCTAGCTCCATAATTCCCTAGCCTTGAAACCCTAAGTCTATGATAATTAAACACTAGTTATTTCCTAAACCTAGCACACAAACCTACTTGCTACCTAAACCCTAATTGAAAAACCCTTCACGAAACCCTAACGCTAGACTCTGAGACCCTAATTCTTAAATGAAAACCATAACCCTAAAAGTTCATTGATGAAAGGGTGCTAAAACATAGAAGGTTGGTTGGGAAATCCTAAAGTTGATGTGCTGACATTTAGAAAATGATGTAAAGTATATATGCCAAAGATTTAAAAGGGACCAGAAATCACTATACATATATGTAGAATAATATATAAAACAAATATGAATATATATTATATAACATATATCGGAAATGGAATACATATTTCTTATATATATATTAGATATAAACCCTATGTCCGTTATAACCTCATGATGGTCCCTACATCCATATCATCCTACGGTTCCACACCTCAACTACTTCTCACATTGCAACATCCGCCAATACGGTCCCTACCAATTCCTGTCAGCTTCACGCTAGACGTGAAAAAAAAAAGAAAAAAGGGTCGGCTCCACCAGTCGGCTTACATTCAAGTCATTTTTTTTGTTTAAAACAACGGTTCCTTCATCATATATATAATAATATGCAACTCGGTTAATGGATTCCACTGAGAGCAGTTCGAAATAAATATACAGCTCAGTAAATTCGGGTAAGGGAACAGAAAAAGGAAGACGCATATCAGACTCGAAATACCAAACCAGATTGTTAAAACCGTTCTGGGTTGAAAATCATTTAACTGGTACAACGAACTTCGCAGAAATTGTGAGAAGCAAGTCGGATTACAATCAAACAATTTGGACTGTAGATCTGAAGCTCAAATTTGTGGGTCAGTATTTCAGATTAGTCTTGAACTGTTGTTTCGAATCTATTTCTTCCAAACCTCAGACTACAGATTGCAGAACTGTGGAGTTAGAAACGCGTAAGGCAGTTAGACTGGCATTTGCACCAGACTTGAAATTTTCTGCAACTCAAGCTTGTGACTGAAACCTGGACCTGTGGCTCATTCTCTCCAATTTGAAGCACAAACAGCTCGACCTGTGGAGAAAAAGAATAGTTACTATTACAACTCGTTGTCATTGTATCTCAGACCTCAAGAACAGTGTTCAGATTACTGCCTGAAAGCACAGATTGCAGTCATGTTGGACAGAGCTAGAGAAACCTAGCTCAAGGACAATCATCTTGTAAGAACTTCATATTTGAAGGTGGTTAAGCTGAGGAGGGATAGTCACATTTGTGTGGACTGTGGAACCTTGTTTCAGACCCGTGTTGTGATAGTCACCATTTAAAGGCTTGAACCTTCTGGCAGGTGCAGTGATACATTGAACATTGAAGAAAAATCGTTGCAGTGATACCTTGTGGCAGGTGCAATGAAGAAAAATTGTTGGAGCCAGTCTGAGGACATTTATAGTAGCCTTTTTGTGAGAAGAGTTGGGCTAAATTGAAGCGTAATACTTAGAAGAACTATTATGCATAAGAGAGTTTGAGACCAGATTTAGAGCAGTCTCTCCTCTTGTGTTCTTTGGAACAAGATTGAAGAGCTAGAAGATATAGCTGAAGACCTATTTTGGAGCACCCTTGTTGAAGCATCTTAAAGACAATTTTGAAGACATCATTGGAGCACCTATTGAGGAGCTTGTGGAGAAATATCCTGTTGGGCAAGCATTGTTGAAGAACACCTTTCAGAAGTTATTGGAGTAGGCTTAGTGCAACCATTTGAAGACATCTTGTTGAGAAGATTTAGCGGATCTTGGAGACATCATTGGAGACCGTGATGCAGCCATGATGAGGTAACCTTGGAGAAAGTGTTTGGGTGACATGAAGAGTAGTGGAGACACCTTCATGTGAAGAACAAGGTTGTCATTGATAAAATGACGTGGAGACCAAAAAGGGGATATCTGAAGATTGTTAGGGCTTGTTGAAGAAGACATTGGGAGCCATGAAGTATAACTAAATATATATTGATGAATTGAAGCATGAGGTTGGAGCCTCATAGAGACAAGGTTGGTGCCTTGATAGATAGGGTTGGAGCCCTAGAGGATAGGAGTCCTTAAGAGACCAGGTCTGAACCTGTACCAGATATAGGGTTAGAGCCCTTAAGGCTGGTGCCTCAGAATTTAACAAGGTTGGAGCCTTGGAAAGACCAAGTCGGTGCTTGGCACAATACAGGTTGGCGCCTAGAAGATTGGAGTCTTCATCTAGGGTTGGAGCCCTATATCATTATTGTACTTATTGTAAAAAAGAAATTAATAAAAGTATCTATTCCGTCGTTGTTCACTTTGTGTTCTAAATATAAGTGATCTAACTGGTAAAATTAACAATTGAAAAGAAATACTGATTCACCCCCCTCTCAGTATTTCCAACAATTGGTTTCAGAGCCAATACCTTCACTCAAAGCCTAACAGCTTGAAGGTCGATCATTAGAACACAAATGGCAAAGCCAAGGAAGAAAGTCTCCAATCCTCCTAAAGATGTGTCTTCCTCAACCATCGAAATTGAAGTCAATCAATTTGCGAAGGCTCCATTGTTCAATGGAAATTTTGATATATGGGAGGCAAGAATGAGGAATTTCTTGAAGACTCAAGGAATTGAAGTTTGGAAATCAGTGATTAATAATGACACGATGAACGAAGAATCCGAGTACAATACAAGTGCAATGAAGGCAATTTTGAATGGGTTACCAAATTCTGTGAAGGCCAATTTTGAAAAATGCTCGTCAGCAAAAGTCATATCGGACAAACTTCATGATCTTCACTCAAAAGGAGCATTGACAATGATCTTTAGTGAAGAAGATGATGGAAAACAAGAAAGAAGCCCAGAATCAGTCAAGAAAGCTGAAGATAAGAGAGATGACAACAAGGCTAAAGAAGACCTAGAAGATGAAGAGAACAAAGAATACTTTGAAAAAGATCTCCTAAATAAACTTATGGCTTCCATGGAAGAGATTAACAGATTGAAAAAGGAAAATGAGGAACTTAAGAAGAGAGCTCAAGATGGTGACTAAGACAAGGCAAGGAAGAAATTTGACCTTTTCAAGCTTCAAGTACAAGAAAGAAATGGGGAGCTCTCCAAACTTAAGGAGGAATTTCATCAAAACAAAAGAAATCATCATGAAGAAGTCATATCTATGAAAAATCAATTTCTTAAGGCAAATAAATTGGAAGAAACTTTGTCAAGCCACCTTGAACAAAGACTTAAGAGCTTGAACAATCTTGAAGCAGAGATTGGTCAATACAAGGAAGAGGTCTCCAATTTTAGATCTCAACTAGAAGAAGCAAGGAAACAAGCGCAAGGAGCTGAGAAGGTGATGGAAACCTTGGCATTCATAGAAGGACAAGTTGATGAAGCAGAAAAGGAGAGAAACACCATGATATGCCAACTAGAAGAAAAGGATGAATAAATCCTCAAACTGAAATCAAACATCAACCTTCTCAAGGTCGAAACATGTGAAGCTACAAGAATAAAAGAAGAAATGGACAGCAGTCTAGCAAAAGAGAATGAAGAAGTCTTCATAATGAAATCGAATATCATCTCCTTTAAAATCGAAGCACACGAAGCAACAAGGATGATGGAAGAAATGAAGAAGGCAACTACTTATGAAATATGAAGATTGTGAAAAAGTTGAAAGGAGAAATTGTCTTTCTTGAAAAGAAGTTGAATTTCATTAATAAAAACTTGAAAAGCTCTCAAACCCTAGATGACATCCTAAGTCAAGCAAAGGTCTCCCTTGATAAATCGTCTTGCTATGGCAGGTGAATCCTCAATCAAGAATGAGATGATGTTTCAAAAAACAAGGATGTGAGGAAGCCAAGAAGAATTTTGATGCTCCCCGGCCCAACAAAGGCAAAGAGAAGATCCAAGACAACAATGGAAGAGACCCTACTCCAAGGAGACTTACAAATGGTGTCAAGAATACAAAAGGGAATGAATATCATCAAAGAATCCTAAGGTAAAGACTTCGTAAGTACTTCAAGGAACTTTCATCTCTCAGTACCAAAGTATATTTCTTGGATATTGCTATTCTTGTACAAACTTTGGGCAAATGGCAATGATTGTAGGGGCATATCACAAAGACAAATATAATGGTCCCCTGCTTGATCTCCTAGAAGTACTTCAGCCAAAAGAAGAAATCATGATTTCTTATTCATGAACAAGCATAGAGTGCTTCAATTGCCATAACATTGGACATATGGCACATGATTGTAACTTCTGACTTGGATTCCTAAATAAGCTAAAACCATGACAACCAAGCTAAAGAGAAGAAAGCACCAACATGGAGAAAGAAGCAAATTGAATCAAAGTCTCTTGAACACTCTAGCTAACAACTCATGTTGTTGACTTGATGAAGTCATCCTTGATATTCCAAGTGTTTATTAAGAGATCTAAAAGCAGACGCATGTATACCGTTAGGGGAGCATGACTGTGGACTATTCTTATAAACAATCCATGAAGAGTCCTATGAAACCATTGATAAGTCGCACATGGACAATCTTTCTTGTCTAAAGAAAAAGAAAAGCAACATGAGCTATGTGCAGGGGAGCTGGTTGATCATCTAGCCCCATCCATTTCCATGAAGGCATGCAAAGGCTTAGGGGAAGCAAGTTCATTGGAAAACAAGAGCACCATGACAACAGAGAAACATATCATGGAAAAACCATCAATGATGGAAGGAAATACGGAAGCAGCATGTCAAGAAGCAGCTTGATAGGGAGTGAGTATTTGGGCACCCCATTTGCCATTGATGCCAAAGGGGTAGAGAACAGAGGGAAAGATTATTGCCATCAATGACAAAGGGGGAGACTATTGGTCAAGGTTGTCATTGATGTCAATATGGCACTATTGGAATGGCAAATATTCTTGAAATGATTTTGTGATGTTGCCCTAACATCATGCAAACCCTTGCTACATGATAAAACCCTAAAACCTAGTTCTGTTAACTCCCTAGCTCAAACCTAAGTTCATGATAATTAAACCCTAATTATTTCCTAAACCTAGCACACAAACCTACTTGCTACCTAAAACCCTAATTGAAAAAACCCTTCTACAAAACCCTAACGCTAGACTCGAGACCCTAATTCTAAATGAAAACCATAACCCTAAAAGTTCATTGATGAAAGTGGGTGCTAAAACATAGAAGCTATGGGGAAACTTAAAGTTGATGCTGTCAGACATTTGAAAATGATGTAAAGTATATATGCCAAAGATTTAAAAGGCCAGAAATCACTATACATGATACAGAATAATATATATAACAAACAGTGAATATATATTACATAACACATGTAATGAAATGGAATATATATTTCCTTATATATATATTAGATATAAAACGATGTCCGTTATAACCTCGTGATGGTCCCTATATCCATATCATCCTACGTGTTCCACACTCAGCTGTTTCTCACATCAACATCCGCCAATATGGTCCTACCAATACCTGTCAGCTCCATGCTAGACATGAAAAAAAGGGTCGGCTCCACTCAAATGAAGTGCATTCAAGTCATTTTTGTTTGAAACAATGTCTTCATCATATATATAATAATAACAACCTGGTTAATGGATTCAGTTAGAGCAGTTAGAAATAAATACAGCTCAGTAA
The DNA here is from genome assembly GCA_034641835.2 of Pinus albicaulis. NCBI lineage: Eukaryota > Viridiplantae > Streptophyta > Pinopsida > Pinales > Pinaceae > Pinus > Pinus albicaulis. The sequence goes on along the minus strand of JAXQQM020062769.1, from coordinate 470,208 downwards.
ATTCAGGTAAGGGAACGGAAAAAGGAAGAGGCATGTTTGACACAAAATACCATACTAGATTGTTAAAACTGTCAGTTGGAAAATCATTTAACTGGTACAAACTTAACTTCGCAGCAGAAAATTGTGAGAAGCAAGTCGATTACAATCAAACAACGATTGCAGACTCCTGAAGCTCAAATTTGTGGGTCAGTATTTCAGATTAGTCTTGAACTGTTGATTCAATCTGTTTCTTCCAAACCCAGACTACAGATTGCAGAACTGTGGAGTTAGAAACGCGTAAGGCAGTTAGACTGGCATTTGCACCAAACTTGTACCAACACAACTCCAAGCTTGTAACTAAAACCTGGACTTGTAGCTCATTCTTCAATTTGAAGCTCAAACAACCCACCTGTGGAGAAAAAGAATAGTTACTATTAAAACTCGGTGCCATTGTATCTCAGACCTCAAGAACAGTGCTCAGATTACTGCCTGAAAGCACAGATTGCAGTCATATGTTGGACAGAGCTAGAGAAACCTAGCTCAAGGACAATCATCTTGTAAGAACTTCATATTTGAAGGTGGTTAAGCTGAGGAGGGATAGTCATTTCTGGACTGTGGAACCTTGTTTCAGACCCATGTTGTGACAGTCACCATTTAAAGGCTTGAACCTTCTACAGGTGCAGTGATACATTGAACATTGAAGAAAGATTTGTTGCAGTGATACCTTGTGTCAGGTGCAGTGAAGAAAATTGTTAAGCCAGTCTGAGGACATTTATAGTAGCCTTTTGGTAGTGAGAAGAGTTGGTTATTACATAATACTTAGAAGAACTATTATGCATAAGAGAGTTTGAGACCATATTTAGAGCAGCTCCCTCCTCTTGTGTTCTTTGAACAAGAATGAAGAGCTAGAAGATATAGCTGAAGAGCTATTTGGGAGCACCTGTTAAAGCATCTTAAAGACAATTTTGAAGACATCATTGGAGCACCTATTGAGGAGCTTGTGGAGAACATCCTGTTGGGCAAGCATTGTTGAAGAACACCTTCAGTTGGCTGGAGCAGGGCTTAGTGCAACCATTTGAAGACATCTTTGTTGAGAAGATTTAGCGGATCTGGAGACATCATTGAGACCGTGATGTAGCCAAGGATGAGGTAACCTTGGAGAAAAGTTTGGGTGATATGATTAGGAAGTGAGACACCTTCATCCGAAGAACAAGGTTGTCATTGATAAAATGACGTGGAGACCAAGAAGGGGATATCCGAAGATTGTTAGGGCTTGTTGAAGAAGACATTGGTAGCCATGAAGCATAACTAAATATATATTGATGAATTGAAGCATGAGGTTGGAACCTCATAGAGACAAGGTTATGCCTTTGAAAGATAGGGTTGGAGCCCTAGAGGATAGGAGTCCTTAAGAGACCAAAGTTTGAGCTTGTACCAGATATAAGGTTGGAGCCCTTAAGGTTGGTGCCTCGTAATTTAACAAGGTTGGAGCCTTGGAAAGACCAAGCTCTGCTTGGCACAATACAAAGTTGGTGCCTGGAAGATTGGAGTTCTCATCTAGGGTTATCTCATATCATTATTGTACTTTACTTATTGTAAAAAAGAAATTAATAAAAGTATCTATTCCATCATTGTTCACTTTATGTTCTAAATATAAGTGATCTAACTGGTAATATTAACAATTGAAAAGAAATATTGATTCACCCCCCTCTCAATATTTCCAACTGTAATATTCCCAATTAGCCTTGCTAATTGGAATATTTCATTTTTGCTTTATTTTGCCGCTTTAGCTAGACATAATAAATAAAGTGAGAAATAAGAGGGGTCACCTCTTACTTTCGCTTTTCACACCTCACTTATACAAAAAGCCTTTCCTAGTAGAATGCTGTAACTTAAGAGAGGGGCCTTTGGGGGTCCACATGAGTACAGATGGGGGAGGCACTGTGCCGACTCCCAAAGTAAATCGTTGGCAGTCAAAGGAGAGTTAAGTTTCTGAGGGAGTTTGGCATTATAAAAGGAGAGGTCTTCACCTATTTGATCATTCATGGATATTTTGATATTGATATTGAGAGTTAGACTTTGTCCATTTCATGACGCCTGGCTGTTTGATCATTCTGCAAGACTCGTTTAGTGCACGAGTGTCTCCACGAGATCTCACCCTTAGCCTCTGGGACTTTGAGGCTCGCCCGGTAAGGTTATTTCGTTTCAGCCCTTAGCTTCGGGGGACTTCGGGAAAGCTCGCCTAGTAAGGTTTGTCCCGAGTACACTTTTCAGCCCGCAGCAGCGCAGCTTTCAAGCAACCGAGGAGGAGAAAGCCCTCGTGGTCACAGCTCGTAGAGGGAGACGCCGGCTGCCATCGTAGAGAAAGACGCCATCCATTCAGAGGGTGAGGACACCGTCTCAGAAGGACGCCGCCCGATTCGGATGAGAAAACGTCGTCCGTGAAGAGGGAGAACGCCTCGATCACTCGGGGAGTGAGGACGCCTTATTTCTCGAAGGTAAGGGTTGTATCCAAGGCCTATTGATAGATCCAACCTTCGTGGGAAAGGGTAGATCTCGAGCGCATACTTGCGCATCTAGTCTTGTATGTTGCGATCTGAGTGGTTTTAGTACTAGATCCGCTCTTTGGGGAATTGCGTATCCGAGGAGATATCGCGTATCAGTCCGTATCCGCGATAACATCATCTGCACTCCCTAGAGGTCGTAGATCTCAAGAGATATTGTCAACCAAAGATAGATCTCAAGGGTTGGTGTTATCCGTATAGGGAGGACGCAGATCGGAGGGGTAGGACGCAGATTCGATTGGAGGCTTCGCATCCACTGTGGACGCAGATTCCAGAGCAGGAGGGCTCAACAAATGGCTTCCTAATATCGCAGTCATCTTATCCGTCGTGGCTTGGTGATTGGCGCCACCATTTCTCGCTCGGTCACTAGCAGAATTTCAAATGCTTTCCTTGGGGAGGATTTGTACTTTGAGAGACGATTACCACTTTTCGCTTTTGAGTGGGGCCTAGACGTCGTCTTGTTGCAATGTATTATTCTCGTCTTCGAGAGGGTCATCACTTGCCTAGGGCAAGATAGTAATTTACTCCTCGATTTACTTGTACTCCTCTCTATGTACTTTCTGATTAATAAACGGTTCGCCGTATTCTATGTCATGATTCAAAGATCTGTCTGTGATTGTATTTTTCGAGATCTGTCTCCGGGGCATATTTCTCGTTATTTTGGATATTCTACTGGGGATATTACAGTTGGTATCAGAGCATAATTTCAGGCCCCACCCAGAGGTTTACACGAAACAGATCATACAAAGAGCAACATAAAGGTAATACCGTAAATCAAAGGAAAAGGGCCAAAATAAAAAGGGCACAAATTTTAAAGTTTGGAATTAGGGAAAAACGTTTTCCTGGTTTTTTCAGTTTTGGGTGAGACTTCACTTTCCCAAATCTTAGAATTTTCCTATAGTTTTCATGGTAAAACGGAGGTCGTTAAGTAACAAAGATGGTTTTGCGCTAGCAACCGCAGGGCTTAGAGCCCGCAGTAATACACAGCGGCAGTTGAGCCGATGGCAAAGATGTGGATATGAGGAGATTTAGGAAGACAGACTTCAGCCTATCCAATGGAGGACACATCAGGAAGTTACAGAAGATGGATACATTCACAGATGTAACCAAGAGATTTGCAAACACAGGGCTACCAAGAGAGAACTCCTTAGGGGTTTTCGTATCGTTTCTGCATGATGCCACTCTCATGACATGACCATGTACACCCACACGTCCCACTATGCCCACATTCTTTTGCCAGAGACACAGGAATAATAAAGACAACAGAGGTGCAGATCCGGCTCTGATGGTCGATATTCTTGCAACTATCATGATCTCTGGACAGCATTCATGGATGCTCTCCCCTTCGAGGAATATATCCGTATCTCGTTATGGCATTAGACTCCATGACTGATCAATGGGGCACCTAAAGATCATCATGGTGGAGACCACCACCGCATGCTGCGAGATTATGATCGGCCCGCGTGATAGTAGACCTCTACAACTTTCGTAGAGGGAACACACTCACACGATAGGGGACTCCATAGCAGATGTAAGGCGTGCTGAGGCCTCTTTCCACTCGATCGTAGATTTGAGAGGGAAACCATTAAAATGGTTACTCACACTTGGAGGAAGAGGACACATGATTGGCAGGGAGCCCGAGGTTACACCTAGTGTACACAAGACTCACCATCATTGGAGACCTCCTTGACCGTGCCGGTTGATATCGTAGGAGGAGGTAGAGCTACCCTCGTAGAGCCATCCACCGAGGAGATGCCCGAGTCTTCTGTGTGGTAGCAGACACCTACGTATGGGTGAGGTATCGTGAGATATATCCACTATCGATGAGGCACTAGGAGATACAAGAGATATCGGGATGACAGACTGCATGCCGGTATCATCGCTGGACAGACCTTCGAGCTCCGAGGGAGAAGGCCGCGTCAAGACGGAGACCATTTTGTTGCAGGATCGTAGAGCCGAGGGAAGGAGAGTGACTTGTACCTAAGTCGGGCGGCGAAGTTGGTCCACATTGGGGAACAACCGGATTCCCGATGGTACAACCCGAGAGCACATTGTATCGATTGTCTTCGTCAAGTATGCATGGATGGAGACTAACAGAGTTGTTGGGTCATCTCTTCCTACTGAAGAGAGAGGCAGAGCCACCCCTAGTCGGGGTCCCGACAAGACTGGATAGTAAGGAGACGGATCGCAGTTGCAATGTGATACGCACCACGTGTTGAGGTTGGATGGCGAGAGTTTTGAGTTGGTGCCTCAGTGAGCAAAGCATATGGAGGAAGGGGAGGTCTCAACAGATCTCACCGGAGATGCACGTCGACACACCATGGGTGCAATGACTTTTCCTCACAAGAGCAGATAGAAGCATGGGGACATCTCTGATGGATGCCTTCTATGTGCTTGTGTTGGACATCCCTTGAGCCATACACACCATGATGGGAGGTTTTTGCCTACCACCTATTTGAGTCTTGATAGTGGTCTCATTGATCCTTGAGGTAGTTTATATTCCAAAATCTCATGAAGTGCAAAATCAGAAATTTGATTTGGGAGGATGGGTAGTACCCTGGATGAGGTGAGAGTGGAGGTATCCACAAGTGATTGAGTGGATGGGGATGATGAGCAAGGAGTTAGAAGGCTACTTGCAGATCTATGACACCAAAGTGTGCAGAGGCTTGGTCACGTTGGTTTACTCTTGAAAGAGTTTCTGGCCATCACTTGGCAAACACTCTTCCTAAGAGTAGGAGGATGGGGAAAAAGATGGATGGATACTTTATAATTACTGAGCAAAGATAGAGTACAGACGCATGGTGTTGATGTGTTACCTATCATTCATTGTGTCTTCACTGCTAATAGCTGTTTGATGGAGGTATGGAGAGCTACACTGTCTGAAGTTGCTTGGTTTGTTCCCTTGAGAGCAAGGGCAGATTTGTTCTCACACTTTGTACGATGTCACAGTGAAGAGGGATGGCAATTATCTCTCGGGGTCTTTGATGATGACCGGGAAGCACTTCCATCTTGGAAGGAATTCCATATTCATCGCAAGATCATTAGAGGAATCTTTGACAAGGAGCATGTCAAAGAAACGTAGTTTTGTATCGACCGGAGCTTATTTGCATGAGCTCACAAAGTATCGTCCTGGGAGCACACATGGGATGAAGTGTGCGTCACAGAGATATGGTGGATCTATAACCCATAGGTCCTGCAGATCACTTCACATTTGTTGCATGCACAAGAAGTAATGATGATAGAGACATCTATGGCATATTTTCTTTGACTTGGGTTTTTAGGGCATAAGGAGGATTATCTTCTTGCAAAGACATGAACTACTCTTCTTCTGCAATGTGTCAACACTTTATGGAGGACTCATTCATGGACCCATGTACCATCTTACTCAAGATAATGGTCGACTTTGTATGGGAGGCTTGATTATGTGAGGGAGACACGTGAGCTTCTGGATGTGTCCGTGAGTGGGAAAATTCTCACTTCGCACTACATGTTCTAATGGGAGCATGGGAGGAGGCATGGTCACCACTACTATGTATGCGTTCTTTGATGTGGCCAAGAGGTTGATATTTACGTGCCCATGGGCAAGTGTTTGGACCCATGTTGCTGTCATATTCAGCCACTTGCTATCCATTAGTAGATGTGTTGGATCTGGTGAAGCATTGTTTCTGCCATGTGATTTTCCTTCCGAGGTTGGGAAAGGGATGACCACCGTGGTTTGTTTGGGGCTGCTTGTTCTTCATCGATGGAGGAACCTTCTATGGTGGATTGTTTTTCTACTTCATGCATCGAGGGCAAGAAAATGATTTTGGCACCAAAGATCGCATAGACTCTACACTTGTCATGAGTGGAGAGAAGGACAAAGATGGAGGTAAGCTATGATGCTTGCCAAGTTCATATTTTCAAATTTCACCTCATTACCGTAGCTTCGAGGTGGAAGGAGATTTTTGGGAGTTGCCTTGTCAGAGGTGGCTCATTTGGTCCTGATGATTGCTTGGAGATGGAGGATCCGTCAGGAGGGAGATATTCCTCATTATATTTTCGACTCCATGCTCAAGTGAGAGACACAGAGTCAGGCATTGGGCCGATGGGACAACTTCTACACAAACCCATAGATGCAGTGCGAGAATGGCCATGGTCTTCTACCATAGCTAGAGGCGTTGAGCAACCGAGCCATGGGGCTTGTACGATTATTGGCCACGCTGGCGTATGGGATCCGAGAGGACTATTGATTGGCCGGTACCATGAGAGGCCGCTTTGGGATCCCGGCATTGAGATCCCTTCATGTCGTGTGTGATGCAGAGACAGAGAGGTTTCAGTGGGGACCCGGTGCACATTTTGGAAAGACGGCAGGGAGCATCAGAGAGTAGGCTTGTTCAAGCATTGCTTGGGAACAAGCAATTTTTGCCGATGAGGATGCCACTTGGGAGAGCGAGCACTTACAAGATCCATTACTGCTCGAGGACAAGCAACGTTTGCCTGTGAGATCAGAATATTCCCAATTAGCCTCGTTAATTGGAATATTTCATTTTTGCTTTATTTGGCCGCCAGCTAGACATAATAAACAAAGTGAGAAATAAGAGGGGTCACCTCATCTCGTCACCTCACTTTATAATAAAGTGTTCTTTTCCTTAGTAGATTGACGTTGTAACTTAAGAGAGGGGCCTCCTCAAATCCACATGAGTATGATGGGGGGAGGCATCGTCGACCCAAAGTAAAATCGCGCAGTCAAAGAGAGTTAAGTTTTTGGAGGGAGTTTTGCATTATAAAAGGAGAGGCTCACCTCATTTGGATCATTCATGCATATTTTGATATTGATATTGAGAGCTAGACTTTTGTCTGCCCATGACGCCTGGCTGTTTAGTTTGGCTCAGCGCACTGCAAGGCACGAGTGTCTCCTACCGAGATCTCACCCTTAGCCTCTGGGACTTTCGAGCCCGCCCGGTAAGGTTATTTGTTTCACCCTTAGCTTCTGGGACTTCGAGTGCCCGCCCAGTAAGGCCTGTCCTCGAGCACACTCAGTCCTGGGAAAGCAAAGCAAAGCAGCTAGCTTCCGAAGCAACCGAGGAGGAGAAAGCCTCAGGAGCCGGCAGCCGTAGAGGAGAGGGACGTTGTCACATCGTGAGAAAGGACGCCCATCCACTCAGAGGGTGAGACGCCTGCCTCTGTAGCTGGACGCTCGTGATCCGGGATGTTAGAGAAAACGTCGTCCGTGAAGAGGGAGAACGCCGATCACTGGGAGTGAGGACGCCCGTCTACTCGGCTGCAAGGGCGCATCCGGCGTCCATTGATAGATCCAACCTTGGAAAGGGTAGATCTCGAGTGATACTCATGCATCTAGTCTTGTATGTTGCAGATCCTGGAGGTTTAGCACTAGATCCAGCCTTGGGGAATTGCAGATTCGAGGAGATATTGCATCTAGTCCGAGATTCAAGGATAACATCTTATCCGCCCCAGAGGTCAGAGATCCTAAGAGATATTGTCGTGATCCAAAGACAGATCCTCAAGGGTTGGTAGCGGTATCCGTAGGGGAGGACGCAGATCAGGAGGGGTAGGGACGCCAGACCGATTGGAGGCTTCGCATCCACTCGTGGACGCAGATCCGAGGCATGGAGGGCTCAGTCAGCCGCTTCCTCTAACATCTCGCAGTTGATCTATCCGTCAGGGCTTGGTGATCGCGCCTCACCTATTTCGCCTCGTCACTAGCAGAAATGCCGTTTTCCCTTGGGGAGGATTTGCAATGAGATCACCCATTTACCTCGCCTTCGCCTTCGTATGCCCAGGACGCCGTCTCAAGTGGGTGCCCATTATTCTCGTCCGAGAGGGTCATCATCATGCCTAGGGCAAGGATAGGTGCACTTACTCCCGACGCATTTGTACTCCTCATGTACTTTCAATAATAAAGGCTCAGCTTTCTCGGTATTCTATGTGTCATGATTCAGTGATCTGGTTCAAAGATTGTATTTTCTATATCTGTCTGGCATATTTCTGGTTATTCTGGATATTCCCCATTGGGGATATTACACCAACACACCTAGAAAGATAGAATGGAGAATTGGGTAATCATTTTGCATCTGATACTCTTTGAGAATGTGATAAGACGTTCCGATAAGAGTAGTCGTGAAAGGATGGATATTCTTTTAGGATTAGCTATCCCAATAAGAATAGTCCTTAGAAGTCATAATTAGTGAACACCTGGGTGGAGTATGTGCCTTGGAGACAATGATGGTGTCTATAATTATTGATCTTGCCAGCATTGTAGCTCATGATGGAGATGTTAGTCAAGGCCTTGCACTATAACAGTGCTGGTTAATATGATGCTATAACAGATGATTACCAATCGAATTCTTCTTATGAGACTCTTCAGATTGAGAGTGACCATGTACCATTATGAATAACTCCCTAGTTAAGAGGGAGTGTTGGAAAGTGTAACTAGGTTCGATCTTCATAAATGACTATGTAATTATGAATTTATGTAATGGAGAAGACAAAGATAATAAAATGTATTTTGTAATGCTTACATCATGGGTTTCATGAGCAAGGAGTTTTTATTATAGATCAAAGACTTCTTCTTGATGTCTTTTAGGGATTTGTCATCTTGTCATAAATGTATGAATTAGAGCCATGTACATGAAGCAATGTTACACTTGTAATAAGTCAAAGAAACGATGTAAATATACCTCCAAGACCTTGTCATCACCGCTGGAAGATAAGCCTCTCAAGTCAGCTTGAAGATACTACTGGATTCCCTTGGAAAGTTGGCTCATGAACCGTCACAACCATTCATGGTCAAGCTAGCTTATTACAGGGTCTAACTACTATAAATACCCCAGTAGACTGTGCAGAAAAGAAAGGAAGAAAACTCTGCATATCTCTGAGTTTTCCGAACTACAATTGCAGATTGGAACAGTTCTGATACCTCTGTGAACTTTGGACAAGTCTGAGATATAATGCGTTAGTATAGGTCTGTAATTGAAAGCGAGAAAGGAAGGTATCCCAGCGTGGAACGGCGTTATATTTTCTGGGTACAAGCCAGCAAAGATCAAGGCTACAATTGAGTACTAAACTATGATGTGAAGAGAGGTGCAATCTCAGCAAAAAAGAATCTCAGTGAAGGAGAGGTGCAATCTCAGTGAAGAAAGGTGTATCTCTGTACACCGAAGTCACTTCAAGACTACCAAGGGTACTTTAAGGAGAATTAGTTCTGTGATCAAGAATACATCAAAGGTTTGTTCTAGTGCGAAGTCTAGAGGCTAATCTACTAAGGAAAGGGAAGGACTAAAAGTCTATTATTTGAAGAGCAGCATCATTATAAAAGAACTCAGACTGGGTCAAGGAAGCATATTGTCCAAAGACTAGGAACTGAGCTTTCCTAATGGTGGTGCAGAACGGTGCATAAAAGGAGATCAGCATAAGAAGCCAAAAAGGGAGCAGTGACTATGGAAATACTGCAATGTATTGGTTTATTTCCTCCTACTTGATTTAATTAATACAAGTTATTTCCAAAAATTAGATTCAGAAAATACCGAAAATAAACACAACTACAGCCTACACATGCAGATCATTTACTAAATAATTCACTCATGCAACAAAGTGACACATGGATTTTTGGACATAAGTCCCTGGAAAAACCCAAAGCGGGAAAACTGGTTCAGCAGATATGAGGGTTTTATTATTAAGTAGTTCTGAGTACAGCAAATCTGGGTTCCAACCTTGGAAAACCCGACAGAGAATAAAAGATATAAAATCTACAGCTAACCTGAAGATCTAGTGCCAAATATCTCACTGATCCACACCCTCAAACGAGATTTACAAGACTCAGCCCGGATCTGACCCTAGAAACCCTCAACGCTGCTTCTGAAGCCCTAGCGTTGCCCTGGAGGGACTGCGTCAGCGTCAGCATGGCTCTAGGAGGGCCTGTGTCACCCTAGGAGGGTCTATGTTGCCCCTACGTTGTCTCTTCTTGGCCAGCGTCAGCCCAGCATGGCCCTAGCTGCCTCTGCACTGTCTCTGCGTTGTCCCTGCTACTTTGCGTGGCTCTGAAGCCTCTCTGCGTTGTCCTTGTGGCTGCTCCTCTTGCCTCTTGCTATCTCTTGGCCTCGAAATTAGAACATTCCCTTGGCCAATACTACCCCTCACTGCAGGAAATTCCACTAGAAAATCTTAGCAAACCCGCCCTAGAATTCTAGATCTATTCCTCAGTTCTACAGAAATTGTGTGTCTTCAACTAACCCTCAAGCCTTTCTCTCATAATTTTTCATTGACCCTTCAACGGCTGATATTAAATCATCCATCAATGGCTAAGATTAAAATACTGCTTGATCCATGTGACTTATGACAATTTCAGCACATGTGTTAATTAATTTACTTTAATTATTTTATTTTCCTAAGTTAGACTTAGGAAATCCATTAAAATAATTAATTATTTGAATAACTTGAACACAACTTGAAATTTCTCGAATCCATTTCTGGGTCTTGTAGATCAAGTGTACTCTTGTCCCTCTACAAAATTTGGGACCTAGAGCACAACCGATGCTACCCCAAATACACAAAATCTCAATAGTGACAAGGTCTTGGAGGCATACATAGGTCAAGGGTTTGTGTCATGGTCATGGTACTTGTCAACTGAAAGTCTATAAGAAGAATTACTTGCAGGTTTTCCTCTCCAAGAGGGAGAGGTTTTGGCCCTGGCTTGAAGAGCCAAAATCTCGTGTCTTTTGTGTTTTGATAATTTACTTGATGAAAGACCTAATAAGCTAATGAAGAGAAGATCTAAGTAAGAGAAATAAGTTCACAAGTAATTATCAAGTAGAGAATTGAATTAAACTACGCCCTAACAAATTCTCAAAAACCCTAAGGTGATTTTATTTGATATTATTTTGAGGGAGATCTGTTCAAGATATGAGTGACATCTACCCTTGTCAATGAAAGAGCAAGTTCTATATATGTTGTTTTGAATACCCTAAATGCTTGTATACTTCAATGCAAACGAGCAACAAAATAAAGCAATGAAGAAAGAGAACACACCATCATTAGTTTCAATGTGTAGAATCAGGACACATTCCTATAGTTTTGCAGTCCTTAAGAAATCAAGGATATTGGAAAACATCCCCCTTTCCATGGTGATGTCCTCACCGAAATCACTAAGAGATACTTGTACATCCCCTACTCAAAAAGGATATGTGCCTACCTTTGAGGGGGGGAAATCACTTTAAAAAATTGACAACTCTAAATATTTGAAATACAGAAAACTATACTAACTTTAACTAAGTAATCGTAAACTTAGTTGCATTTTGCTGCATCTTGAACAAGCAAAGGAGAAGAATATCCAACACTGTAAAGGCATGACTAATATTTTATTTTGGAGAAATACTCATATGTAGAATTTCATACCCATAAAACTGAATATAACTCGAGTGCTATAGCAGTTGATCTGTCATTTCTACATCTAAAGACCCGTGTAACAGTTTTGCAATTCCTTTGGGTCAGCCACTATAATCACTTTACAATTTTTAACCAAAAATCTAACCTTTATCACTTTACATGACAGTATTTATTACTTCATCAATACAATGTACAAATCATTATTTGGGGCTTTTACATATTCAATTTCCCAATTTTTCTGTCTTTTAGATACTTTATTGCAATATCACTTGTGCTATCCAATGAGACTTAATCCAATTCTCCCCTCGTCTACCAAACTCATTCCCGTGTTTCCCAATTCCCCATCCCATAGACAATCAATAAAACATAAGTTTCAATCATTTTAATCTGGCCGTTGATTACAATGGGAAAAAATAGTTGCTTTGTATTACAATTCCATGCTTTGAGGGTTTCAAAAGACCTGAAATATTACCATTTGTCAAGAACACAAAAGGCACCCGTAGTTCAGCTGCATCCACAATAAAACAGGCATTTGAGAATTTTTACATTTATGTTCAAATGAAAGTGAAGAACTTACGTATAAAAACTTAAGTAAAGAGCTAGAAAATCTTAAGATGGAATTGCTACAGGTGAATGCTTTGGTCAACCATCTCAAACACATAATCAAAAGGAAACATTTTACCCCAACAAAAGAACAAAGCCAATGATGAGTGTGACAATGCAATTAACCTAAAAACCATTTCAAAAATCATACAAGATGAAGTTTACCAATCCATGCACCTCAAAATGTAGATCAAAACATTGAGAACAAGTGAGCTTTCTTCAAGTAGCCATTCAACTCAATGATTAAGTTAATTCAACATAAGTTAATTACAAATAAGAGCAAAACCTAAAACCTATTGGCGGCCTCAACTATGTTTTCATTATAACATTGCCTTCAAAACTATATGAGAAATAAATCAATTGAAACCGCACCAAATAGAAGGCAAGCATGATGGAGAAGCATATTTGCAGGACATATGTGAAGAGTTTACTTATCTTATACTGTACAGTCAAATTTATTTTTAAAAAACAAAATAGAAAAACATGAATTGTATATAACCTAAGTTACCATATTAGAAAAAATCAATAGTTCAAGTTCAGAGTTCATCAAACTTCAAGCTAATTCAAATTTGTCTATTCAAGTTTACCGAATTTAAAACTGAACCTCAAGGCGAATCTCAAGTTGAACAAATTCGTTGAGATTTGTCTAGTGCTCCAAGGTGTCACAACCCCACAGTGGTCGCACCACTTAGACCACCGAGGGTGTGTGGCACTCGCGAGTTTTCGTCGTAAGGAACACAACTACTTACTCATGAACTACGCCTCTAGCCTATGTGTCTCTTAGCGAAGCCACTATTAACTTTGTGAAATTAAGTTTTCTAGCAACTTCAAACACAATAGCCCTTCATCAAGTTTCAAGTTTACTTGTACAATTCAGCTATCTTACTTCAACAATCTTTAACTTAACAATCTTGCGATATCACAGTAAACAACAATATAACAAAAGCATAAAACATGTACAAGCTTTACATGGGAGGAGGAACTCGTGTTGATTTTTGTAGCATCGGATGTGCTCTAGCCTTAAGATTTTGCAAAGAGGTTAAGACACATGCATTCTCCAAGACCCATGATTTAATTATAATTATTAATCATTTTTAATGTATTACTAAATCTAAACTTAGGAAATGTGATTAATTCAATTGTATTAATTAGATCCGGTGAGAATCTTCTAGATGAAGATGAAGATCGAGTCCAAGCCAATCTTAGCCATTGATTATGTTTTAATCTTGGTCGTTGATATCTCAACGAGAGATTATAAGAAGAAACTTTATGGGCACTTAGAGAACACACCAGTGCAAGTACTCCGCTGCCGAAGTAGATAGATTTTCTCAGTTGCCGAAGTTCAGCATAAGAAAATCGAATCAAAGGGAGAGTCGCAGGTGGGAGAGAGAGAGGGATCATCAGTAATCCGAGAGTGCAGGGAAATTATGGAAGGGGCAGCACAGAGGAGGGACGCAGATCACCAATGCAGAGGCAGTGATGCAGGCACTGCACAGAGGGTGACGCAATGAGCCCAGCGTAAGGACATGAGGTCCTCTTCGAGGTCAGAAAAACATTGTGAAGAGTGAGAATTTGTTCAGTAAATTTCTCTCAGTGTCTCTTCTTCTATTTTGCTATCCAGAATCTTTGTACATAAATTATTGTTGAAGAATAATAAAGAAACCCTCATCTGCTGCATTAGTTTTCCTGCATTGGGTTTTTCCAGGGATGATTGTCCAAAAAAAATTGTCATTGTGGTTATACTTGTGCTAGTATTTTTCCTTGCATTAACTTTCTGCAGTATTTTTAACTGTGAAGGTTGCAGTGGAATTTATTTCGATATTAACTGTGTAACCCCGTAAATAACTTGATTTAGAATTTATAAGTAGAAGAAATAATATCAGTTGTTGCAGTAGGAATTTCGCCTAGGAATTTTCACATGGTATCAAAGCACACAGGGAAAGCAGGAAGAGCCCAGCACTAAGCAGAAGAGGGAATTCGAAAAGGTTGCGTAAGCAGTGTTGACCATTAGAGTGGCACCTGATGATTATATGAAGTCTCCATGCCCAAGGATGAAATAAAGGACACTTGTACCATCAAATATCATCAGTTCAACAGAGTTTTTAAACTCTACTTCTACTTCTTATCATTCTCTCTTGTACCCAGATTACATGCCCTACAGGAAATTGTAATAAGCTACGTTGCACGGGTTCCCGCACCCGCACCAGGTTCCCGCACCCAAGTACCGGATTCGAGTACGGGTTCTTCTTAGAAGAACCCAAACGAACCGGGTTCTTCAAAAAAAAATTTCGAATTCTTGGGTTCTTTTGGTATGAAGAACCCATCGTTTGGGTACTTAGAACCCGAATTTCGAGTTCTTCAGGGTTCTTCATAAACATTTTTTTCAAATATATAAATTTTTTTAAATGATTAAAAATTAAAAAATTTAATTAAATTTTAATAAATATTAAAAATAAATTATAATTTAATAAAATAAATTATAAAAAGTTTGGAGCTTCAATGGAGAACAAGATTTTCGAGAAATATTGAGGTATTCCAGTGTTATCGGTTGATTTTATACGCTTATTTGGTGCTTTCTATTTCATTTAGCAGGTTGAAAGATCTCATGATAGTCTGAGCACATAAATCCAAATCTGGGCCTGTGAAGATGAATTCCACTGTTAAACAGAGGTTGAATTTGTAGTTTTGAGTGGCTATTCTCATCATAGTGGTAGTCTGAAGATCCCAGTAGTTCGATTCACCCTTTTTGTGGAGCAGCTCGAATACCAATGAGAGATACTCTCTTTATTTTAATGCTGGACGAGTTTCCTTGTTGTTTAGGACTGCATATTGGTGGCAGAGCTGGACATATGGACCGTGGGGTCTATCTAATGCCCTAGCCAAACCGAGTACCTAATTAATGGGCTGCATATCAGTGGCAGGGTTGTGTGTAGCTTTGTGGGAGTTCAAAATTAGTTACAGTCAAGGTATTTTATTCTCTGGAGGGACGTGAGTCTGAGTATAATGCACAGCTTAAGCTTAAGCCTTTGATTTCCTGCTGTCCACGAGTTCTGGAGAGTTTATTGAAGGAGATATATGATAAGCCACTCTTGTGCACTCATCATTGTTGGAAACACATTCTGGGCAGCGTACTACCTCTAGGATCAGTTCTGCTTGGAACCACAAGAGCTTATATCAAATGTGAAACTGTACATGCATTCTGGGCAGCGTATATCACAGACCACAGCTGGAGGGTTGTCCTAGTGCGTTGATATTTTGTATATACACCCATTAGTGTTGTTTGTCTTCATCTTCAGAAATATACTACTCAAAAAGACCACAACTTTCACATATTCTGGGTTGTTGAAATCTGATATAAAGTGCTGAAGAGGATGTTGTCATCATATCAACCCAAAGTAACCAGGTTCCATGCGTCCTATCTACTGTATCAGCTCACTGTTTTAGTCTCACAATAAATAGTATTTCACTGTAAAATTCTGAGTTGAAAATGTTAGTGGAAAGTGGCAGATTTTGTTATGGCATGGTGTTACTCGAATAATAATTGTATTACTGAGTTTAATGCATGAATACATCTCTGTTGTGGGATATCTATGAGTTTATGCCACTGGTTTTAAAGGCCAATCTAAATTGAAACAAGAGAACTCACCTACAACAAAGAACATGTGATATGTTTGACAAACTGCCTAGCTGGAAAGGTGTTAATTTTGAGCAACTAGGTCCAAAATATAGTATTATATATGACATATAAATTATAATTTATAATTTATAATATATATTAATATAAAAATACCCAGACGAACCCACGCACCCTGTTTTAAAAAATGTTGTCCCCGTCCCCGTCCCCGCACCCGCACCCGCATCCACGTTTCCTGGCAACATAGGTAATAAGTGATGCTAGTAATGATCATTTTTGAGTCAATATAGAGTCTGTAACAGGCTTAGGTAGCCTGAAACGTTGCCAACGGGTGAGTATTACTCTGGGAGGTTTTTTTCACTCGGTTAATTATCATCTCCCTATCAGGACTTAATAATTAATTGAGTTTTTTCCTGCAATTTTACCCCAAATTCAGAGTACGGCTTGATGGTGAGGCTTTGGGTGAGGCCTAGTGTTTAGAGTCAATGTATATTACCATACTAGATCACATAAAAAATTTCGGGGAATTTGGTTAGGTCTAGGTAGTGATTTTTTAATTTTTTAGATTTCCCGCAAGTCGAAAATTGTAATAAAAATTGTAATTGAATCGTAATAAGTGTTGCCTAGAGAAGTTGTATGGGGTATGAATAATCAAAATTACACCTCTCACCCTCAACTTTCTACTATGACACACTTTGAGGGGTTAAAAATGTGTTTTGAACCCTCAAAACCCACTTTTCCTAGGTTTAGTGGGAAATCTAGCAATTAATTAAGCCACAAATTAAATAAATGGAGAAAAATAAATATCCGCACATGCTAAATGAGGTGGAAATGAGGTGGAAAATTATAAAAGAGTTAAATTGAAGTCTCAAGGTGATGTGGACTCCTAAAATCAAGGAAATGACATGTGCTCAAATAAATTCGAATTTCTGGCATTAAAGGAGACTTGCTTACTTGGAAATTCGAATTTGTGAAGTTAATACACATTTGGGAGGATTTGGGAGAATATTTGGTGGATATTTTTGTGGGAAATTGCCCCCACATGGGTTACCACCTATATACATTTGTCATTCCATCATAAAATTCGAATTTGGCATGTAAAGAAAGAAGAAAATGATGTCCACTTGCTAAAATCCGATTTTTACACTTGGCAATGGAGCTCCACTTATCAAATTCAAATTTGCCTTATGATCTCCTCCCTCTCACCACTTGGCATTTGGTTCTTCATTGGGATTTGCTCCCAAATTTCTATATAATGGAGCCATGGACCCTTATATTGTATCATTTGCAACGAGCTATTGTGCTTGGGGAAGCTCTGCTTCTATGTACTTGTGTTCTTCATATAAATAAAAAGACTTTGGGGTTCATTTATGAATGTTATTCCATTGGAGCATTGTTTGGATCATTGATGGTATATCTCTACTTGTGCCTTTGATTTATATTTCATTTTTCTCATATGCTTTTGTTGAATTGTAGATGTGTAGCTATCTTACATTTACAATTGGTAATTTGATATGCTCTAGGCTAGAAAACTCTATCTATTTTCATACAAATTCTAGAGTTCTCTTGCCATTGTTTATTGATTTAATCCATATAAGTTAATGTTTGTTGGAAGTTTTGTAGAGGATCATTGTTGAATCAACTAGCAAGCGTGAGGGGAAGTCTTCAAGAGACCAACCCACTCTTGGCATTGTTTTCAAGGAGCTCTCGTTGTTATTTGAATTTCATAGAACTAATTTTTTTGAAAGTACTTGTTCTTGCAGGGTTCTCCTTCGCATAGTCTATGCAAGAATCAAAATATTAAAAACTTTATTTACATCTTTTAATTGTGCTTTCATATCATTATATAGCTATTCAAGAGCTTCTCATAAACTAGACAAGCGATGGGGATCGTTTCCCATCACTTGATTTAGCCTTTGTATATTATTTTGTAGCATATTCACATACTTACATGCTCTCTTTTCACACTAACTTTGGTTTTCTTTTTGCAGCCCTAACATTCTTGTTTGTAGGTTCTCTCTAGCTTCAAGTTTCATTTCAAGGAGGCCGTGGGCATTAGGAGAGCTTGTGGAAGAAGGCTAGGTCATACACCAATTTGGAGCTTGTATTCTCCAATTGTAGAACTCCTTCATCTCTTTTGAGGCTCTCATATTTGAAGGGATGGGATTTCCTTCTTGTTTCAATATTTCACATTGTATTCTCTCATCGATTCCTTGGGAAGCCCTCCAAGAGGCTCTAAACTCATTGTAACACCATAATAATAAAAATTTATGTTTTTGTTGTGGGAGTGTGGGTTTTACCCATTGGCATCCCTATCTCTCCATTTCAAGGAGAGAATTTGTAGATGGATTGACTTAATGGTTTTGACATTTCAATTTTCTTTCACATCACATATACATGCTCTAATTAGGAAGTAACACAAATCACATTTCTTTTTCCTCAAGTCTGCTTCACAAATTTTAAGTTTGCATTTCTCATCATAGTTACTACATATTTCAAATTATATTTCCATTTGCAAAGCAATTTTTTTTTTTAAATTGTGTGTGGTGATATATGGAAAGGCCGAGAGGCCGTTTTTTTTTTTTAATCTGGAATGGCAGAGTTGCAGGTGCTGAGTTGCAGGAACTGCAGAAATTGCAGGAGCTGCAAAATAATCAGATATTGTAGGAGCTGAACCTGCAGAAATCAGAGATTGTAGAATTTGCAGAGATAGAAAAAAAATGTAGAATTTCAGTATATAGCATCAATCTAATGGAGCAGCAAAACTATACATAAAAACTGACTGAGCAAAGGAATGAGGGAGTTACACCACATGCAAAAATTCCAATAGTGGAACTGGCTCTGATACCATGTCAAACCAGGAGGTAACTCCGCAAATCAGAATGTGTATTAGATGAAGAACGTACATGTATTTATACATGGAGGTGAGGCTATTAGGATTCATCTCCCAATGACTCTTGGCCTTCCTTATTTCCTAATATTAAATAATATACAATATTGAATATTTTCACCCAACCCTTAGGATTAGGTGTCAACATACTTCATGCAAGCATCACTATTAATTTTGGGCAAACTTTGATCTATTTAGCTTGGCACTTGCCTAAATAATTCATGCTTTATTGTTATGCCACATTTCCATTTTGAGAATATTGAAGCATTGAGTATTTGACAAATTTATCTTTCAAAGCAATCACTTATTTTCATGTCAAGCTAATTTCCTCAAGTTTAATGTTCCTTTTGCAAAGCACAAATCTCAATTTTATTTTTAAGACATTGCAATTTACTTTACATGCAAATTAATTGCTCATAAGCATCAAGCTTTTAATTGGTTCATCATTTATCTTTAGAAATTCACAATTTTAATTGTTCTCGAAGCTTATGCATCTTATGTATACTTGAGCAAATATAGAAAGTGATCTTGTGGAACAATCTTACTAAGAGCATTTCCATTTTTTACATAGCACTTGCATGTTAGGTCCCTATATTACTAGTATAGCCCCTTATTGTTGTTAATGTAACTCCCTTATTGTTATTATTGTACCCTTGTAACCCCCATTTTGTTATTATTGTGCCCTTAAATTATTATTGTTAGGTCGGCTAGGATTACATTGTGGCCCACTCGGATTACATTATGGCCCCATGGACTCCTATCTATAGAAAGGAGGTTTTGTAAATTGTATCATCCAAGAATTGTTCATTCATGTAATGTATTGGGGGTTTCCCCCTCGAAGTGACTTATTTCTAAGGCGTTGATATCTCTTTTCTTCTATTTTTGGAGTTGGTTTCACAACATTTGGTATCAGAGGTTTGGATTCTAGGGTTTCGCTGCTCCAAATAGGTCATCGTGGCATTTTCACTATAACTTTTTTTCTACGAAGCTTCAGAAGCTGAAATTTTTAGGGTGCGAAGTCGAAATCTTGAGGAACATCGTCAAAATATTTCAGAGCTTGGTTCGCAATATTTTCGGAGATATGATCTGTGTAAGTTAGGTCTTTTTTCAGGCTCCTAAACAGGTCATCGTGGCATTTGCGCTATAACTTTTTTTCTACTAAGGTTCAGAATTTGAAATTTTTAGGGTGCGAAGCCGAAATCCTGAGGAAACTTGTCAAAAAATTTCAGATCTTGGTTCGCAATATTTTCGGAGATATGATCTATGGAAGGTAGTGCTTTTTCAGGCTCCAGAATTTCATCTCAAAGAGGTGATCGTGGGAAAAGATTCATAACTCTCTCTCTAAGCATCGGATTGAAGTGCAGTAAAAAGTGGCTACAACCACACGGACTGCAGTTTCTTGGCTATCAATTTCAAAGCCGAAGGATGAAACAGTGATACGTGGAAAGTCGTACAAGTTCACTATACTGAACCAGTCTAAAATTGGGTCATTGTGGGAGATTGGAAATAACTGTGTCTTGAAGAATCCAAATCAAATTAGACCTATGGCATTTGAAAGAAGCTTCAGAGGGCTACTACAAGGCTGAATTTCAGATATTGAAGATCCCCAATTACAGAGATAATTCAATTTCAATATCGAGCTCCTCAAAAGCAAGTAAAAGGTGTGTATTTTTTTCCGAATTGCATAAGTCTTGTTTGAATAATCAAGTTGAATTGATTCCAAGGGCATATTGTAGAATAGATATCAGTATTGGATTCTAAAATGGCTCCTAAAAAGAATTCAACGCCCATTAAGCCTTTAGAAGGCTCTACTATGACTCATGAAGACGAAGAATGGCAACATGACATATCAAAATTACAAGAGAAAATGCAACAAATTTCGCTCTCGCAAAGAACAACAAAAAATGAAATAAAAGTTTTGAAAAAAGGCGTGGAAACTAAGATGGATGGTTTGAAGAAAGGCGTGGAAGCTAAGATGAATGGTTTGGAAGCTAAGATGGATGGAATGGAAGTGAGCATGGAAGCTAAGATGGATGATATGAAAGACAACATGGAAAACATAAATAATGATCTAAAAACATACATGGAAGGCTTGATGACAAGCTTAAAACAAGAAATGATTCCTAATGGCGGAAATATAGTAGAAGAACCTCATGATGAGAACAAAATAAATGTTAATCGTGATTTCATAAACTCTAATGTTGGCGGGAAGAACCACCATATTCCAAAAATGGATACGAGGAAGTTTGATGGAAAGGATCCTGTAACATGGATACTACAGATGGAGCAATATTTTGATCCCCATAACATGCAAAACACACAAAAGGTACGCATTGCAACTTTACATTTAGAACAAAATACATTTGTATGGTATCGATGGCTTTGCTCCCGTAAAAAAATTATCACTTGGTCAATTTTTACGGAGAAAATGATAGCACATTATGAGGATACAAAGAGCAACACCTTCTTTAGCCAATTGATAAATCTCAAACAAAAGGGTTTAGTGGGGCAACAAATTGAGGACTTCCAAAAATTGAATATAAGGGTAACTGATATTCCAGAGGAACACAGGATTGATCTCTTCATAGGCACTTTAAAGGATAGCATCCAACATGAAGTTCGCAAGGAAGCCTACCACTCCCTTCTATAAAGAGGGAAGTGTTGCTACTCCTAGATTTACACAACCTACAAAGTTGACACCACAACAATTGGAAGAAAAAAGAGCAAAAGGGCTTTGCTACAGTTGTGATAGAAAATACACTAAAGGTCATAAGTGTGCTGAGAAGAAATTATTTTACATAGATTGTGAAGAGGAAGAAGAAAATGAATAAGAAGAGGATATACACCAGGAACCAGCCCTAGAAGAGGAAGAAATGAGTCCGACCATATCATGTAATGCATTGGCAGGAATTACCACTCCTCAAACTCTCAAGATAGAAGGACATATCAAGAAGAAAAAGGTAATAGTGTTGATTGATTCGGGTAGCACCCATAATTTTTTTCATTGTAAGGTAGCCAAGGAATTGAATTGTTTCCTATACCCAGCACCAGAATGTCAAGTGATGGTTGCAAATGGAGGAACTATAAATTGCTCTGGAAAATGCCACAATATCAAGCTAACCATGGGAGAATATGTATTGAATAGTCCAATGCTTTCCATTCCTATGGGAGGTGCTGATGTTGTACTAGGAGTACAATGGTTACAATCTTTGGGGACGGTAGCTTTTAATTTTCAAGAACTTTTCTTGAAATTTTTTTCAGAAGGAAAGGAATTGAATTACGAGGTATTGCGGGGAAGCCAGGAAGGATAATAAGCTATAATGTCATGACAAAGCTTCTAAAGAAAGAACAACGAGGCGTAATTGCACAATTATGCTCACTAGAAGTTCCAACATCAAAATCATCTATTTCTGCAGATCTCCAACAAGTCTTGGACAATCATTCCAAGGTGTTTGAAACTCCCAAAGGACTTCCACCTATTCGTGATCATGATCATGATATTCATTTGATTCCAGGAAGTGTTCCTCCAAACATCAGGCCTTATAGATATCCTTACTTCCAAAAGAGCGAAATTGAACGTATGATTGCAGAAATGTTAGAGGCGGGTATAATTCAACCTAGTCGAAGTTCTTTCTCTGCTCCTATAGTATTGATACACAAGAAGGATGGATCATGGCGAATGTGTCCGGATTATAGGGAGCTCAATAAGCTCACCATTAAAGATAAATTTCCCATTCCTGTGATTGATGAATTATTGGATGAATTACATGGAGCAATTTATTTTACCAAGTTGGATCTTCGTTCGGGATATCATCAAATTAGAATGAAGACTGAAGATATTCCAAAAACATCATTTCGAACTCATGAGGGTCATTATGAATTTTTGGTCATGCCTTTTGGCCTTACGAATGCACCTTCTACATTTCAAGGGTTGATGAATTCCATTTTCAAACCCTTCCTTAGAAAATTTGTGCTAGTATTTTTTGATGATATACTAATCTACGGCAGGTCTTGGAAGGATCATGTTGAACATGTTGACAGGGTGCTCAAACTATTGCAGGAGAAACAATTATATGCAAAAAAATCCAAATGTTTCTTTGGAGTACAAGAGGTGGAATATCCGGGTCATATTGTATCTCACGAGGGTGTTAAAGTAGACCCTAACAAAATTAAAGCCATTAAGGAATGGAAGTCCCCACAACCATAAAGAAGTTGCGAGGATTTCTCGGGAACAGGGTATTATCGCAAGTTTTTTAAGAATTATGGGAGAATAGCAGCACCTCTAACAACATTATTGAAGAAAGATGCATTTTCATGGACTCCTGAAGCAACTAAGGCCTTTGAACATCATAAAGAGGCAATGTGCCTAGCACCGGTCTTAGCTACGCCAGACTTCACAAAAACCTTTATTGTGGAATGTGATGCCTCAGGAAATGGAATTGGTGCAGTTTTAATGTAGGAAGGAATACCCATTGCTTTTGAAAGTCGTCCAATCAAAGGAAAGTATTTACAAAAACCTATTTATGAGAAGGAAATGTTAGCAATACTGCATGCACTAAAGAAATGGAGAACTTACCTAATGGGAAGACACTTCAAGGTAAAAGCTGATCATGATAGTCTTAAACACTTTTTGGAACAAAGACTATCTTCAGAAGAGCAGCAAAAATGGGTCACAAAGATGTTGGGTTATGACTTTGAAATAATCTACAAAAAGGAAAGCTTAATGTTGTTGCAGATGCACTCTCAAGAAAGAATGAAGAGGTGGAAGCATTGCTTTGTGCCATTTCTATTATCCAACCTGATTGGATAACCGAAGCAAGAGATGAATGGAAGAAGGACAAAGATGTATGGACACTCATTCAAAAGTTGCAGCAAGATCCTAGTACATCTGATACATTTAGTTAGAAAAATGATTCCTTATGGTACAAAGATCGCTTATATCTTTGTAAGAATTCCCAACTAAAACAAAAGATTCTTCTGGAATTGCACACTTCTCCTTTAGGAGGACACTCCGGATTTTTAAAAACTTACCACAGGGTGAAGAAAGAATTTTTTTGGGATGGCCTTAAATCTGATATTCAAAAGTTTGTGGCGGAATGTTTGGGTTGCCAGCAGAATAAAGTTGAGACAATTAAGACCCCGGGACTTCTACAACCTTTATCCATTCCAAGTCAACGTTGGGAGGAGATTTCAATGGATTTTATCACGGGTTTACCTAAGTCCGAAGGAAAGAGTGTCATCATGGTGGTAGTTGATAGACTTACCAAGTATGCACACTTTTGTGCATTATCTCATCCATTTAAAGCAAGTACAGTTGCTACTACATTTATGGATAAAATTCAAAAACTACATGGAAGCCCAAGGGTTATTGTGAGCGACAGAGATCCCATTTTTACTGGAAATTTTTGGACGAAGTTATTTTCTTGTTTGGGTACTCAATTAGCTCATAGCTCATCTTATCATCCTCAATCTGATGGTCAAACTGAGATAGTAAATAAATGTTGGGAAGGATATCTTCGTTGTTTTGTATCTGATAAACAAACACAATGGGTCAAGTGGTTACCTCTTGCTGAATGGTGGTATAACACTTCCTTCCATGCTGCAGCAAAAATGACCCCATTTATGGCACTTTATGGATATCATCCACCATCCATCACATCATCTTTAAGGGAAAATTCTAAGGTTCAAGCAGTGGAAGATCACATCGAGCATCAGCAAGAAGTTCTCCAACTCTTAAAGGATAACCTGAATTTGGCACAAAATCGAATGAAACAACAGGCAGATCAACATTGCAGCGAGAGAAGTTTTGATGTAGGAGATTGGGTATTTTTACGGCGACAACCATACAAACAAATGTCCCTCAAGCAAACTAAGAAGGATAATAAATTATCACCAAAGTACTATGGTCCTTACAAGGTGTTGCAAAAGATTGGTACTATGGCATACAAATTGGAGCTTCCTTCTTCTTCGCGAGTACATCCAGTTTTCCATGTTTCATGCTTAAAGAAGGTTATAGGTGAAAATATTTCAGTTCAAACAATATTGCCAGAACCTGATGATGAAGGAAAAATCATATTGGAACCTGAAGCGGTCACGGAAACAAGAACTCGACAGCTACGGAATCGATCAATTTCAGAGTATCTCATCAAGTGGAAGAACTTACCCACTGAAGATTCTACATGGGAGGATGAGAATTTTATACAGAAGCACCCAGAGCTACTCAAGCGTTGAGGGCAACACTTTTGTGAAGGAGAGGGGCATGTTAGGTACCTATATTACTAGTATAGCCCCTTATTGTTGTTAGCGTAACCCCCTTATTGTTATTATTGTACCCTTGTAACCCCCATTTTGTTATTATTGTGCCCTTAAATTATTATTGTTAGGTCAGCTAGGATTACATTGTGGCCCACTAGAATTACATTATGGCCCCATGGACTCCTATATATAGAAAGGAGGTTTTGTAAGTTGTATCATCCAAGAATTGTTCATTCATGTAATATATTGGAGGTTGCCCCCTCGAAGTGGCTTATTTCTAAGGCGTTGATATCTCTTTTCTTCTATTTTTGGAGCTGGTTTCACAACATTGCAAAATTACTTGCATATCATAGTATGCATTCTAACTTAGTTGCATATTTAAACTTTACCTCCAAGCATAAGCTTGGTTGATAGAAATTATAGGGAAAAAGGCTTTCTTGGAAAGTTCTTCCATTTGGTACGAAGTAAGGTAAAAGCGTGTGACCCTGTAGTTATGAAGGTGGCTTGTCCCCTTGTAAGAACAAAGGCACATGTTGGCTCTTAAGACTCAGGGGACGGGTATCAAGCTTTCTTTTAATCTTAGTCGTTGATAAGAGATTAAATCACGGTTGTTGGTTTCCCAACGAGAAAAGTATAAAGGAAAGGCTTGGGTCAGTTGGAGAACACACACAGTGGCAGAGCACTGAGACTAAGATGAAATTCTAGGACGTGGTTTGCTAAGAATTTCAGAAGTGTTTCAGCTACAGCGAGGGGTACTATTGGCGAGAGGGATGGTTTGAACCCAGGCTAAGAGTGCAACAAGAGGCCGAGAAGCAGCAGACTGAGCAGTGCAAAGAGGGCAGCAGCTACGGAGAGCAGCCACAACCCAGCAGGGGCAGCGCAGAGGCTTCAGGGGCTACGCAGGGCTAACGTAGGCCCAAAAAGGGCAGCACATGGGCAGCAGGAGGCCAGCACAGCTAACGCAGGCCTAGCCAGGGCAACGTAACCCAATCTGGGGTGACGCAGGCCCTTCCACAACAATGCAGGGGCTAACCCAGGCTAGCAGAGCTGACACAGAGGGCTTCAAAGTAGCGTTGGGGTTTCTGAAGACTAAAAATGGCTGAGTTCTGTAAATCCCATTTGAGGGTGTGAATCAGTCAGTTTTTCTGTCTCCAGAACATAGGTATAGCTGCAGTTTTATTTCTCTATTGGGTTAACCATTTTGGTGCCCAGATTTGTTGTACTTAGATTCTACTTAATAATAAAACCCTCCAACAACCAGAAGACCGATTTTCCCGCATTGGAATTTTTCGGGGACAGTTGTCCAGAAAATCCTTGTGTGTCACTTTGTCATTGTGCATGTATTCAATTTAGATCTATATGTGTAGGTTGTTGACGTGTTTACTTCGATGTTAAAGCTGAATATTTCACATTAATAACTTAATGTAAGTAGGAGAAGTAAATCTGAAAAATTAACAATAGGTTTTATGTCTAAGATATTCAGAAATTTTCACATGGTATCAGAGCGATTGCAAATCTAGCCTGGATCTCCAGCAAGAAGACTAAAGAATCTTTGTTGCAGAAAGCAGCAGCAACAATAGTAAATCGGACCAGAGAAGGCAGTGCAGCAGCAGAAGGAAGCAGAGGCCAAGGTGACGCAGTCTCCATGCAAATCCACGCAAGCCCATGCACTTATTGCACAGAGGCAGCGCAGAAGCTGCGTTAAGACTGTCTGTTCATGCAGAGGCTAGCTAGGTTGACGCAGTCCTAAAGTTGTTTGTTGAGAGTGTCGGAAGTTGAGCTGCAAACCTTCAGCAGTTGTTTGTGCAGTTAAAATTATGTCGGTGTAGAATTTAGCCTAAGCTAAGTTGACGAAGAGCGGGAGGAGAACAGCTTCTCAGAAGATTTCCTGCCAAAGAAGTTTGAAGATCGATCAGAGGATAGAAGAGAGTTGATTCATTTTGTTTGGCAGACTTCCAAGAGAAGGAGTCAGTTGTTAGAGGGAGCAGAGGGTTCCTGTCTCGCCAAGGACCCTAGATTCAAGTCTCTAGCATAGAGAGGAGGATTCATTCTGACACATTTCCTTAGCAGATGGCACCTCATGGAATACGTGATCAGGATAGGTTGGATGGCCTGTCCAACTTTGCAATCTGGAAGGCCAGAATCCTGGTAGTCATGGAGGCATACAGCTTGAGGGAGCATGCAGAGAAAGTCCTGACCACGCCGACCGATGCTCTTCTCCTAAAGAAGCATGAAGAAGCCACAGCACACGCTAAGTGCTTCATTATGAACGGGGTCAAAGATCATGTGGTTCCACACATAGCCGAGAAGGCAATAGCTCATGAGATGTGGGTAGCTCTAACCACACTGTATGAAGGAAGATTCGTCGAGAGGAAGATGCTTCTAGAGAACTAGCTGAGGTTATTCATGATGGCCAAGGGAGACAAGATCGATCATTTTCTATACAGACTACAATCGATCTAGGATCAACTGACTGGCATGGGAGTCAAGGCGGATGGCAATGTTATGGTGAGGACTGCTCTCAATGCAGTCACAGAGGACTGGGAAACTTTTGTCCAAAGTCTCTTGGGCAGAGCCGACCTTCCCAACTGGGACAACATGTGGGCTATCCTCCGGCAAGAGGAAATCTGCCGGATGACGAAGAAACAGTACAGCACTGGTTCGAGTAGAGTAAAAAAGGAAGAAGAGGAAGATGCAGCCTTGGCATCAAAGAGGCAGCAAGGGAGAAAGAAGTGTGATTTGTCAAAGATCAAGTGTTTCTAATGCGGCAAACTAGGACATTTCGCCAGCAATTGTCCTCAAAAGAAAAAGGACAAGGAAGCTTCTAGCTCCAAGGTTATTGTGGCGGACGATGGCTCTGAAGATGACATAGCCATAAGCGCTCATGAACCATGAAAGTGGGGCGACATGGATCTATAGAGTAGCTACATAGTGGGGGCAGGATCCTTGAGTAGTCCAACTCTTGGATCACATACGAGCTACGGGAGCATTAAGGCAGTAGCAGGACAAGTGCAGCAATGGGTGCAGAGAATCACAGATGGAGCAGAGGCGGAGCTGGATGCTAAGGGGGAGCAGCGCAGTGCAGATGCAGCAGCAGCGCAGAGGGGCCAATGTGACTTCAGTAGCGCAGAGCAGGCTTGCTTACGTAGTGCAAAGCTGCAGCAGGGCAGAGGCTTCAGGAGCACA
The DNA here is from genome assembly GCA_034641835.2 of Pinus albicaulis. Lineage (NCBI taxonomy): Eukaryota > Viridiplantae > Streptophyta > Pinopsida > Pinales > Pinaceae > Pinus > Pinus albicaulis. Next base: position 441,716 of record JAXQQM020062769.1, on the reverse strand, counting down.
GCGCACCGCAGCAGCAGCGTAGGGGACTTCAGCGCAGAAGCAGAGCAGAGCAGGTCTGCTTACGCAATGCAAAGTTGCAGCAGCCTCCAGATGTCAGCACGGAGCAGCAACCTATGGAGCTTCAGTGATGAGGATGCAGCCCAACTGACTTGTCTGTCAAAGATTGAGAGGGAGCTGCAGTATGGATGTGGCAGTGGCGGTGGCAGCGTCCTGCGCAGCAGTACGGGAGAGCAACAACAGCGCAGAGATGAAGGGCATTAGGCCAAGCATCAACATAGAGACCCACACCAGAGATCAGTGTAGAACTTCGGGGTGAAGTATTGTTGCTAGAGCACTTTCCTCGCTAAGAGGGAGTGTTGAGATTTTGAGGTGTTGGGGTAGCATCGGATGTTCTCTAGCTCCCAAACTTTTTGGAGGGACTAGAGTACATGAGATCTCCAAGACCGAAAAAGTGATTAAAGAAATTCCATCCTGTTTAAGAGACATTTAATTAATTAATCTTTTTAATTAAGGACCCTAAGTCTAACTTAGAAAAATTAAAAGATTGAAGTTAATTAAATTAAACATGTGATGAAAATAACTTAAGTCACACAGATCAAGCTTTCTTTTAATCTTAACCGTCGATAAGAGATTAAATCACGGTCATTGATTTCACAACGAGAAAAGTATAAAGGAAAGGCTTGGGGTCAGTTGGAGAACACACACAGTGGCAGAGCACTGAGACAAAGTTGAAATTCTAGGGTGTGGTTTGCTAAGAATTTCAGAAGTGTTTCAGCTGCAACGAGGGGTAGTATTGGCGAGAGGGATGGTTTGATCCCAGGCCAAGAGTTCAACAAGAGGTAGAGAAGCAGCAAATTGAGCAGCGTAGAGAGGGCAGCAGCTACGCAGAGCAACCACAGCCTAGCAGGGGCAGCACAGAGGCTTCAGGGGCTACACAAGGCTAACACAGGCCCAAAAAGGGCAGTGCAGGGGCAGCAGGAGGCCAGCAAGGCTGACGCAAGCCCAGCCAGGACAGCGCAGGGGCAGCGTAACCCAATCTGGGGTGACGCAAGCCCTCCTGAGCAACACAGGGGCTGACGCAGACTAGTAGAGCTGACGCAGAGGGCTTCAAAGCAGCATTGGGGTTTTTGAAGACTGAAAAGGTTGAGTTTTGTAAATCCCGTTTGAGGGTGTGAATCAGTCAGATTTTCTGTCTCCAGAATAGAGGTATAGCTGCAGTTTTATTTCTCTGTCAAGTTAACCAGTTTGGTGCCCAGATTTGTTGTACTTATATTATACTTAGTAATAAAACCCTACAGCAGCCAGAAGACCGGTTTTCCCGCATTGGGTTTTTCCAGGGATAGTTGTCTAGAAAATCCTTGTGTGTCACTTTGTCATTGTGAATGTATTCAGTTTAAATCTGTATATGTATGTCGTTGATGTGTTTACTTCGATGTTAATGCTGAATATTTCACATTAATAACTTAATGTAAGTAGGAGAAGTAAATCTGAAAATTAACAGTAGGGTTTTTGTTTGAGATATTCAGAAATTTTCACATGATATCAGAGCGATTACAGATCTAACCTGGATCTCCACCAAGAAGACTGAAGAATATTTGTTGCAGAAAGCAGTAGAGAAAGCAGCAGCAACAACAGTAAACTGGACCAGAGAAAGCAACGCAACAGCAGAAGGAAGCAGAGCCAAGCAGAGGCCAGGGTGACGCAGTCTCCACGCAAGCCCACACAGATCCACGCAAGCTTTCTGGGTCTTGGAGATCTCATGTACTCTAGTCCCTCCACAAAATTTGGGAGTTAGAGCACATCTGATGCTACCCCAACACATCAGAAATCAGAAATCTCAACACTCCCCCTTAGCAAGGAATGTGCTCTAGCATCAATACTTCACCCCGAAGTGCTGCACTGATCTCTAGTGTGGGTCTCAACACTGATGCTTGGCCTGCTACCCTTCATCACTGCGTTGTTGCTGCTCTCTCGTACTGCCACCCATGACGCTGCCACCGCCACTACCACATCCATACTGCAGCTCCCTCTCAATCCGCTACATCGTACTGCCAACTACTGCACTGCAACTAAGTTGCTGAGAGTAAGCAACTAAAGTTCTCCTGCCCAATCTTTGACAGACAAATCAGTTGGGCTACATTTCATCACTGAATCTCCCTAGGTTGCTGCTTTCTGTTGTCATATGGAGGCCTCTGGACTGAGTAAGCAGATCTCCTCTACGTTACCTCTACGCTGAAGTCCCCTACGTTGTTGCTGCGTTGCGATGTCCTCCAGAAGCCTTTGTGCTGCTCCAGCTATGCACTGCATAAGCAAGCCTGCTCTGTGTTGCTAAAGTCACATCAGCCCCTCTGCACTGCTGAAGTCACATCAGCCCCTTTGCGCTGTGTTGAAATTTTGAGGTAGCATCGGGCGTGCTCTAGCCTTGAAATTTTGTGGAAGGGCTAAGACACACAAGACCTCCAAAACCCTGAAAGTGTTTGGAGAAATTTCATCTGGTGTGTGAGATATTAAAATAATTAATTTTTTTAATGAGGACCCTAAGTCTAACTTAGGGAATTAGAAAAATTACAGTGAATTAATTAAACACATGTAATGAAATGTTCCAAGTGGCGTGGATCAAGCAGTCTTTTAATCTAAGCCGTTGATAAGAGATTAAATCACGGTCATTGATGTGTCAATGAGAAAAGTATAAAGGAAAGGCTTGGGGTCAGTTAGAGACACACACACATAGAGTCTAAGAGATCGAATTCTTCTAATGGAGCAGTGCTCGGATGAAGTCAGATCTGGGTGACTCAGAGTTGCAATGAGGGGCAGATGCAGGGATTGGCCAGGAGGGTAAAGAGTACAATGCAGAGCAAGGGAAGCAGAGATGCAGTGGAGACATCGTAGCCATCAGAGGGTGTGACGCAGTCCCTCAAGAGGGTGACACAGGCCCACGCAGGGGCAACGCAGTGTCTCCAAGCAGAAGTCTGAAATTCTGCCAAAAGCAAGGGTTTTTGAGCCAACTGGGCTAAAACCAAGATCCGAGAGAAGCAAATCCACGCAGAGCTAGGGTGACGTGTAGAAATTTCTAAATCTTATAACATATGCAGAAATGATTACTGTTAATCTCGTTAAGCTCCTCCTACTTATACAATTTATTAACTGAATAAATTCAAATTAAAATCGAAGCAAAACACATAACAGACCTCTACCAATTCAGATCTAGAATAAGCAAATGCACACATTGACAAAGTGACACAGTTATTTTTGGACAAATTGTCCCTGGAAAAACCCAATGTGGGAAAACCGGTCTCTGGCTGCTGGAAGGTTCTATTATTAAGAATATTTCTGAATACACAACTCTGGGTTCTAGATTTGGAAAGCCCTACAGAGAAAACTCTAGATCTACAGCTCCTAGCTGATCTAGGACCAAAAATACTGACTGATCCACACCCTCAAACGAGATTTACAAAACTCAGTCAAATCCAGGCCTAGAAACCACAGCGCTACCCCTGAAATGCACTGCGTCAACCTCTGAAACCCCTGAAAGCCTCTGCGTCAGCCTTGGATGGCCTCCAAACCCTCAACGCTCCTCCTGGAAGGGACTAAGTTACCCCAGAATGGGTGACGCTGTCACTGCGCTGCCCCTAAGGGTCTCTGCCAACTACTGAAGGGTTTCCTGAAAATTGCGTTGTCCCTGCTGCTGTTGCCTTCCTCTGCACTGTCCTTGAGTTGATCTCTTCTCTGTCTCTTGTGTATTCTAGACCCTGGGATTAGATCATCCCCTTGGTCTAAATTCCCCTCTATGCAGCTAAAGCACTTCTGAGTATTCTTAGCAACCCCGCCCTAAAATCTCAGCTTACCTTCAGTGTTCTGCCTCTATGTATCTTTACAAATGACCCCAAGCCTTCCCTTTATACTTTTCTCATTGACAAATTGACGGCCAAGATTAAATCTTTAATCAATGGATAAGATTAAAGAAAGCTTGATCCGTGTGACTTAAGACAATTTCATCACATGTTTAATTAAATTCACTTTAATTATTTTATTTTCCTAAGTTTTAACTTAGGAAATACATTAAAATAATTAATTAATTTAATATCTCCTAAACCAGATGAAATTTCCCAAATCCATTTCTGGGTCTTGTAGATCAGGTGAACTCTAGTCCTTCCTCAAATTTGGGACCTAGAGCACAACTGATGCTACCCCAAATACACAAAATCACAACACTCCCTCTTAGCATCAAGGGTGTGCTCTAGCAATTCATCACACTTATGCATTACATGACTTTGAGTATTGGTTTTGTTCTGCTGAAGCTTGGTCTGCTGCCACTCAACTCTGCACTGTTGCTACCTTTTTGTACTACTGCACATGACTCTGCCACTGCCACTACAACTTCTGTACTACAGCTCCCTCTCAAAATGTTGCATTTGTGTTGCTCATAGCACCATTGTTAATGCGCTGCCTTCGGTTGTTGAGAGAAACCATTTGAATCTCTGCCCAGCCTTTGAAAAACAAGTCAAATGGTGCACATCCTCATCACTAAGCTCCATAGGCTACGGATACGTGGCGGCATCACAAAGAACGATGCCGCAGCCCTGGCTACTTGCGTAATCGGACTCCTACGCACCCATGGAGTCACATCGGCTCTATTGTGTTGAAATAAAATCTATCACACTACTATTGCACTGCTAGCATCCCTGCGAAGCCTTGCTTGCTCCGGCTGCGCACTACGTAGCCGGCAACGCGCTGCATTGTTGAAGTCACATCAGCCTCTGCGTTGCTACTGCTTCTACACTGCTGCTGCTTTGCTCTGCACTGCTCCTCCTAGTCTTCAGATCTGCCTCTGCCTCTACTTCATCTGAGATCTATGCACCCACTCCTCCACTTGTCTTGCTACTATCTTAAGGCTGCCGTAGCTCGCATGTGATCCAAGAGATGAGTTGCTCAAGGATCCCGCCTCTCTTCCATGTAGCTCCTCTACATGTCCATGTCACCCCACCTCCGTGGTTCATGAGCACTCATGGCTATATCATCTCCTGACCCATCATCTGCCACCACTGCCTTGGAAGAAGATGCTTCCTTGTCCTTTTTCTTTTTTGGACAATGGTTGGCAAAATGTCCCATTTCGCCACATTGGAAGCACTTGATCTTTGAAAGATCCTTCTTTTTCGGCTGCTTCTTCGATGCCAAGGCTGCATCTTCCTCCTCTTCCTTCTTTACTTTGCTCAACTGGTGTCTTGCTTCTTCTTTGATCTGCATAGTTCTTCTAGCCGCGGGGATTGACCTAAGTTATCCCAATGCGGGAGGTCCGCTACCCAAGATACTTGGGACAAAAGGTTTCCCACTCATCCGTGGCTGCATTGAGGGCGGTGTGGGTCTGACCATAGTTTTAAAAACGGGTCGGTTTGAGCCGTCATGTGGCGGGCCGGTCGAGGGATGTGCCCGCGGTCGAAACCAGCCAAGCAACCTAGTCGGGGAGGGCATTTCGCCTTTTTTTGCCATAAATCGGACCTAACCGGGCGGTTAGGAACGGAACCGACCGGTTTATGCATAAACCGGCCGGTTCCGTTCCTAACCGCCCGGTTACTTGCTAACCTTCTACGCGGACCCACGATTCTCAATTGTAGAAAAAAAAGAGGAAGATAATGCCAAATTTGTAGGGTTCATACAGAGCTCAGCATAACAATCCCATGATTCTTTGTCTATTATGAGTACTTTTCCATGCACAAGTACAGTTAATGTAGCCACCTCATTCCAATGCATTTGGCAGTGGGAATCTGGAGTGATTTCCGTTGTTTTCTACCTAAATCATTCTTAAACTTATCATATACCTGGTATAGAGGATGCCGCATGTATTTTGTAGATGCTAGGGGAGGCATACAAGCCTGCCCCATAGCAATCTGATTGTTCTCACTTGTTTTCTGCATTTACCTCACCATGCCTATACTAAAGAGAATTGCACATAGTATTGGAAACATACCAGTTTATTGTATGACAACTGGGATTTTTCCCTTGATTAGAATTTTTCCCTACTCTGCGCTACCCTATCATGCATCTTTACACGGGTTTTACCTCAAATCTGAATATGATATGTTACTTCAAATAACTGGTTGTAATGGCAGAGTTGCTATTTCTGCTTTGTAATGTAAGGTACACCTAAAATCTAACTATGATATATGGTTACACATATACATAGAACTTGGCCTCGTGCTAAGTGCTTTCTTGAGGGATATTTTTACCAATTATAGAATCTAACCCTAACCTCATTCAAGTGTAATCATGATGAATGATTGCATGGCTGGGAAATGGTACCTTCTGTAGAGTTGTTTTCAGTTCACTTTTCCAAGATTTCAAGGGATGTTTTGACGAATGATTATAGCAATTAAGTGGCTAGGAAATGGCACTTTCCATAGAGTTTTTCAGCTTGCTTATCCAAGAAATTTTGGTATTTCAGGTATGATTTTGTTCTATTTTCAAGAGCAAATGCATGCTTAGTAGAAGAGACCTATTCGTACCTTCTCTCATCAAATTATGGCTCTCTCACCCATGTTACCGATGTCTGAGGAGGATATACATGGAAACTTTCAACACCCATCTTGGGTTCTTTCTCATGACTAGTACATGACAAATAGGAAGGACTATGATACATAACCTATAGCCATTCTTCGTCCATGAAGAAAGTACCTACAGTCTTTTGCCTTTAGTGATACCGTCAATGGAGCATGTTATTGTCACTGCTCAGTATTTATTAGGAACCGGTTACTTGCTAACCTTCTACGCGGACACGGACTCACTGATCTAGATGATGTCTATGCAGCGCCAGCAGCCGATGTTGATCCTGTGTCTAGTAGCGGTGATGAATTTGATGATTGATCATCATTCATGTGTAGTCTTGTATTAGGCCAATGGCCTCATAGCTTGTAGCATTGTTTTTGGAATTTATGGGCCATTTGGAGCCTCATTTCTTATGTATTTTTCAATGATATGTATTGCACTCGGTGCCATTTTGATATATTCACCTTTGCATGGTATATAAATGAGCAAACTTTGCATATTTTGTCTCTATTGGCTTGGAATCATGGTTGCAAATCTTAAAATAGTTTTTTCTATTAAAAAAATAATTATTTAATGTATTTTTTTTAAACCGGTTCATTGAGATCTGACCACTCCTGGTTAGACCGGTTCCGGTTAGAAACCCAGTTCATTAGGTCCATCGGTCCGATCACCGGTTCCGGTTTTTAAAACTATGGCCCTGACTATCACTGCATCATCTACAATTACACCCATTGCAGTCAGCTGATCCTTGATTGACTGCAATTTGAAGAGATGTTCGATGTCTTCTCCCTTGGTCATCATGAATGACCTCATTTGGGCCTCCAACAACATCTTTCTTTGGACAAAATTTCCCTCATATAGGGAAGTCGAGGCCTTCCACATCTCATTAGTTGTCCTCTTCTCAACTATGTGTGGTACAATATGGTCCTTGATACTGTCCATTATCAGCCGCTTGGCATGCCTAGTAGCTTCCCTATGCTTCCGTAGGAGATCCGCATCTATCGGTGTGGCCAGAATCTGCTCTGCATGGTCTCTTAGACCGTATGCCTCAAGGACAATCAGGATCCTTACTTTCCACACTGAAAAGTTTGAGAGGCCCTCTAGCCTATCCTGATCACGCAGTCCATGAGGAGCCATTTGCTCAGACTGTGTCGAAGCTCCTCCTCTCTATACTAGAGATCTGGATCTAGGGTCCTTTACGAACTGGGCATCCTCTGCTCCCTCTGACACTTGATTTCCCTCCTTGGAAATCTACCAAATCAACTATGATTCAACTTCTTCTTTGATCCTCTGATCAAAATGCAAGTTTCCTTTGGCAAGAAACTCTCTGAGAAGCTAATCTCCTCTCAATTTTTGTCACTTGTGCTAAGGATAAAAATCTGAAAACTTCAGAAATTTAACCCCCCCAGCTCTTTTGAATTTCTGCAGCTTTTCTGCAGACTTTTCTGGATCTAACAGATTCAGATCTGAATCACACTGATTGGCTTCAAACCCAACCAGCGTTGTTTCTGAGCTGCCTCTGCGCGGTAATTGTGTGGGCTTGCTAAAACACAGCGCTGGACAGCGTCACCCTTCCTCTGCGTGAATCTGCTCCTGAAAACTGCACTGTCCCTTCAGATTTGCTTCTCTGCTACTTTTCCAGCTGCTTTCTGCAGCTAGATCCTTCTGATTCTTCAGCTAGTGACCCTTCTAGATCTGCAATTGCTCCGATACCATGTAGAAATTTCTAAATCTTATATTGTAAATTTTTGTAGATGTTCTATGCTAGGAGCAATTTTACTTTTCTCACAGCAATCATACAAATAGTTAAGTAAAATGCAGATAGAACATATAAGTGGATCTTACAGAAGACAAATCAGAAACAGGAAAAATGTGGTGGTTCGTTATGGCGGTCAACAGGATGCTTCAACCGGCAAAGTCTCCTTGGTCAGCCAACCCAGCATGTGTCACAACAGTCCTCCAATCAGCAAACGAGTCAACCCAAGTCAACTCCAAAAAAGTCAACGCCGTCCTGAAAAAGTCAACGCAGGGCAGCAAGCTAAAAGTCAACGCAGCAGCAGATTGGTCAACCCTTTGACCTCGATTTCTGTGCCAAATAGTACGGTCTTCCAAAATCGAACTTCCCACAAATTTTCAGCCCAATTGGACCATGCGTTGACCAAAGTCAACGCTGGTCAAACTTTCTGCAAAACCCTAACTGCAGAAAATCGTCCTTCAACTCAGCCGTACTGTTTTGTCCTTCTTCTCCTTCACACGTGTGGCTGAACTCGTCCTCCAAGTAGCTCGTACTATCTCAGATGAGAGAAGAAGATGTGAGTTGTGTTGTGATGAAATGCTCTCCAACTTTGCCTATATTTATATCCATCATTGGGGCGTGTGACACATCTGCTGGGGGCATGCAACCTTAAGGCCGACCTGCACATATAATTTATTAAGAATAATAAATTCAAAATAAATGTTCTGCTCATCGGATTAAGACATATTATATATGGATTTTACACCTCTCAGAAAGAGGATTCCAACAAAAATATTAGCCTCTTAATCTGAGCATCATAACATGGAGTTTGGACCTAGTTGTCCAAATTTAACACTCCCTCTCAACTAGGGAGAACTCCATCCATCGGTGCAATCAAACATCGTGCGTCATCCCGCCGTAACTTGCTTTGCTGGCCTCTTTATTTCAGAACAGAAGTGGGTCAGTCACAAAGACATCATCCCCCGACTGACATAATCAGTCCAGAGGTTCCAAACCTCTATCAAACTCATGAAGAGTATCCAACCAACCCAAAGTTGGTTCATCTGACCCGAAGTCAGGCAGAGGTCCCAGACCTCACTAAACTTGATCCCGGATCAAGTGGTTGGACCGTGCCATCCTAGATAGAGAGTACGGCAATCTCTGATGCGTCCATCAGTCTTTGCTAATAGTCTCTAGCTTTTCCCACCTCATTGGCCAAATGAGAGGTACTTCCCATGAGCCCTGAACTCAATGGGTAGGATGCATACGGGGCACAGATAAATGAGAGGCGAACCGGCTCAATAATCACAAGGGTGGGGCAGAAGCATTATGAGTGCTTATAGCTCCGAGAAGCTATCCCCAAAGCCCCCCAGAGCTCCCAGAGCTCATCGTCCAACGGGACCCACATCATAGGGTCGTTCCACGATACCAAGACTCTCACGGAAGGTTAGGAACTTGACCTTCCCCAGGGGCTTAGTGAGAATATCCGCGACCTGCTCATCAGTTCCTATATGATCGAGCCTTACGGCGCCTCGCTGTACCATATCCCGGATAAAGTGGTACCTGATATCAATATGCTTGGATCGGTCGTGGAACACGGGATTCTCAGTCATACGAATCCCACTCTGATTATCACAGAGTATCACAGTGGTATCTAGCACATGTCCAAACAGCTCACTAAAGAGCTTCCTCAACCAAACTGCTTCACAACAGGCCATACTAGCAGCAATGTATTCGGCCTCCGCGGTGCTCAAAGCCACCGACTTCTGCTTCCTGCTCATCCATGAGATCGAAGCAAAACCAAGATTGAAGCAGCATCCCGATGTGCTTTTACGATCCACCACACTGCCAGCCCAATCGGCATCAGTATATCCACAGAGTATCACACTCCCGCCTCACGAGCGGGGTGTATCTCGGCCCATGGTTTATCGTGCCCCGAAGATATCTCCGGAGTTGCGCCGCGCCAACCCGGTGAAAGTGATGAGGCTCAACATCGGTGACTCCAAAGTGTTCCGCTGCAAAACATATACGGTCGGTGTTCACTAAGAACATCAAAGCTCCTGTGAGTTGACGATACAAGATACTCGATGGATTGGCCAAGATAGGCCCGAGCGGCGGCTGCTCCTCAACTTCTTAAAGTTGAGTTCCATCGGTGTCGACACGGACTTACAGTCCACCATCCCAAATCTTTCCGGAAGCTTCACAATATATTTTCCTTGAGAAAGGAAAATCTCTCCAGGTCTCTGCCAGACCTCCAGGCCTAGGAAATAGTGCATCAGTCCTAGGTCCTTCATCTCGAACTCGGCAGCGAGCTCCCTCTTACATTGATGAATGAGAGGGTCATCACCTGTCAGGAAGAGGTCGTCCACATACAGCACTAGAATGAGAGGCTTCCCCTGCACAACCTTGAAGTAAGGGTTCGGATCAGCATTACTTCGAGTGAAGCCCAGCTTCATCAAGTAACTATCCATCCTCTCGTACCAAGCTCTGGGTGCTTGCTTTAACCCATAGAGGGCTTTCTTCAACCTGCAGACATGAGTATCTCGATCCTGAACTTCAAATCCCAGAGGTTGTTCTACATACACCTCTTCCTTTATTGCACCATGCAGAAAAGCGGTCTTGACATCCATCTGATGAAGACTCCATCCTTGCGTAGCAGCAAGGGCTATGATTGATCGAATGGTGGTATATCGTGCCACGGGTGCAAATATGTCATCATAGTCTATTCCTTCCTTTTGAGAGAAGCCACGGGCAACAAATCTTGCCTTGAACTTTTCAGCACTCCCATTAGATCCATGTTTGATCTTGTAGAGCCATTTCGCGGTGACAACAGATTTGTCCTTCGGTCTCGGGACCACATCCCAGACATCATTCTTCATTATGGACTCATATTCTTCGTGCATAGCATCCTTCCAAACTTGATGCTTTACGGCTTCCTCAAAAGATCCAGGTTCAGATTGTACAATAGTACTCATGGCGGCTAGATACCCTTGGTATCTACACGGCTTCTTGCTTTCTCGGAATGTCCCCCTTGGGGCAGCATGACCCTCAGCATCTTCGAGGGTATCCCTGAGCCATGATGGTCTCTTTCCCAGTGAAGGAGATGGATCAATAGGGTCCATTGGTCCTTCAATATCAGGCATTGTCTCATCCTGCGGTTCTTCCAGATTTCCAGGCCTTTCTTCATGATTTTCTCCAGATCTTGGAAGATCTACTACTTTCTTTAGGGAAGCATCTTCGTCAAAGGTGACATCATGGCTTATCTCTACTTCCCTTTGACCGGGTACATAGACTCTATAGGCCTTAGAAGTCTCACTGTAGCCCACAAACATTCCTTTCTTCCCAGTAGCATCCAGCTTACTTCTCTTTTCTTTCGGCACATGAAAATAGACGGGACATCCAAAAATTCTAAAATGTGAGACATCAGGTTTCTTACCAGAGAAAACCTCTTCGGGAGTTTTGGAGTCCAAAGCGGAATGAGGGCATCGATTTTGAATGTACACAGCAGTATTTGCAGCTTCTCCCCACAGAAACTTTGGTAGACCCTGGTCACATAGCATGGCACGGGCAGCTTCCACAATAGTCCTATTCTTGCGTTCAGCAACACCATTCTGCTCAGGAGTATATGCAGTGGTAGTCTCCCTCTTAATGCCAGCTTCTCTGCAAAAGTCTTTGAACTCATTTGACTCATATTCAGTGCCATTGTCAGTCCTCAAAATCTTGATCTTCTTTCGGTCATATTTTCCACCAAGGCTTTGAATGTACGGAACCACATGAAAGCCTCATCCTTCTTCTTCAAGAAGTATATCCAGGTTTTGCGAGAGAAGTCATCAGTAAATGTCATATAGTAAGAACATCCCCCCAGGGATGTTACGGGTAACATACCAGAAAGATCAGAATGGACCAATTGCAATATATCGGATGTCTTTGTGACACTTGAGGGGAAAGGTCCCCTTGTATGTTTCCCTTCAGCACAGCCCTTACATACACCTTCATGATTATTTCCAAAATCAGGCATCCCTGTCACCACCTTCCTTGCTTCGGGAAGGGCCTTGTAATGAAGGTGTCCAAATCTTCGATGCCATAGTTCGGTTTGACGGATAGTATCACAAGTCATAGCTCCCAACGGACTCCCTCCAACCTGGTAGAGTGTACCAACTCTAAAACCAATTGAGATAGCTTCCTTGAAGCTCTCCTTCCACATGAGCACTTTTCCATCAGAGAAAGTTACATTGAATCCTTTGTCTTCCATGGCAGATACAGACACAAGGTTCTTCTTTAGTTTAGGTACATAGAGTACATCTTGCAAACGTAGGACTTGTCCTTGAGACAAGTGGAGGGTCACAGTCCCTGTCCCTTTCACGGGATAAGTGGCATTATCCCCAAGGATAATTTCTAGATTAGTATCCCTTTCAACCATGTCAGAAAGTGCTTCCTTGAATCCGGTGATGTGTCTTGAGGCACCACTATCGATTAGCCAGACATCCATAGTGTCGGGCGAAGATGCAGCTGAGAGAGCAGATACAAGAATATACTCATTTCTTTTATCAACAACATTAGACTCCTCATACCTGGTATTTCTAGACTTTTTAGAAGGTTGATTGTTTCCACCAAAGTGAGCCTTCCTCTTTCCTTTGGATTTGTCATTTCTTCGATTCCCATTCCTTCGGTTGTTGTTGTTATCATCACTATCGGGAGAATCCTTCTTGAAGGGGCATTCTCTAGCATAGTGACCAGGCCTATGGTAGGTGAAACATTTACCCTTCTTCTCTTGAGTCCTCGTTCTTCCTTTGTCCTTAGAACCACCAGAGTTCTTCTTTCGAGAATGAGCACCATAGGCAGCATTTCTGTCATTATCGAATTCCTTCATCCTTGTTTCTTCTTGCATACATCTAGACGGAAGCTCATCGAAGTTAGGAATGGTATTATTGTTGAGAATGGTAGTTGTGAATACTTGCCATTCATATGGAAGTCCTCCAAGTGCGGTGAGAACCATCTCACGATCAGTTATTGTCTCCCCAATAGCTAGCAGATTGTTCCTTGTTTCGGTCAATTTCAGAAAGAAAGTTTGAATAGACTCATCCCGGCCCTTCTTCATATTCTTCAACTTGTTCTTGAGGAATAGCACTTGGTTCACATTGTTTACCTTGAACATAAGGATCAATTTGTCATACATCTCCTTAGATGTGCCTAGTTCAGATATATAGGCAACCAGGCTCTTATGTATGGATTCCCTGATCATCAGCTTTGCTCTGATTTCTCCCTTCTTATACTTGTTTCTAACAGCTGCAGAGGCATTGGATGGAGGTTCTTGAATCTTCCCCGTCACATGATCCAAGAGATCATGATCTTCCAATTTGAGATCTAATATCATCTTCCAGGCATGGAAGTCATCACTTCCAGTCAGCTTGTCATTCTCCTTGAATTCAAGACTAGTGGAACCCATTTCTTCGGTGATGATTGCTAAAGATAGAGTTTGTCTTCACCTCAGCTCCGATACCATGTTAAGTTTTGTAGATGTTCTATGCTAGGAGCAATTTTACTTTTCTCACAGCAATCATACAAATAGTTAAGCAAAATGCAGATAGAACATATAAGTAGATCTTACAGAAGACAAATCAGAAACAGGAAAAATGTGATGGTTCGTTACGGCGGTCAACAGGATGCTTCAACCAGCAAAGTCTCCTTGGTCAGCCAGCCCAGCATGTGTCACAACAGTCCTCCAATCAGCAAACGAGTCAACCCAAGTCAACTCCACAAAAGTCAACGTTGTCCTGAAAAAGTCAACGCAAGGCAGCAAGCTAAAAGTCAACGCAGCAGCAAAACGGTCAACCCTTTGACCTCGATTTCTGTGCCAAGTAGTACGGCCTTCATAAATCAAACTTCCCACAAGTTTTCAGCTTGATTGGACCATGCGTTGACCAAAGTCAACGCTGGTCAAACTTTCTGCGAAACCCTAGCTGCAGAAAAGTCGTACTTCAACTCAGCCGTACGGTCTGTCCTCTTTCTCCTTCACACGTGTGGCTGAAACTCGTCCTCCAGGTAGCTCGTACTATTTCAGATGAGAGAGGAAGATGTGAGTTGTGTTGTGTTGAAATGCTCTCCAACTTTTCCTGTATTTATATCCATCATTGGGGCGTGTGACACATCTGTTGGGGGCGTGCAACCTTAAGGCCGACCTGCACATATAATTTATTAAGAATAATAAATTCAAAATAAATGTTCTGCTCATCGGATTAAGACATATTATATATGGATTTTACACCTCTCCGAAAGAGGATTCCAACAAAAATATTAGCCTCTTAATCTGAGCATCATAACATGGAGTTTGGACCTAGTTGTCCAAATTTAACATAAACAACCCACACCCTAAGTTCCTACTTCCTAATATTTAACTAATAGTTAAATATAATAATACAAACATAAAGAAAAAAAAAACTAACTTTAAAGAATAATTAGAATAATTCATTAAACATTCAAAGCACCATGATTAAATATATTCAAACTAATACGAACCTTATCCTCTTACATTTGAATGACAGCTCTTTAATACAACCTTATCATCTATCATTCGAATGACATCTCTTTGAAAACAATCATTTCTACATTTATGGACATCTTATCTTGATGGAATTGTGGCGGTGGGGTCTTATCTCGATGGAGTTGTGGCGGTGGGGCAGATGGTTATTTAAACAAGAAGACATGAAGGAGGAGGGGTCTTTTGTTCTTAGATGAAATGGAGAAGGCTGTTGTGAGGAAATGGAGAAGGCTGTTGTGGTGAAATTTATCAACTGTGGATGGGAGACTTACTGTTCTCGGGATTCTGGGCACGGAGGCAGAGGAGGCGTCCTCTGGATTTGGGTTTAAATCCCAAATTGGCTGGGAGGAACATTTTGGGTTCTGTAATCTGTCCAATACGCTGGAGAGGAGGGTCACGGCCCCAGCAGTTTTCAGCTTGAACAGTTCTGGTTTGCAGCTCACCGTTTCCAGGTATTTCTCTGAGCATCAGTTACTTATCATGTCTCAGCATCAGCTGGTTAGTGGGTTTGTGAACTTAGGAATATTTTGAAACCGTGAATCTGTCATTAGAGTTTATGTTTAATTCCTCTTGCAAATTATTTTCTGCTTAAATATAAAGATCATATAAGTGTTTTATTGTAAATAAAGAACAGAGACCTTACACATGGTATCAGAGTAGGTTCAAACTTTCGGACCTGTGTTAAGTTCTTTGGTGCCTTCCTGTATATTACGCTGTTCTAAATTATAGAGTAAAAACAAATAACACAGTTCTAGTATATGCAGCCATTTTATTACTGTTTTAAACAGAGTTTAAATAGATCAGCCACCTTGAATGTATCTTCAGGCATGACAGAAATTTGATCAAGCCAAACTATACCCTCCCTCGAGCTTGCCATGGAGAGCCTAGCATAATGATTTGTTGTTGTGGCTTTTTAAAAGAACTCCTTCTGTCCAGTCTTGAATTTCAAAACTGCTAACAACAATACTAGAAGTAGCACATTGCCGAGCACATTACAAATGAAAATCAATATACTAAGTCATACTTTAACAAGACCACAGGACATTAAGAGCTTTTGGAATTTGGAACACACAAAAACGTTTCATGGTCTAGGGATGCTTGAGAAGAAAACATGTTCATAGAAAGCAACCAACAGTTACTACAAGCATGTTCCTAGAAAGCAAACACTAGTTACTAATCATGAATAATGTTCTAGTTGAATTAAAATATTCTGAAGACGATATTAACCAAACACTCCCACGGCCCTGTAAGCTTCAAGATGGCAATGACCCTTCACTATCTTGGTAGGGTGAAAGCCAAATGCAGCATGCTAATCTGCAGGTCTTTATATTTACCTGTGCACGACTCCTAGTCAGGACTTCTCTTGTCATCAGAATCACATAATTCATTAGAAATATTGCGAAAACATATGCAACATCTGCCAGCATAATTACGAGTTGTCTTGATATTCCTGCCCATCAAGAGATTGATGGAAGTGAAACAGGGGTATAACATAAAATATCTTGGCCACGAAAATGTGAATACTACCACCCTTTGGAAGTGAAAACATAACAGTAGCACCCCAATGTTTAAATAGTACCTCAAGGTGTAAATATAGTACTCAAAGGTAGCTAGTGCAACTCTATGATCACCAGTTCTAAAGCCAATTCTATGGCTTATGGGTTATGAAGGTGCGTACACATACGTATATAATTGATAAAAGAGACGAAGGTGTTCAATCCATGTCTAACATACCTGATATTTTAGGACATTTCAGTGCATTTTTTTAGGCATTTCAGTTATAACTCAACAGATTCAAATGTCTTATTCTTTGCTGCATGACTTGAAAATAGGCAACTGTGCAACTCCTACACGGTTTTATTCTTCCATTATGCCATAAAGTGTCTTAACTCCTATGCTTCTACACTACCTTAAGTTTAGTCCAAAATGAACTTTGGCATCGGCACCACTAGAATATTATCAACAAGTAACCTTCCTACATAGAGCATCGACGACCATTCTCCTCCCTTGGTTTATATATTAAAAGTCTTGATTCTCACGAACAATACTCATATTATTCAAATCATAAAACAATTGATGAGTAAAATCATTACATAACAAAAAGAGAGATGAAATGAGGCCAAAAAATGTTGAGTCCATCTGAACATGTGAAAGCAAATGAAAGATTCACTGATATTCTCATTAATTGCAAGCAAACCCAGATTCTTATACAAATTCTCTTGAACCTGAACGAAAGATTTTGCTGTCTCGGTTGCCCATAGTGCTGGTAAGCCCTCTGAATCCTAGAAATGAAGCAGATCTAAATCTATGACGATAGTTATAAATAGTCCAAGCCTATGGTAAAGTAATTTGAATTCTCTAATGGTTTAAATAAAGTTTCTGAATCTTATAAGTCATCGATTCAAGGGTATGTTTGATGCAATTCGGCTCCTATATACAATCCAAGCTCTGCTATGACAATCGATGCACGTAAATAAGTCAGGACAAGAATTCATGAGAACAATTTGACAATCCGAAGTCTAAGAAAAGGGATCTGAGTTTTATATAGAGAGAAGTATTGTGATATGTGGTATAGGGTCCTGTAACCCAAATTCTTGGAAATCTAAACCACCAATGCTAGGAAATATCACAAAATCTGAGACCGACTTCAAAGCAAGTCCTAGTTGGATACTACTGTGAAAAAGACTAAAAGAAATCAAGAATCCCAGCTCTACTCCTATGACATAAACAAGAATATCAAGGAGAAATTTCGAACCTCTTTATCTCAGACGAAGGAACAAATCCAAGAAAAGTTCGAGCTCAATTAAATCCTTGCGGAAGTACCCTGTGGTGGCATAAATGTAAGGATCAACCCATTTGTCTTCAGGAAATCTGAAAATACAGCGGGTAAAGGCAACTCTGTATTGGCGGATTCTGCCTCTTCGTCTGTTTCCTCTAAATGTAGAAAGCCATCTTCACTTTCAGCGCCTTCCATTATTTCCATAACAGCCACCCTCTCAAGTAGGTTCTTATGCTAACCATGTCCACTGGCACTAGCACCAGTACAGAATTCAGCTAAAGATCATTTGTTAATCTCCTTATGAGATTTTCGTTTTCGGACATATGGCGCTGAGTTGTTTTGCCATTTAGCATGGACAGCCTCCTTGCAATATTACTATAATGTCGCCTAAAGAACCATAATGAAAGAACATTGATTTATAAAAAAAAAAAAATGAACAGAGCTTAGCTTCTAAAAATCGACCTCCGATCTGACCCCCACTTATTATTGGACTTCATCAAATTTAAATCTGCACCATAACCTCTCAATCTCAATGCAACCGTCCCGGCTTTAAACAGCGAATGCAGAAAGAAACTTATGAAAATCCAAGGACAGCGTTGCCATCTGGGTATCCATATGACTCGTGTCAAATTATTAAATCTAATAGGAAACCACGTTATGAAATTTGATAAAAGAAAGCCAACTATCAAATCCGATATTAGTCGTGTATTGGAGTCATTTAGCCAGCAAGATGTAATGTATTTTATATTCTGTGTATCATAATATACATCTATACCACCGAATGTGCAATAGGCGGAATAAATTAATATGTATGTATGATTATGTCTGATTAGATTAAAAATATATCGTATAGATTTAAAACTATAATGTATGGTTTTATATATATATCGTTTGATATTAAAGTTATATCGTATGGTTTTAATTTATGTGGTATGTTTTGTTTTTATTTTGTTTTTGTTAAATATATATATATTGAAGGGTTTTAAATATATATATATATTGAATGATTTTAAATATATATATATAGCCATGTCATATAAGTTAGGAATTTAAATTTTATTAAAATTTATAAATTTAAAAAGTATGTAATAACATGAAATTAAATGATGTTACCTATGGTTAAAAGGTATAATGTTTAAATATATATATTATTGTTAAAATGGTAATTTTTTTTTTTGCTATTTATATTATAAATAAATTATTCTGGAGTTTGAAAAAAAAAATACAACATGGTTTAAATGTTCAATGTTTTAATTTTATCAATGTTTTAATTTTACTAATTGAAATCCCTTTATAATTTTGGTGAATTTACTTTTGAATGTGCTAATTCCACAACCAAATTAAAGTTATGATGTAACCCAAAGAGTCACATAGTTAGACTATATATAAAATACCAATAAAGCAAATTTCCAGTTAATAATGTTAAAGTAACTAAATGCCAAAATTAGTGTGTTCAAAAGGGGTAATAATATGTTTATATATATACAATTGCTAACACCTTTTATGTTTTTACATATAAAACAATACTATATTAATGTGTTTCATAAAATCGTTTGCATGAGGTTATAATTAATTATGTTAATTATAACAATAGTTTGACAGATATATGTGCTACCTCCTTAAGTATGAGAGAGCCTGAAAGAGTAGAAAAGGTTATAATATTCATTTACAAATAAGGTATATTAATTGATAATTATAATTAATTAATTAAATTTACATAATTATATAATAATTTGATCTACCATAGTTGTTATGAATGCTTAAAGAGTCCTATCAAAATCTTGAAATTTACAAGCATACAAAAAAAAAAAAAAAAATTCATACGCTAACGAAATATGCAAACAAATCAGAAATAGTAATGAATCACCATAGTTGCGGAATACAAAAGAAATGGAGTAGTGTTTAGTAAACGCTTCATGAGTAAGAATATTAAGTTTGATATTTTGAAACTTTTTTTTATATATTAAGATGAATTAATAAATTAGTAGCTGCTTAAAAGTGATAAATACATACAAAATATAGACATTTAGTTTTCAAATTGGGTAAATTTAGTTTGATTTAAAATTTACATAAGAATAAAATATTTTGTTAATAAAATTAGTAATTATAGGACTCATGATTTAGCGTTAAGTGTATATGTTTGGTCCTTTTTTTTTCCTTTTTGGGAAATATTGAGCATGTTAATGATTAACAAGTTTATAAATTAAGCTTGGGAAATGATAAGTTATTATTAGAGTTTGAATTAAATTGACCATGATGTGGGCACTGCTAGTGCAGAAATCAGAGAGTTGATATTATTATTTAAATGCTATTTCGGGTCGTGGTGGGATTCGAACTCAAGTTCTCTGCCCAACCAACCAACTCTACGACTGTTGAACCTTATGTTTTAGTACTTCCAAGATAAACCAGGAAACTAAACTTAAGATTTATACGTTAGGGTGAAGGAGCTATTGTATAAGTTTTATAATATCAATCTAGATTAAAATGTAATGTCCTTGTTACAGAATATTAAGATTTCGTGAAATCACAGAAAGTATCATTTGTCCTTTACATAATGTATCGTGGTATTACCTCAGGATTTTATATTATCACCTTAATGGAATGGGATTTGTTAATAAATATATTTAAATAAGATGGATACCAACATGCCTTATGTCATTTAAATTATCATTGCAAGAATATGAACAATATAGATGCATATGCTGTAATGTGTACAAATGTTTACATTGATAACTGTATATTTGGAATGTGTAAAGATTATTATATGAGTAACAATTTGTTATGAACAATATAGATGCATGTGCTGTAATGTGCGTACGAGTGTTTACATTGCAGATTATGTACAAGTAATTACCTTGCAGAATACAGATTACAGAACCAAAATACGTGATGACAGAATCCCCAGAACAGTTGAGACTCCCGAGATTCCACGTTAGGGTGTTGACCCTGATCCTATTGGGACGGGTGGGGATGTTGCCCACCGGTTATCCTTCGATACCTGGAGTCATGGGAGGACTGTGCGAGTCACATTCCCCTAGACGTGTGATGATAACTGCCGGATGCCTACAAGCATATCTGGTCGACATAATCGACACTGATATCCTTAAGGTCTATGAATGGATCAGTAAAACTGATGCCATGGCATATTCCTGTAGAGGACGGATAGGATGGGAGTGGAAAAGATTAGGAAGGATAAGATGATTTCAGAATAGTTTGGAGATTTGATTGAGATGGGAAGTTACAATTAAAATTGCAGATATATACTTATTCAAACAGAAAGTCAATCTTAAAAAAATCAGCCTTCTACAATCAGCCTAATCTCTAAAATACAATCATTGATATGAGTATATGGGACCCTAACTTCGGGACGAAGTTTTCCGAAGGGAGGAAGTATGTAACAACTCACACCCTAAGTTCCTACTTCCTAATATTTAACTAATAGTTAAATATAATAATACAAACATAAAGAAAAAAAAAAACTAACTTTAAAGAATAATTAGAATAATTCATTAAACATTCAAAGCACCATGATTAAATATATTCGAACTAATACGAACCTTATCCTCTTACATTTGAATGACAGCTCTTTAATACAACCTTATCATCTATCATTCGAATGACATCTCTTTGAAAACAATCATTTCTACATTTATGGACATCTTATCTTGATGGAATTGTGGCGGTGGGGTCTTATCTCGATGGAGTTGTGGCGGTGGGGCAGATGGTTATTTAAACAAGAAGACATGAAGGAGGAGGGGTCTTTTGTTCTTAGATGAAATGGAGAAGGCCGTTGTGAGGAAATGGAGAAGGCTGTTGTGGTGAAATTTATCAACTGTGGATGGGAGACTTACTGTTCTCGGGATTCTGGGCACGGGGGCAGAGGAGGCGTCCTCTGGATTTGGGTTTAAATCCCAAATTGGGCAGGAGGAACATTTGGGTTACGCCAATACATCCCGATAAGGCTGGAGAGAGGGTCACGGCCCCGGCGGTTTTCGACGAGCAGGTTCGGTTTTGCGACTCATAGTTTCCAGGTATTTCTCTGAGCATCAGTTACTTATCATGTCTCAGCATCAGCTGGTTAGTGGGTTTGTGAACTTAGGAATATTTTGAAACCGTGAATCTGTCATTAGAGTTTATGTTTAATTCCTCTTGCAAATTATTTTCTGCTTAAATATAAAGATCATATAAGTGTTTTATTGTAAATAAAGAACAGAGACCTTACATCTACAGCTCCTGGTTGATCTAGGACCAAAAATACGGACTGATCCACACCCTCAAACGGGATTTACTGAACTCAGTCAGATCCAGGCCTAGAAACCCTAGCGCTACCGCTGAAATGCACTGCGTCAGCCTCTGAAGCCCCTGAAAGCCTCTGTGTCAGCCTTGGATGGCCTCCAAACCCTCAGTGTTGCTCCTGGAAGGGACTGCGCTACCCCAGAATGGGTGACGCAGTCACTGTGCTGCCCCTAAGGGTGAGGAGATAGATCCCTTCCTCTTCAAACTTCAAACTATCCGGGATCAATTGATTGCCATGGGTGCGACTCCGGATGAAGGGCTTTTGGTGAGGATTGCCCTGAATGCAGTCACAGAGGAATGGGAGATGTTTGTCCAAAGCATCTTGGGCAGGGCAGCGTTACCATTTGGGCTGACATGTGGGCAATCCTCTGTCAGGAGGAAAACATGAGATTTACCAAGAGGCAAAGCAGCAGCAGCGGAACAGTCAAGGTAAAGAAAGAAGAGGAGGAGGATGCAGCCCTTGCATCAAAGGAACGAACGCAGCAAGGGAAGAAGAAGAGGGACCTATCCAAGGTCCGATGCTTTAATTGTGGCGAAGTGTCCTCCGGTGCTTTAATTGTGGTGAACTTTGACACTTTGCCGGCACTTGTCCTTAGAAGAAGGACAAAGGATCTTTTGAATCCAAGGCAGTAGCAGCAAAAGATGATGACAGTGATGATGACGTAGCCATGAGTACTCATAAGCCACGTAAGTGGGGCGACATTGATCTGTAGAGTAGTTATAGATGGGAGAGGCAGAATCCTTGAGTAGCCCAACCCTTGGATCACATACGAGCTACAGGAGCCTTAAGAGGGTAGCAGGACAAGTGGAGCAGTAGGTGCAGAAGATCACAGTGAAGCATAGGGCAATGCTGAGATGTTGTAGAGGGAGCAGTGCAGTGCAGAGGCAGCAGCAGCGTAGAAGCAGCAACGCAGAGGCTGATGGGACTTCAGCAGCGCAGAGAGGCAGTGCAGAGCTGTAACAGCGCAGTAGCTTCAGGAGGATAGCACAGAGCAGCAGCCAAGGGATCTTCAGTGATGAGATGCAACCGAGCTCCAGTGATGAGATGTAGCCCGACTTGTCTGTCAATGATTGGGTAGGGGTCTCTCAGTTGCTTACTTCTCAGCAATTGGGTTGCAGTGCATCAGTTAGCAGTGGCAGTGCTATGGACAGCATGATGCAGCAAATTGAGAGGGAGTTGCAGTACAGATGTAGCAATGTCAGTGGCAGTGACATGGGCAACAGTACAAAAAACAACAGCACAGTGGATGGAGGGAAGCAGTTCAAGCATCAGCAGCACAGAGACCAAGGTCGAGATCTTGCGATACATGGTGTGGATGTATTGCTAGAGCACACTTTGTGCTAAGAGGGAGTGTTGAGATTTTGAGGTAGCATCGGATGTGCTCGAGCCCTGAAATTTTGTGGAGGGGCTAAGACACACAAGACCTCCAAAACCCAGAAAGCATTTCGAAAAATTTCATCTAGTGTGTGAGATATTGAAATAATTAATTTTTTTAATGAGGACCCTAAGTCTAACTTAGGGAATTAGAAAAATTAAAGTGAATTGACAAAACACATGTGATGAAATGTTCTAAGTGACGCAGATCAAGCAATCTTTTAATATAAGTCGTCGATAAGAGATTAAATCACGGTCATTGATGTGTCAACGAGAAAAGTACAAAGGAAAGGCTTGGGGTCAGTTGGAGACACACACACAGAGTCTAAGAGATCGAATTCTTCCGACAGAGCAGTGCTCGGACAAAGATCAGATCTGAGTGACTCAGAACTGCAATGAGGGGCAGATGTAGTGATTGGCCAGAAGGGTCAAGAGTACAGTGCAGAGCAAGGGCAGCAGAGACGCAGTGGAGACAGTGTAGCCATCAGAGGGTGTGATTCAGTCCCTCAAGAGGGTGACGCAAGCCCACGCAGGGCTCACGCAGGGGCGGCACAGTGTCTCCAAGCAGAAGTCCGAAATTCTGCCAGAAGCAAGGGTTTCTAAGCCAGCAGGGCTGAAACCAAAATCTGAGAGAAGCAGATCCACGCAGAGCTAGGGTGATGCAGTCCCTCAGTCCAAGCTACGCAGTAGCTGCACAGAGCCAGCTGGGGTTTCACCAGTTGCTCATCCAGATCAGCAGGGACTTGCGAGAGTGAGGTATATCTCACATTTTCTCTGAATGCCGAGGTTTTCTCTATTGTGTGAGCCGAGTTTGTGGCACCCTAGATGTACTCAGAAACACTGCTTAATAATAATAAACACTCATATCTGTTGCACCGGTTTTCCCGCATTGCGTTTTTCCAGGGACATTTTTCTGAAAAATCTATGTCACTTTGTCATATGAGCGTGTTATTCAGTAAATGATCGGTATGTGTAAGTTGTTAATAGTATTTACTTCGCAGTTAATTCTAAATATTCAGATTAATAACTTGTATCTTTAATCAAGTAGGAGAAGTAAATCGAGATTTAACAGTAGGGTTTCCTAGATTAAAAAAATTTCACACGCTACTCCCTCTCAACATCCAACTCTGCCTCTGCTCCACCCATGATCTTCCGCACCCATTGCTCCACTTGCCCCACTACTATCTTAAGGCTCCTGTAGCTCGTATGTGATCCAAGAGTTGGGCTACTCAAGGATCCTACCTTCACTTTGTAGCTTCTCTACAGATCCATGTCGCCCCACTTTCGTGGTACATGAGCGCTCATGGCTACATCATCTCCGGAGCCATCGTCCGCCACAGTAGCGTTGGAGCTAGAATCTTCCTTGTCCTTTTTCTTTTGAGGACAATTGCTAGCAAAATGTCCTAATTCGTCGCACTGGAAACACTTGATCTTCGACAGATCACGCTTCTTTCTCCCTTGCTGCCTCTTTGATGCCAAGGTTGCATCCTCCTCTTTTCCCTTCTTCACTTTACTGGAACCAGTTGTACTATTCCTTCGTCATCCAGCAGATTTCATCTTGTCAGAGGATAGCCCACATGTTGTCCCAGTTGGAAAGGTCTGCTCTACACAAGAGACTTTGGACAAAAGTTTCCCAGTCCTTTGTGACTACATTGAGAGCAGTCTTCACCATGACATCGTCATCCACCTTGACTTACAAGCCAGTCAGAGCTGATCACGGATCGATTGTAGTCTGGATAGAAAAGGATCGATCTCCTCTCCCTTGGCCATCATGAATAACCTCAACTGGTTCTCCAGAAGCATCTTCCTCAGGACGGATCATCCTTCATATAGTGTTGTTAGAGCCACCCACATCTCATGAGTTGTTGCCTTCTCGGCTATGTGTGGGACCACATGATCTTTGACCCCATCCATGATAAAGCGTTTGGCATGTGCCGCAGCTTCTTCATGCTTCTTCAGGAGAAGAGGATCGATCGACATGGCCAAGACTTTCTCTGCATGCTTCCTCAAGTCGTATGCCTCCATGACTACCATGATTTTGGCCTTCCAGATTGCAAAGTTGGACAGGCCATCCAACCTATCCTGATCACGTAGTCTATGAGGTGCCTTCTGCTCAGAAAATGTGTCAAAACAAATCCTCCTCTCTTTGCTAGAGACTCGGATCTAGGGTGCTTGGCGAAACAGGAACCCTATGCTCCCTTTGACAACTGACTCCCTCTCTTGGAAGTCTGCCAAACAAAACGAATCAGCTCTCTTCGATCCTCTGATCGATCTTCAGACTTCTTTGGCAAGAAATCTTCTGAGAAGTTGTTCTCCTCCTGCTCTTCTTCAACTTAGCTTAGGCTAAATTCTGCACCGACAGAATTTTAACCCCACCAGCAACTGTTGAAGCACTGCAACTTAGCTTCCGTGTAAATTTATGTAGATGTTCTATGCTTGATGCAACTTTACTTTTCACTACAGCAATCACACAAACAATCAAATAAAATGCTGATAGAACATACCAGTGGATCTATAGAAGACAAACCAGAAACAGAAAAATGTGGTGGTGCGTTACGGCGGTCAACAGGATACTTCAACTAGCAAAGTCTCCTTGGTCAGCCAACCCAACATGTGTCACAACAGCGCTCAAAACAGCCACACGGTCAACTCAAAGTTAACCCTAGAAAAGTCAACACTGCCCAGAAAAGTCAATGCAGAACTGCAGCAAGAAAGTCAACGCAACTCGGTCTTCGGTCAACCTTTTGACCTCGGTTCTTGTGCCAATATGTACGGCCTTCCAAAATCGAAATCTCCACCAAAATTCAGCCTCTTTGGACCATGCGTTGACCAAAGTCAACGTTGGTCAAACTTGCGTGGAAACCCTAGCTGCAGCAGAATTCGTCCTTATTTCCCACGCGTGAACCGAAACTGCTTTCAAGGAGCTCATACTAAATCAGAAGAGGAGAGATGTTGTGTAAGGATGGGATGAGTGAAAAAGTCCTCCAATGTTGACTCTATTTATATCAATCAATGAGGGTGTGTGACACATCTGCTGGGGGTGTAAAACCTTAAGGCCGACCTGCACATATTTGAAATTATTAAAAATAAATTCAAAATAAATGTTCTGCTCATCGGATTAAGATCAATTTTAGATCGATCTTACACCTCTCCGAAAGAGGAACCCAATAAAAATATTGGTATCTTCATCTGAGCATCACAACATGGAGTTTGGACCTAGTTGTCCAGTTTTAACACTCCCTCTCAACTGGGGAGAACTCCATCCACCTGTGCAATCAAACATCATGCGTCATCCCACCGTAACTTGCTTTGCTAGCCTCTTTATTTCAGAACAGAAGTGGGTCAATCACAAAGACATCATTCTCGGCTGACAGATTCAGCCCAAAGGTCCGAAACCTCTATCGGACTCATAAAGAGTCTCATACCAACCCGAAGTTGGTTTACCTGACCCGAAGTCAGCTGGAGGTCCAAAACCTCACTATACTTGATCCCAGATCAAGTGGTTGGACAGTGCCATCCTAGATAGAGAGTACGGCAATCTCTGATGCGTCCATCAGTGTTTGCTACTAGTCTCTAGCTTTTCCCACCTCATTGGCCAAATGAGAGGTACTTCCCATGAGCCCTGAACTCAATGGGTAGGATGCATACGGGGCACAGACAATGAGAGGTGAACCAACTCAATAATCACAACGGTGGGGCCCAAGCACACCAACAAGGTTCGGCAAGACTAGCCCTGTGGTTGCTTATAGCTCCGAGAAGTTATTCCCAAAGTCCCCCAGAGCTCCCAGAGCTCATCGTCCAACAGGACCCACATCAGAGGGTCGTTCCACGATACCAAGACTCTCATGGAAGGTTAGGAACTTGACCTTCCCCAGGGGCTTTGTGACAATATCTGTGACCTGCTCATCAGTTCCTATATGATCGAGCCTTACGGTGCCTCACTGTACCATATCCCGGATAAAGTGGTACCTGATATCAATATGCTTGGATCGATTGTGGAACACTGGATTCTCAAACAAGCGAATCCCACTCTGGTTATCACATAGTATTACAGTGGTATCTAGCACATGTCTAAATAGCTCACTAAAGAGCTTTCGCAACCAAACTGCTTCACAACAGGCCATACTCGCTGCAATGTATTTGGCCTCTGCGGTGCTCAAAGCCACCGACTTCTGCTTCCTGCTCATCCATGAGATCGAAGCAGAACCAAGATTAAAGCAGCATCCCAATGTGCTCTTACGATCCACCACACTGCCAGCCCAATCGACATCAGTATATCCAAGGAGTGTCACGCTCCCGACAGTGTATCTCAGCCCATGGTCTATCGTGCCCCGAAGATATCTCAGAAGATTCTTGGCACCAACCCAGTGAAAGTGATGAGGCTCAACCATCTGTTGACTCAAAGTGTTCACTGCAAAACATATATCTGGACGGGTGTTCACTAAGAACATAAGGGCCCCTACGAGTTGACGATACTCAGTAGGATTTGCCAATACGGGCCCAGCAGCACTACCACTCAACTTCTTGAAGTTGAGCTCCATCGGTGTCGACACGGACTTGCATTCCACCATACTAAATCTTTCCAGAAGCTTCACAATGTATTTTCCTTGAGAAAGGAAAATCTCGCCAAGTCTCTACCAGACCTCTAGGCCTAGGAAATAGTGCATCAGTCCTAAGTCCTTCATCTCGAACTCAGCAGCGAGCTCCCTCTTGCACTGATGAATGAGAGGGTCAACACCTGTCAGGAAGAGGTCATCCACATACAGCACCAGCATGAGAGGCTTCCCTTTGACAACCTTGAAGAAAAGGTTCGGATCAGCATTACTTCGAGTGAAGCCCAGCTTCATCAAGTAGTTATCTATCCTCTCATACCAAGCTCTGGGTGCTTGCTTCAGCCCATAGAGGGCTTTCTTCAACCTACAGACATGGGTGTCCCGATCCTGGACTTCGAACCCCAGAGGTTGCTCCACATATACCTCTTCCTTTTATCGCACCATGCAGAAATGCGGTCTTCACATCCATCTAATGAAGACTCCATCCTTGCGTAGCAGCAAGGGCTATAATAGATCGAATGGTGAAATATCGGGCCACAAGTGCAAATATGCCATCATAATCTATGCCTTCCTTTTGAGAGAAGCCACGGGCAACGAATCTTGCCTTGAAATTTTCAGCACTTCCATCAAATCCATGCTTGATCTTGTAGAGCCATTTTGAGGTGACAACTGCTTTGTCCTTCGGTCTTCGAACCACATCCCAGACATCATTCTTTATTATGGACTCATACTCTTCGTGCATAGCATCCTTCCAGACTTGATACTTTACGGCTTCCTCAAAAGATCCAGGCTCGGATTGTACAATGGTACTCATGGCTGCTAGATACCCTTGGTATCTACTCAGCTTCTTGCTTTCACGGAATGTCCCCCTTGGGGCCGCATGACCCTCAACATCCTCGAGAGTGTCCCTGAGCCATGATGGTCTCTTTCCCAGTGAAGGAGGTGGATCAATCGGGTCCATTGGTCCTTCAACATCAGGCATCGTCTCATCCTTCGGTTCCTCTTGATTTCCAGGCCTTGCTTCATGATCTTCCTCAGATCTCGGAAGATTGACTACTTTCCTCAGGGAAGCATTTTCATCAAAGGTGACATCGTGGCATATCTCCACTTCCCTTTGACCAGGCACATAGACTCTATAGGCCTTCGAAGTTTTACTATAGCCCACAAACATTCCTTTCTTCCCAGAAGCATCTAGCTTGCTTCTCTTTTCTTTCGGCACATGAAAGTAAACAGAACATCCAAAAACTCTAAAATGTGAGACGTCAGGTTTCTTACCAGAGAAAACCTCTTCCGGAGTTTTGGAGTCTAGAGCAAAATGTAGGCATCGGTTTTGTATGTACACAGCAGTGTTTGCAGCTTCTCCCCACAGAAACTTCGATAGACCTTGGTCACATAGCATGGCACGGGCAGCTTCGACAATGGTCCTGTTCTTTCGTTCAGCAACACCATTTTGCTCAGGAGTATAGACAGTTGTGGTCTCCCTCTTAATGCCAGCTTCTCTGCAAAAATCCTTGAACTCGTTTGTCTCATATTCAGTGCCATTATCAGTTCTCAAAATCTTGATCTTCTTCCCTATCATATTTTCCACCAAGGCTTTGAAGGTACGGAACCACATGAAAGCCTCATCCTTCTTCTTTAAGAAGTATATCCAAGTTTTGCAAGAGAAATCATCTATGAACGTCATATAATATGAACATCCTCCCAAGGATGTCACGGGTAGCATACCAGATAGATCAGAATGGATCAATTGCAAGACGTCAGATGTATTTGTGACACTTGAGGGGAAAGGTCCCCTTGTATTCTTTCCTTCAGCACAACCATTACATACACCTTCATGATTATTTGGAAACTCGGGCATCCCTGTCACCACCTTCCTTGCTTCGGGAAGGGCTTTGTAGCGAAGGTGTCCAAACCTTCGGTGCCATAGTTCAGCCTGTCGAATAGTACCACATGTCATTGCTCCTAGTGGACTTCCTCCAACCTGGTAGAGTGTATCAACTCTAAACCCAATCGTGATAGCTTCCTTGAAGTTCTTCTTCCACATAAGCACCTTTCCATCAGTGAATGCCACATTGAAACCTTTGTCTTCCTTGGCCGATATAGACACAAGGTTCCTCTTCAAATTTGGTACATAGCGTACATCCTGCAAGTGGAGGACTTGACCTTGAGACAAGTGGAGGGTCACGGTCCCTGTCCCTTTTACGGGATATGTGGCATTATCTCCAAGGATGATTTCCAGATTAGTATCCTTCTCAACCATATTAGAGAGTGCTTCCTTGAACCCAGTGATGTGCCTTGAGGCACCACTATCTATCAGCCAAACATCCATAGTGTCGGGTGGAGATGCAATAGAGAGGGTAGATACAAGAATATATTCATTTCTTTTATCAACAACATGTGATTCCTCATACCTAGAGTTTCTTGACCTTTTGAAAGGTTGATCATTTCCGCTGGAGGGAGCCTTCCTCTTTCCCTTGAACCTATTGTTCCTTTGATTTCCATTCCTTCGGTTGTTGTTGTTGTCATCACCATCGAGAGAATCCTTCTTGAAAGGACATTCTCTAGCATAGTGACCAGGCCTATGACAAGTGAAACACTTGCCCTTCTTTCCTTGGGCCCCTGCTTTTCCTTTGTTCTTTGGACCACCAGAGTTCTTCTTTCTAGAATGAGCAGTGTATGCATCATTTCCTTCATTTCCATACTCCTTCATTCTTGATTCTTCTTGAACGCATCTCGATAGTACTTCGTCAAAGTCAGGTATCACATTATTATTTAGAATGGTAGTGTTGAACACATGCCATTCGGATGAGAGCCCTCCAAGTGCGGTGAGTACCATCTCTCGATCAGCTATTGTCTCCCCAATAGCTAGCAGATTGTTCCTGATTTCAATCAGCTTCAGAAAGTATGATTGGACAGACTCATCCCTGCCTTTCTTCAAATTCTTCAATTGATTCTTGAAGAATAGTACTTGATTCACATTGTTGGCCTTGAACATGAGGATCAATTTATCATACATCTCTTTGGATGTGCCCAACTCAGAGATGTAGGCCACCAGACTTTTATGAATGGATTCCCTGATCATCAGCTTTGCTCTGATCTACCCCTTCTTGTACTTTGTTTTAGCAACAGCAGTCGCAGTGGATGGAAGTTCTTGGATTTTACCCTGCACATAGTCCATGACATCTTAGTCTTCCAATTTGAGATCCAATATCATCTTCCAAGCATGGAAGTCATCCTTCCCAGTCAATTTGTCATCTTCCTTGAAGCCATAGTTTGTGGAACCCATTTTCCTCTTCGGTGATTGCTACAAATAGGGCTTGTCTTCACCTCACCTCTGATACCATGTAAATTTATGTAGATGTTCTATGCTTGATGCAACTTTACTTTTCACTATAGCAATCACACAAACAATCAAGTAAAATGTTGATAGAACATACCAGTGGATCTACAGAAGACAAACCAGAAACAGAAAAATGTGGTAGTGCATTATGGTGGTCAACAGGATACTTCAACCAGCAAAGTCTCATTGGTTAGCCAACCCAACGTGTGTCACAACAGCCCTCAAAACAGCCACATGGTCAACTCAAAGTTAACCCCAGAAAATTCAACGCAAAACAGCAGCAAGAAAGTCAACGCAGCTCGGTCTTCGATCAACCTTTTGACCTCGGTTCTTGTGCCAATATGTATGGCCTTCCAAAATCGAAGTCTCCACCAAAATTCAGCCTCTTTGGACCATGCATTGATCAAAGTCAACGCTAGTCAAACTTGCGTGGAAACCCTAGCTGCAGCAGAATTCGTCCTTCTTTCCCACGTGTGAACCGAAATTGCTTTCAAGGAGCTCGTACTAAATCAAAAGATGAGAGATGTTGTGTGAGGATGAGATGAGTGAAAAAGTCCTCCAATGTTGACTCTATTTATATCAATCAATGAGAGTGTGTGACACATCTGCTGTGGGTGTAAAACCTTAAGGCCGACCTGCACATATTTGAAATTATTAAAAATAAATTCAAAATAAATGTTTTGCTCATCGGATTAAGATCAATTTTAGATCGATCTTACACCTCTCCGAAAGAGGAACCCAATAAAAATATTGGTATCTTCATCTGAGCATCACAACATGGAGTTTGGACCTAGTCATCCAATTTTAACATTACCGCACTCTTAATCAGCAATTAGCTTCAGGATTGCGTCGCCCTAGCTGGCCTCTGCGTGAGCAGACAGTCTCGGCACAGTTTTGCCTTTGCGCAATAAGTCCGTGGGCCTGCATTAAGACTGTGTCACTCTGGCCTCTTCCTGGCTCTGCTTCCTTCTGCTGCTACGCTGCCTTCTCTAGTTTGGTTTCCTGCTGTTGCTGCTGCTTTCTGCAGCACAGATTCTTCAGTCTTCTTGCTCGAGATCTAGGCTAGATCTACAATCGCTTTTATACCATGTGAAATTTTTTTTGAATATCTCAAACAAAAACCCTACTATTAATTTTCAGATTTACTTCTCCTATTTACATTAAGTTATTAATGTGAAATATTCATCATTAACATCGAAGTAAATACATCAATAGCATACACATACAAATCTATACTAAATACATGCACAATGACAAAGTGACACAGAGGATTTTCTAGACAACTATCCCCGGAAAAACCCAATGCGGGAAAACCAGTCTTCTAGCTGCTGGAGGGTTTTTATTATTAAGTAGATTCTAAGTACAACAAATCTGGGCACAAAATGGCTAACCCGATAGAGAAATAAACTACAACTATACCTCTGTTCTAGAGACAAAAAAACTAACTAATTCACACCCTCAAACGGAATTTACAAAACTCAACCCTTTTCAGTCTTCAGAAACCCCAGCGCAGCTCTAAATCCCACTGCGTCAGCCCCTACGCTGCTCAGAAAGGGCCTGCGTCACCCCAGACTGGGTTTCGCTGCCTGTGTGTTGCCCTGGCTAGGCCTGCGTCAGCTCTGTTGGCCTCCTATTGCCTCTGTGTTGCCCTTTCTGGACCTGCGTAGCCCCTGAAGCCTCTGCGCTACCTCTGTTGGGCTGTGGCTGCACTGGTAGTTGTTGCTCCCTCTGCGCTGCTCAGTTTGTTGCTTCTCTGCCTCTTGTTGCACTCTTGGCCTGGGATCAGATCATCCCTTCCACCAATACTACCCCTCGCTGCAGTTGAAACACTTCTGGAAATGCTTAGCAAACCACGCCCTAGAATTCCAGCTTAGTCTCAGTGATCTACCACTGTGTGTGTTCTCATACTGACCCCAAGCCTTTCCTTTACACTTTTCTTGTTGGGAAACCAACAGCCGTGATCTAATCTCTTATCGACGGCTAAGATTAAAAGAAAGCTTGATTCATGTGACTTAAGTCATTTTCATCACATGTTTAATTTAGTTAACTCTAATCTTTTAATTTTCCTAAGTTAGACTTAGGGTCCTTAATTAAAAAGATTAATTAATTAAATATCTCTTAAACAGGATGGAATTTCTTAAATCACTTTATGGGTCTTGGAGGTCTCATGTACTCTAGTCCCTCCACAAAGTTTGGGAGCTAGAGCACATCTGATGCTACCCCAACACATCAAAAATCTCAACAGTACTCACGAAGGCTCTAGGTAGAGCTAAGTTCATCCAGTTCAGGGAACAATTGGGTATGGTAGAGAACCCGTTTCAGTAACAGAAACAAATGGATTCTCAGTTGCAGCAGCAGCAGATGGGAGGGAGTTGTAGTGCAGATGCAGTAGTTGACAGCAGTATACAGGGTCAGCAACAGCACAAATGCAGCACAGAATCAGAGTTGTACAGTAGTTGGTGGTCAGTAAGGCCAGACATCAGCAGCGCAGTAGGAGGTGTTACAGAGTCAGAGTGATGCTTCAGTAGGTTGCAGCACTTGATCATATCTGTCGCTAAGAGGGAGTGTTGATTTTTGTAGCATCCGATGTGCTCTAGCCTCAGGATTTTGCAGAGAGGTTAAGACACATGCATTCTCCAAGACCCATAAATAGTTTGGGAAAATTCCACCTAGAGATGATATAATTAAAACATTTAATCATTTTTTAGGCCAGCATAAGGATAGGAGGTCCTCTTTAAGGTCAAAAAAATGTTATGAAGAGTGAGAATTTGTTCAATAAATTTATCTTAGTGTCTCGTCTTCTATTTTGCTATCTGGAATCTTTGCACATGAAGTATTGCTGAAGAATAATAAAGAAACCCTCATTTGCTACACGGGTTTTCCCACATTGGGTTTTTCCGAGGACGATTGTCCAAAAATAATTGTGTCATTGGGTTATACTTGTGCTAGTATTTTTCTTTGCATTTGCTTTCCGCGGTATTTTTAACTGTGAAGGCTGCAATAGAATTTATTTCGATATTTACTGTGTAACACCGTAAATAACTTGATTCAGAATTAATAAGTAGAAGAAATAATATCAGTTGTTGCATTAGGAATTCCATCTAGGAATTTTCACAACTCCCAACAAAAAATCCTCCCCTTCTTTTATTAACTTCAACTTCAATATACAACAGTCAGGTCAGTCGTTGGCTAAACCAATGCACTGCCCAAATACTTAGTTTTTATCCAAGTCATGCACAGCTTGGCAGCTTTCACTTTGATCCAGACTCACAAAAATCCAAAGACTAGTGCAGTCCAAAACCCTGCACGTTCAACCAAAATTGAACCCTTAGAATCACAACTTGCGCAGAAACCTTCATTTGACCTTCTTGGCTCAGCTAAGAGAGCCTCATGCGCCCTCCTTCATATGACTTTGTTGCCTTTTTGTTTTGAATCTGTACTCTTTGTCCTGTTGTCTTGTGACTTGGCTTCCCACTTGGTCGTGTCTCCATCCTCATAGCCTCTCTTTTACTTATACGCGTCAAGTCCTCATGGTTTGAGCAGTCGCACCCTTTGGGCCGACCCTCGTTCAACCTTAAAGCCGACTTGACCTTCGTTGTCACACCCATCGGTTGCCTTCGTGTGCACGCTAATGTGCCCGACGTTCTTGGTGAGTCACGTGTTATGCACGACAAGGCCACGACAATCGTCGTGCGGGCATATCGCCCGACGCCTTTTCCCATGTGAGCGCACCCTCGAAGCATGCATCGTCCTCGGCGTCCCTTCGATCCACATGCCCATGTCATGCGGGTGCTCATTCCACCATGGGATCATTCCACCACACAACACCTTCATGGTTTATATCATGTAGGGTGCAACTACCTTCGTGCAAGCGACCTCACCAAAAATCACCATCTTTCACATGTCGTTCGTGGGGCGCGCTCGCCTTTGTGCGGTCATCTCATCCCACCACTTCCCATAAACTTTGGCTACAAGCATACTTGGGCACCCAACTTGCCCTTTGGCAGAGGTATGTCGTTGCACGGCGTTCTCATGCATGACTCGCCCATATCATCGCAAGGCGTCCATCTTGGTGATTTCGTTGCATGACTTGTCACAAAACCCCACCAACTTCAATTTTTCACCACTTCTAGTCAGCATGGATCGTCATAGCCATACTGGGGTGTGCCTTCGTGCGCACTCAAGCCCAAGGGCCTAACATCCTCCCCCACTATAAAATGATTGTCGTCCTCAACAACAACTCCACCCAGCAAACTTCTTTACCAAGTTTAAACGGTCACTAAGTGTCATATGCTCCAACCTCATGGAAGAATCGTCCATCTCTCGTCGTTCCTGCCACATGAACTCTTCACTTCCTTTGCACAAACCTTCGTCAAGGCTCATGACTCCTCTTGCCTCCGCAAGACTTCTCAAAGGAAATATCTCTCGAACTCATGGTCATCAGCAATTGACACATGTGTCACAAGTCTTCGCAATGCTCCATCTCATCATGGAAGGCTATCCCTCCATCACATGGATGCAATGTGCCTCATCGCAACTACCATCGTGCCAACTACCAAACCTCCATCTCTCATGAACTCTTGTCACCATACTCCAACTCAACTCCAACACATCTCAGCGCACCGCTAGCCCCCATGACTCGAACAAGTTGGGTAGCTAATCCAACCGTCATATCCAATCCATGAGAATGCACCTCCTTATGCCTTCATTGGTTGTTTCTCCAACACTTCGTCACATCAATCAATCTTCGTCAAGAAATCTTCCAAGCTCGTCCAAGTCTTTCACTTTTGCATATGCAACTCGAACTCACCTCTTCATCAAGCATAAGTCCTTCGACAGAAAATCACTCTCATCATCCCATATCTAGGTCCATGAAGAAACTTGATCTCATCTTAGATATGTTGCTTCCATCTTCTATGAAGAAGACAAACTTTCACTTGCCTCATCATCTCCACCCATGTGCTGCCTACGTTTGCACCAACAAGTTCCACGAATGGCCAGGTCCTCCTCCTTCAAGAAGGCCCTCCATGGAACGATTGCTCATCCCAACTCCTCTTGAAATGGCTAAGTCTCGTCAAACTCAATCCACGCCTAACTATCTCCACCAAGGCACCTTCATTGTTGCAACCCTCATCCAGCTCTAAGGTGTCTCACTCCTACCTCAATCTGTCAAGTCACTCCTCATGAACACATCCCATATTATGTCCAAAGGTATGCGTCCCATACCGCATCAAATTCAAGTCAAAACCTAACCTCAGCTTCACAACAAACCAAAATACTCAAGACCACCATCAACACGAAGCCATCATCGGTCACAACTATCTTCAAGTTCCTTCAAATCTTCAACATCGTAGCTCCTTCATGTAGAAATTTCTGAATCTTACTTTACGCGGAAATTTTTACTATTAATTTGGTTATGCTCCTCCTACTTAGACAAGTTATTAACTGAATAAATTCAAGTTAAAATTGAAGCAAAACACATAACAAATCTCTACCAATCCAGATCTAGAACAAGTTCATGCACACATTGACAAAGTGACACATTTATTTCTAGACAAATAGTCCCCGAAAAAACCCAATGCGGTAAAACCAGTCCCTGGCTATTGGAGGGTCTTATTATTAAGAATATTTCTAAATACACAAATCTGGATTCCAAATATGGAAGACCCGACAGAGAATACACTAGATCTATAGCTCAATAGTTGATCTAGGGCCAAAATAATGACTGATCCACACCCTCAAACAGGATTTACAGAACTCAGCCAAGATTAGGGCCTAGAAATCCCAGCGCTGCCCCTGAAAGCCTCTGCGTCAACCTCTGAAGCCCCTCAAACCCTCAGCGTTGCTCTGCAAGAGACTGCGTTACCCCAGACTGGGTGATGCAATCACTACGCTGCCCCTAAAGGGTCTCTGCATAACCCCTGAGGGTTTCCTGCTGAAAATCACGCTGTCCTTGGAGGGACTACGCTATCCTTGCTGCTGCTGCTCTCTCTTTCTGTGCTGTCCTTGAGCTGATCTTTGCCTCTTGTGTATTCTAGACCCCAGGATCAGATCATCCCCTTGGTTTAAATTCCCCTCTCTGCAGCTGAAACACTTCTGAGTATTCTTAGCAAACCCTGCCCTAGAATCTCAGCTTAGCTTCAGTGCTCTGCCTCTGTGTGTCTTTACAAATGACCCCAAACCTTTCCTTTATACTTTTCTCATTGACAAATCAATGGCCAAGATTAAATCTTTAATCAATGGCTAAGATTAAAAGAAAGTTTGATCCGTGTGACTTGAGACAATTTCGTCACATGTTTAATTAAATTCACTTTAATTATTTAAGTTCCCTAAGTTTTAACTTAGGAAATACATTAAAATAATTAATTAATTTAATATCTCCTAACCAAATGAAATTTCCCTAATCAATTTCTGGGTCTTGTAGATCAAGTGTACTCTAGTCTATCCTCAAAATTTGGAACCTAGAGCACAACTGATGTTACCCAAAATACACAAAATCTCAACACTCCCTCTTAGCATCAAGGGTGTGCCCTAGCAATACATCACACTATGCATTACATGATTTTGGGCACTGGTTTTGTACCGTTGATGCTTGGCCTGCTGCCACTCAACTCTACACTGCTGCTGCTATTCTGTACTGCTGCCCATGACTCTGCCACTACCAATGCAACTTCTGCACTATAGCTCCCTCTCAATATGTTGCATCTATGCTGCTCATAGCACTGCCACTGCTGATCTGTTGCACTGCAACTTCAGTTGTTGAGAGAAACAACTGAATCTCCTGCCCAATCTTTGACAGACAAGTCAGATGGGTTGCATCCTCATCAGTGAAGCTCCATAGGCTGCAGATCTATGCTGGCATCTAAAGAACGATGCACAGCTACAGCTCTGCCTGCGTAATCAGACTCCCTCTGCACTACTGAAGTCACATAAGCCCCTTGTGCTGAAATCTATCACGTTGTTGTTGCAGCTGCACTGTGTTGTCCCTCTGAAGCTTTCTGCATTGTTGCAGCTCTGCACTATTAAAGTCACATCAGCCCCTTGTGCTGAACTCTATCACGTTGTTGTTGTCGCTGCAATGCGCTGTCCCTCTGAAGCTTTTTGCAATGTTGCAGCTCTACACTGCGTAAGCAGCTCTGCTCTGCACTACTGAAGTCACATCAGCCTCTGCGCCGCTAGTGCTCCTATGCTGCTGCTGCTCTACTATGCGCTGCTCCTCCCAGTCTTCAGATCTACCTCTACTTCATCTGTGATCTATGCACCCACTGCTCCACTTGTCCCGCTACTGTCTTAAGGCTACCATAGCTCGCTTGTGATCCAAGAGATGAGCTGCTCAAAGATCCCGCCTTCTTCTATGTAGCTCCTCTACATATCCATGTCACCCCACCTCCGTGGTTCATGAGCACTCAGAGGCCATGGCTGCATCATCTCCTGACCCATCATCTGCCACAACTGCCTTGGAAGAAGATGCTTCCTTATCCCTTTTCTTCTCCAGACAATTGCTAGAAAAATGTCCCATTTTACCACACTAGAAACACTTGATCTTTGAAAGATCCTTCTTCTTCTTTGGCTACTTCTTTGATGTCAAGGCTGCATCTTCCTCATCTTCCTTCTTCACTTTGCTTGATCCTGGGTTGTGCTGCCTCTTGGTGAACCTGCGGAGTTCTTCTTGATGTAGAATTGACCACAAGCT
This sequence comes from Pinus albicaulis, assembly GCA_034641835.2. NCBI lineage: Eukaryota > Viridiplantae > Streptophyta > Pinopsida > Pinales > Pinaceae > Pinus > Pinus albicaulis. The sequence goes on along the minus strand of JAXQQM020062769.1, from coordinate 402,867 downwards.
GTCCCAATCTGGGAGGTCCGCTCTGCCCAAGATACTTTGGACAAAGGTTTCCCACAAATCCGTGACTGCATTGAGGGCGGTCCTGACTATCACAGCATCATCCACCGTTGCACCCGTTGCAATCAGCTGATCTCTGATTGACTGCAATATGAAGAGAAAATGTTCCATGTCTTCTCCCTTGGTCATCATGAATGACCTCATCTGAGTCTCCAATAGCATTTTTCTTTGGACAGACTTTCCCTCATATAGGAAAGTCAAGGCCTTCCACATCTCGTTAGCTGTCTTCTTCTCAGCTACATGTGGTACAATATAGTCCTTGATACCATCCATTATCAGCTGCTTAGCATGCCCAGTAGCCTCCTTATGCTTCCGAAAGAGATCTGGATCTGTCGGTGTGGCCAGAGTTTGCTCTACATGGTCCCTTAGATTGTAAGCCCTAAGGACTATCAAGATCCTTGCCTTCCAAACTGAAAAGTTTGAGAGGCCATTCAGCCTATCCTGATCATGCAGTCCATGAGGAGCCATCTGCTCAGAATTTGTCGAAACTTCCTTTTCTCTTTGCTAGAGAAATGAAGCTAAGGCCCTTGGTGAAACAGACACCTTCTGCTCCCTCTGACAACTAATTTCCCTCCTTGGAAATCTACCAAATCAACTATGATTCAACTTCTTCTTTGATCCTCTGATCAAACTGCAAGTTTCCTTTGGCTAGAAACTTTCTGAGAAGCTGATCTCCTCCCACTCTTTGTCACTTGTGCTAAGGCTAAAAATCTGAAAACTTCATAATTTTAACCCCACCAACTCTTCTGAATTTTTGTAGCTTTTCTGCAGTCTTTTCTGGATCTGACAGATTCAGATCTGAATCACACTGGCTGGCTTCAAACCAAACCAGCGTTGTTTCTGAGTTGTCTCTGCACAGTAATTGCGTGGGCTTCCTAAGACACAACGCTGGACAATGTCACCCTTCCCTCTACGTGAATCTGCCTCTGAAAACTGCGTTGTCCCTTCAGATCTGTGTTTCTACTACTTTACCAGCCGCTTCCTGCAGCTAGAACCTTCAGTCTCTTTAGCTAGTGACCCTCCTAAATCTGCAATTGCTCTGATACCATGTAGAAATTTCTGAATCTTACTTTATGTATAAATTTTTACTGTTAATCTGGTTACACTCTTCCTACTGAGACAAGTTATTAACTGAATAAATTCAAGTTAAAATCGAAGCAAAACACATAACAGATCTCTACCAATCCAGATCTAGAACAAGTTCATGCACACATTGACAAAGTGACGCAGTTATATCTAGATAAATAGTCCCCGGAAAAACCCAATGGGGAAAAACAGTCTCTAGCTGCTGGAGGGTCTTATTATTCAGAATATTTCTGAATACACAAATCTGGGTTCCAGATCTAGAAAACCCGATAGAGAATACACTATATCTATAGCTCACTAATTGATCTAGGGCCAAAATAATTATTGATCCATACCTTCAAACGGAATTTACAGAACTCAGCCAAGATTAGGGCCTAGAAATCCCAACGTTGCCCCTGAAAGCCTCTATGTCAGCCTTTGAAGCCCCTCAAACCCTCAGTGTTGCCCCTGAAAGCCTCTGCGTCAGCCTTTGAAGCCCCTCAAACCCTCAGCGCTGCCCCTGAAAGCCTCTGCGTCAGCCTTTGAAGCCCCTCAAACCCTCAGCGCTACTCTGGAAGAGACTGCGTTACCCCAAACTGGGTGACGCAGTCACTACGCTGCCCCTAAAGGGTCTCAGCATAACCCCTGAGGGTTTCCTACGGAAAATCACATTGTCCTTGGAGGGACTGCGTTGTCCTTGGAGGGACTGCGCTATCCTTGTTGCTGCTGCTGCTCTCTCCTGCTGTGCTATCCTTGAGCTGATCTCTGCCTCTTGTGTATTCTAGACCCTAGGATCATATCATCCCCTTGGCCTAAATTCCCCTCTCTACAGCTGAAACACTTTTGAGTATTCTTAGCAAACCTTGCCCTAGAATCTCAGCTTAGCTTCAGTGCTCTGCCTCTGTGTGTCTTTACAAATGACCCCAAACCTTTCCTTTATACTTTTCTCGTTGACAAATCAACGGCCAACATTAAATCTTTAATCAATGGCTAAGATTAAAAGAAAGTTTGATCCGTGTGACTTGAGACAATTTCATCACATGTTTAATTAAATTCACTTTAATTATTTCAGTTTCCTAAGTTTTAACTTAGGAAATACATTAAAATAATTGATTAATTTAATATCTCCTAAACCAGATGAAATTTCCCAAATCAATTTCTAGGTCTTGTAGATCAAGTGTACTCTAGTCCTTCGTCAAAATTTGGGACCTAAAGCACAACTGATGCTACCCCAAATACACAAAATCTCAACAGTGAAGGGCATTCGCTTGATTGATGCGACAATGTGACTTGACTGCCCTTGACTGTTGAGTTTTTCTGTATTATGGGTAGCATCAGTTGTGCTCTAGCTCCCAAATTTTGTGGAGGGACTAAAATACACTTGATCTACAAGACCCAGAAATGGATTTGCGAAATTTCAATTGGTGTTCAAGTTATTCAAATAATTAATTATTTTTAATGGATTTCCTAAGTCTAACTTAGGAAAATAAAATAATTAAAGTGAATTGATTAACACGTGCTGAAATTGTCTTATGTCACATGGATCAAGCAGTCTTTTAATCTCAGCCATTGATGGATGATTTAATCTCGGCCGTTGAAGGGTTCAACGAAAAAGTATAAGAGAAAGGCTCGAGGGTCAGTTGAGAAACACATTGATTGGTAGAATTGAGGAATAGATCTGGAATTCTAGGGCAGGTTTGCTAAGAATTTCTGGAGGAATTTCCTGCAGTGAGAGGTAGTATTGGCTGAGGAAATGATCTGATTCCGAGAGCCAAGAGTCAGTAAGAGGCAGAGGAGCAACAACAAGGACAGCGCAAAGAAGCAGAGCAGCAGCTACGCAGGTGCTACACAGGACAGTGTAGAGGCACTGGGAGGCTTCAGAAATCACGCAGAGGGTCTTTTAGGGCCAGCGTTAGGCTGTGGGACCCATCCAGGGGTTACGTAGTCCCTTCTAGTGCAGCACAGTGGCATTTGAGGCTAGCAACGCTGACGTTGGGGCTTCAGGGGCAGTGCTGAGGGTTTCTAGGGTCAGATCTGGGCTGAGTTTTGTAAATCCCGTTTGAGGGTGTGGATCAGTCAGATATTTGGCACTAGATCTTCAGGTTAGCTGCAGATTTGATATCTTTTATTCTCTGTCGGGTTTTCCAGATCTGGAACCTAGATTTACTGTACTCAGAACTACTTAATAATAAACCCTCATATCTGCTGCACCGATTTTCCCGCTTTGGGTTTTTCTGGGGACTTATGTCCAAAAATCCATGTGTCACTTTGTTGCATGAGTGTATTATTCAGTAAATGATTTGCATGTGTAGGCTGTAGTTGTGTTTATTTTCGATATTTTCTGAATCTAACTTCTGGAAATAACTTGTATTAATTAAATCGCGTAGGAGAAAATAGACCAATACACTGCAGTAGAATTTTCACATGGTATCAGAGCGATAGCAGATCAAGCTGAATCTCTAGTAATCAGCTGAAGAAATATTTTTTCTGCAGGGTGGCAGAAGAAGCAGCGGATCCGGAAAGGGCATCTTGACAACAGGGGAAAGCAGATCCAGGAGACAACGTTGAAGCTGCAGAAGGCCTTCAGGCAAACACAGACCCTTCCCAGGGCAACGTAAGCACTGTGTCACCCAGTTTGGGGTTACACAATCCACTTCTTGGAGGGACTAGAATACACTTGATCTACAAGACCCAGAAATGGATTTGAGAAATTTCAGTTGGTGTTCAAGTTATTTAAATAATTAATTATTTTTAATGGATTTCCTAAGTCTAACTTAGGAAAATAAAATAATTAAAGTGAATTAATTAACTCATGTGCTGAAATTGTCTTAAGTCACATGGATCAAGCAGTCTTTTAATCTCAGTGGTTGAAGGGTTCAACTAAAAAGTATAAGAGAAAGGCTTGAGGGTCAGTTGAGACACACATTGATTGGTAGAACTGAGGAATAGATCTGGAATTCTAGGGTGGGTTTGCTAAGAATTTCTGGAGGAATTTCCTGCAGTGAGGGGTAGTATTGGCTGAGGGAATGATCTGATTCCAAGAGCCAAGAGTCAGTAAGAGGCAGAGGAGCAACAACAAGGGCAGCGCGGAGCAGCAGCTACGCAGGACAGCGCAGAGGCACTGAGAGGCTTTAGAAATCACGCAGAGGGTCTTTTAGGGCCATCGTTAGGCTGTGGGACCCATCCATGGGTTACGCAGTCCCTTCTGGTGCAACGCAGTGGCATTTGAGGCTAGCAAGGCTGACGTTGGGGCTTCAGGGGCAGCGCTGAGGGTTTCTAGGGTCAGATCCAGGCTGAGTCCTGTAAATCCCATTTGAGGGTGTGGATCAGTCAGATATTTGGCACTAGATCTTCAGGTTAGTTGCAGATTTGATATCTTTTATTCTCTATCAGGTTTTCCAGATCTGGAACCCAGATTTATTGTACTCAGAACTACTTAATAATAAACCCTCATACCTGTTGCACTGGTTTTCCCGCTTCGGGTTTTTCCGAGGACTTATGTCCAAAAATCCATGTGTCACTTTGTTGCATGAGTGTACTATTCAGTAAATGATCTACATGTGTAGGTTGTAGTTGTGTTTATTTTCAATATTTTCTGAATCTATTTTTTGGAAATAACTTGTATTAATTAAATCAAGCAGGAGAAAATAGACCAATACACTGTAGTATAATTTTCACATTGACTAGGTGTCTCAATCAAATGGCACCATCACAAGTTGTCCTTGCCTCTCATCGTCATACGGATGCCTTCACAGGTTGTCCTTGTTTGTTTTAATCTTAGTCGTTAATTAGAGAATTGATCACGGATGTTGATATCTCAACATGAAAAGTATAAATGAAGACTTGAGGGACAGTTGGTACACACTGGGCAAATACTCAGTAACCCGAGCGAATTCGATACTTCGGGAGCAAGAGTTTGATTTCAGAGGGGGAGTTCCAGGGTGAAGGAAGAGAAGTGTATCAGCAGCAGTCGGGGACAGAGGAGAAGGGACGCAAAGTAGCAGAGAGGCAGCGCAACAGAGGACGCAATTCTTGTGAAAATTTATGAATCTAAACCAACAGAAATCCTACTGCAGTTAACTGATTTGCATCTCCTACTTGTGTTCTTAATTAACAAGTTATTTACAAAATTATTAAATAAATAAATGATACAATCACACAAAGGACACACTTATTTTTGGACTAACATCCCCGGAAAAACCCAATGCGGGAAAACCAGTGCAGTAGATCTGAGGGTTTTTATTATTAAGCAGCAGTTTCCTTAGTACAACTAGGGTGCCAAATCCGGCTCACCCAACAGAGAAAATCCCAGCAGACAGATGAAATAGTGAGTTTTACCTCACATTGCAAGTCTCGGCTGATCCGGATCAGAACTAGTGAAACCCCAACTCCCTCTGTGTTGCCTTTGCGCAGTAGATACGTAGCCCCGCATGGGGATGGTTAATGACTACGTCACCTCCTCTCTGCGTTGATCTGCCTCTCAGAAAATCGAGTTTCAGCCCTCCTGGCTCAGAAACCCCAATCTTCAGCAAATTTCGAACTATCCCTTGGAATCACTGCAAGCCCCTGCATGAGCCCTGTGTGGGCCTACATCACCCCTTCTGGGGACTGCGTCACCTCTGCTGGTGGCTGCGCTGCTTCCTCTATTGTCTCTGCTGCCTCTCTGCTATGTACTCTTGGTCTTCCAACCAATAATTGCTTCTGCCCCTCACTACTGTTGAATCACTCAGATCTTATCTTCGTCTGAGCACTGCTCTGTCAAAAGAATTGGATCTCCAGATTCACTCACTGTGTGTGTTCTCCAGCTGACCCTCAAGCCTTCCTTTATACTTTTCCTGTTGAGAAATCAATGGTTGTGATCTAATCCTTAATCAATGGCTAAGATTAAATCAGACTTGATCCTCGTCACTTAGAAGCTTCTCATCCATATTTATATTAATTCACTTTAATTATTTTAATTCCCTAAGTTTTAACCTAGGCTCAATTAAAAATAATTAATTATTTGAATAACATTCACTCCGGGTGGAATTTCTCCAAACGAATTATGGGTTTTGGAGATTTCATGTGTTCTAGCCCCTCCACAAAATTTCGGAGCTAGAGCACATCCGATGCTACACAAAAATCAACAGTCCTCACGCAGTCCTCATGCAGAAGAGGATGCAGAGGTGACACAGTGGAGGCTGGAGGGTGTAATATTCCCAATTAGCGATAGCTAATTGGAAATATTAATTTTGATCAATTTTGCCTTATGTAGCTAAATATAAATAAAAGTGAGTAGAGGGGGACATAACTCACTCTAAAAATAAAGTGCACTCCCTAGTAGACACAACTTTGTAACTTAAGTGGACCAAGGGGGCCAAGAGACCACGCAGAGAGGGGGGCCCACGTAGACCACATGGAGGGACTACGCAGGCCAAGTGAGCACGTGGCAAAGGGAGGCTACGTTGGAGGAGGTGGGCCTTAGGGTTTGAGAGAGGCCAACGCTATGTAGAGAGGAGAGCCTCCTCATTTTGGTCATTCGATGTTTATGATATTGAGCTAGTCATTTTGACTTCTTGAGCACGCTGGTTGTTTAGCTAGTCTATAGCACTGTTCAGTGCACCAAGTATCTCCGCTCAGAGATCTCACCCTCAGCCTCGGGGGACTTCGAGTGCCTGCTCGGGTGAGGTTGTCCCATCAGTATTTTGCCGGAGGATTAGTGTTTGGCCTTCGTTGAGGAGCAGTGCTTCCATAGACTGCGCAGTCCTGAGAGGGTGGACGCAGTCCATTTCTTGAGAGCTCCGGTTTGGATTCTTTCAGAGGTTTCGAGCTTGGCGATTGAGCAAGGGGCCAACCCTTGCCTGTGGGAGGATTTTGGCAGAGTTTGTGGCCGTATTTTGGTGGTTTCCATTCAGCCTCAACGTAGAGCCTTGGAGGATAGCGTAGATCCTCAAGGGGGTGATTTTCGGGGATCAGTCATTCCAGAAATGCTTTCTGGGCTTTTCTGGGTTTGGTGAGTAGAGGTTGATTCCAGAGTTTCAGCTTATTCCGAGTAGGGGAGCAGCCCCAAATACTCATCTTGTTCCAGCGGTAGCAGCTACACGGCAGTTTTCCAACAACTAGGACGCAGATCAGAGAGCAGCCATTCCATCAGCATTCTGAGAGTATTTCTTCACTTGCCTTGAGCAAGTCTAGGTGCCATCACTCTGATCACCTATTGTACTCACTTCTATTTCTCAGCATAATAAAATGGCTCAGCATTCTCTTTGCATTTCTTGAGTATTTGTTACATGTTCTATATATATGTTATTATATGCTTGCACTACTGTTATTTTACTCCTCGAGAATTCCAGTTATTATACCACTTGGTGTGTTTTTCCCCATACTCTTAGACAGAGTCTGGAAAGGGCCAGATAGCCTACAGATCTCACCCTCTTTCCAGAGGTGAAATATCTGGTAAATGCCCTCCCAGTCCATCTCTGGTTGGAGTTTGCTTGTGTTTTAGAGATATCCCTGAAACGGGATATTACAGTGGTATCAGAGCATAGATCTGGCTCAGCCTGTGGAGCTAGTTGTCTATGACACCGGAAGAGAAACCCTACATATGCTACAGAGGTAGGAAGTACAGAGATATTAAGCGTAGGTTGGAGAACACCTACGAAGAGGGTGACTGCGTTTGGGTGGTGGACGCAGAACAGGAGGAGCCTGTGATAGACGCAAAACAGGAGGAGCCTGTGGTAGACGCAGAACAGAAAAAGCCAATGGCAGATGATAGTGAGGCAAAACAGTTTGGGGAGGCACTCCTCAAATCAGTGCAGGATCTGGCGAGACAGATTGAGGTGATGGGTCAGAGATTCACTGTTGTGGAGGTTAGACAACGTGAAACCCTAAGGGGTTTCCATGTTGGTGAGGGATCGGGCACATCCCATCATTTGCCGAAGCGGGATGCCACAACGCACCAGGCATCACATGCACCCACACGTTCCACTATGCCCACCTTTCTGGGTGCAGACACAGGGGCAGGAGCACAGCATGAGCCAGAGCCTGGTCACATGGGTGACTATTTTGCTGAGTATCAGGCATATGGGCAGGAGTTCAGGGATGCCCTTTCATTCAGAGATTTTGTTCAGCTCAAGCGGGACAGCAGACCCCGCAACCATCACAGAGGGCACCGACATTATCATGATGGGGACACCCAGCGTACAGCGAGCCGATTCCATTTGCCAACGTTTGATGGCTCATCAAACAGTTCGGCAAAGTCTTGGGTGGAGAAGCGGGATATATATTTCCAACTTAACCAGATGGCAGAGTCGAAGACCATCAAGGTGGCTACACTACATTTGGATGGTGAGGCCCAGGACTGGTGGTTCCATGGGATGGTGACACTCGGGCATTCGACAGTGACCACATATGCCGAGTTCACCCGGAGACTGATAGAGAGATTTGACCGGAGGGATTCGGAGGAGCATTTTGTTGAGTTGACGAGGCTCAAACAGACCGGGAGCCCGGAGACGTATATTGCAGATTTCCTGAGGGTTTCAGTGATGGTGCTAGATCTATCCACAGCACGGATGACCTACATGTTTGTTGAGGGGTTAGCAGAGCGACTTCGGGGTTTGGTCAGATCCACTAGACCAGCCACACTCCAGGACGCCATTGGCAGGACCCGAGATTTGCAGGATGCCTTACTCAGGACCAGGACACCTTACCCCCAGAGACAAGCTTTCCAGCCAAAGGGGAAGGATTTGAGGATTCCACCTCCAAAGGGGAATCAAGGTAGGGTACAGCTAGATGATGATGCCAGGAGGGAGTTGAAGAAGAGATTGTGCTTTACCTGTCAGGAGCCATGGGCACCAAGACACAGATGTGCTGCAGGCAAAGCACATTTTATCAAGGTCTTCTCTGAGAGCAGCGGGGAAGAGGATGAGTATGAGGATGGAGAGGCAGGAGACGGTCAGACAGTGCAGGACCATTTGCCACCTCCACCTCCAGGAGCAGGAGGTGCAGCTTTTGCACCCACAAGGGGGACCCTTGCAGCATTGCGAGGAGTACCCAAGTATTTGACGCTGCGTGTCCGAGGGATGGTACGTGGGCAACGAGTTTCATTTTTGGTAGACAGTGGGGCAACCCACAACTTCATCGATGCACAGATGGTTGAGCGGAGAGGCATATTGACAGAGAGCTTCGATGGATTCTCAGTGTTGGTCCCAGGAGATCAGACGATGCAGTGTGCCAGATATGTTCCAGAACTGGCTGTGACGATGGGTACTGTTGACCACTGGAGTGGCACTTGATGACAATGAGAAGACTCCATGCCCAAGGATGAACCAGAAGACATTTGTACCATCAGATATCATCAGATATCATCATGTTCAACAGAGTTTTTAAACTCTACTTCTTCTTCTCATCATTTTCTTCTTCAGTCTTCAGATTCCGCAGCCCTGCGGAAATATTGTATAAATGTCACTAGCATGATGAATAAAGCCATGTAACAGGCCTAGGATGTCGGGACTCGATCAGCAAGCGAGTACACCTTGGAGTGTTTTTTTACTTGGTTAATTATTCCTTCTTTTTAGCGGCGAATAATTTTCTAGGTTTTTTCACTCATTGCATTACCCCAAAGCCGGGGTGACGGCTTGAAGGTTGAACCCCTAACGCATCTTAGTGTCTAGAGTCGATGTATATTACCATGCTAGGTCATCTCTGAAATTTCGCGGAATTTGACTAGGTCTAAGTATGATTTTTTAATAATTAAAAATTTCCTGCAAAATGAGATTTTTTAATTATTTTCTATGTAATGATGTACATAAGTGGTCTTCGGAAATGTCTGGGGTGTGTGACCAGTCGAAATTCATCCTCAGAGACCCAGCATTATCCTAGGACCCACTTTGAGGGTCAAAAAATGACTTATGGTCCCTCAAAAGCCGATTTTCCTAATGTCAGTGGAAAAAATGAGAAAAAATTAATAATTGGAAAAATTTAGAAAATTTTCCAAAGTCAAAATAAGTCAAATTTTGACATGGCAGATTGAGGGTAAGTCAAAGGCGATTTGGCAAGCATGTGGGGCCCACCATAAACACAGCTCTTTTCGTCAATCAAGTCAAAGAGGGCCCACGTTGAGTTAAAAAGGCAGCGTTGAAATATTAAGTATGGCTAGAGTTCAAATAATTCGATTTATTTCAACATGTGGGTGCACATTAAAATTAGAGGGGGACAAAGTGAATGACATGGCAACCACTTCATCACCATGAGTGGGCCAAGTCAACATGTAATAACCCTGCTCCCAGAGTTCTAGAATTTGTACCTATTTGAACTTTTGTTTAAGGAAAACAGATCTAATAAGACATTGAAAGGATATAAATTGAAGTTTCAGCTTTCATAATTAACCTATATGTAGAAGAATACCTGAAAATCAGCATCAAACTTACGAATCCTGAACCTGAAGCGGCTGAAGATTTGTTGGTGATGTCGTGAACAGAACAGATTACTGGGGCAATCGAATCCTCCCAGCCAAATCCGGGACTAATCCCAGACCCAGAGGGTGTCCCCTCTGTCCCCCGTGCCCAGATTTCCAAGAACAAGAGACTCCTCCCAACACTGCAAGCCGGCATTTCCTTCCTTCTCCTTTCAGCAGAAACCATTTCTTCTCCTCTCGGAAAACATCCCCCCCCTTCTCCTCCATACCACCTCCTTTAAATAATCTCCTTCCACCGCCTCTATCTTCCCGAAGCCTTATCCTTATTAATGATGATATTTTATGCATTTATGGTGGTATGCTTTTCATTATGTTTGGATATGAATATAATCTAAACAATCTTCCTCTACCGCCTCAAACTTCCCGAGGCCTTATCCAACCTTATGTTTACCTTAAATTTTGTTATGGTGGGTGATCCCCATTAATGTGCGTATGTATACACATTTATAAAGGTGGGATTTTATTTAAGTACTGTTATATAATTCTTTAATATTGCATACTCATCTTTATCTTAAAGATTTATTAACTTAAAGATTTTAACTTTATTATTTCATTTCTTTTATTACCTTGTTTCATAAGATTTTATACTTAGATGATCGTAATATATATATATATAGATCTGAAATCTTAATATTAAGTCCCCAATCTTTGTAATCTTGATATTAGGTGGGCGTACTAGTGCGATGTGGACGGTATAGGCAAGTGTAGCTATCAAATGCCTATATCGTTCACACGCTAATATTGTTTTGGGTATAACAGGGGAATGGGTCGTTACATACTTCCTCCCTTCAGAAAACTTCGTCCCGAAGTTTATGGTTTTATATACTCAGATTAATATTGTGTTTTTAGAGATTAGGGTGATTGTAGAATGCCTGTATTTTAAGATTGAATTTTCGTTTTAAATAAGTATGTATTGGTAATTTGATTGTTACTTCCCATCTTCACCGAATCTCCAAACTATTCTAAAATCATCCGATCCTTCCTAATCTCTTCCACTCCCATCCTATCCGTCCTCTACAGGAATATACCATGGCATCAGTTTTACTGATCCATTCATAGACCTCAATGATGTCAGAGTCGATTACGTCGACCTGACATACTTGTAGGCATCTGGCAGTCATCATCACACGTCTAGGGGAGCGTGACTCGCACAGTCCTCCCATGACTCCAGGTATTGGAGGGTAAACAGTGGGCAACACTTCCACTCCTCCCAGCAGGACCAGGGTCAACACCCTATCGTGGGATCTCATGGAGTCTCAATTGTTCTTGGAAATCTGTCATCACGTAGATTGTTCCAGTAATCTGTTTTTTTGCATGATACTCACTGGTACATAATCTGCAATGTAAACACTCGAACACATATTACAGCATATGCATCTTATATTGCTCATAACCAATTGTTACCCATATAACAACTTCTACACATTCAAAATACTTTGATACATATGATATCAATCCTAGAATTTATAAAAAGAAAATTTGCTCACATAGATATCAATATGTTCAATAAAATTTCTCATTTCAGATGCTGCTTCGGTTTAGTTTATTCATGTTCTATTTATGACGCACTTCTTTAATCATTTTCACTCTATATACCCCTATTTTTACTTTTCGTATTCACAATGTAGTTACACTTTTATTCCCTTTCCTTGAATCATACTTGAAATGCACTGAAATAATTCGATAGATATTTTCATCTATAATGTCTAATCTATAATTTCACATTCTTGCAATGTTAATTTAAATGCCATATTGCATACTGGTGTCCATGCCCTAGTAAATTGAAATAAACAGCATATATCCTGTATCACTAAATTGAAGTAGCATTCTATCTTTATGGGTATCCATGTATTAGGGGGTAAAATTCATTCTTACGAGATCATTCAAAATAAATTTTATAAATTCATGGATAAGCTATGACCACTCTTTATACATGATCAGTAAGCTGTGTGATTTATAATTACAAAGCGGTAAGTTGGGCTGGTATGTGGTTATGTCATACTCTTCATAGCTAATAAAATCAATGGGAATCAGTGAAGATAGTGATATGTTAATGAAGAACATTGAACCTTTACCCTTGACTCTATATTAGTACCATACTACCTTGTTTATTATGTAACATGGTGAGAGATGAACCTCTATACTAAAAGAGCTTTTATTACTGTTACAACAGGTTAACCAGTGTGAATCCATTGAATAGTATAGCTTATATAGTACTGACCTTACGAACATGTAGACTACTAGAATCTTATAGCAAGGCCGAGTATCACTATGTGAAATAGGTGAAGCAAGAAGGTCTCTTTTATATACGAGTAGATGCTATATCAGATAGGATTCAACCTTTATCAAGCCTATGAATGCCATTACTTCTATCCTTATTCCTACTTAACTGGTGAATGGTACCGGTTTATTACGGAATTATTTAGAGCACTTGAAACCCTGCTTTTATATGTGAGCTCTAGTCCAAATAGCTATGGTATTACACTCAGTAAGCTATGAAGATCATATGGTTCACTGTCACTCATATATTGCACTTACTCTAATTATGGTTATACACTCCTTGTTATTACCAAATATACGTGTTACTTTAAGCTTATTGATCACTATTTATTATGGATTCTTATTAATTATAACTATTGTTATAATCACAACTATAATCATTGCATAGAATAGTTCATTTTCATCAAGTAGAGTTGATATCAACACCTCTTAGGCCTGATCTCTGCACCATTCATCCTTGTACCTGAAATAGATAACTTTTGTACAGAATTGATAGACTTTCTGTTAATGTTTGGATTTTTGAGTAGTTCTACAATACCCAGCACGACTATCATAAAATTTATCTCTAAATGATAATGCCTAAAAGAGATAGCCACTACAAACAGTTACTCAAAAGCTGATCGATGTTCAGGTTCATGATAAAGCTACAAAATTGCTGAATATTTCTTCTTTTGTTCTCCTCTTGTCTCAGTTTGATCATTGAGTGCTTTATCATGATAAATGCACTCATAGATTTTCTTTCCTGTGTCCTAGTATGTCTCTCTGCAACATTCAAAATGGAAAATAGTTTTGTTAATTCTCTTAATTGATGAATCCCATTGTCAAACTTAAAATTAGCTTTATATCGCTCCTTATCGAGTTTCATAACCTTATTTATTATTAATTTTGAGTTTCCTTCCTAAATTCGTTGCTATGTGTTGATTTAATGCTATCTTAAGCTCTTCCTTTGCTGCAATTGCCTTGCCAAAGTAGCAGCGTCTCATATACGTAGTGTATAAAGAGAAATTGTATCTCTTTCTCTTCCTGAGAAATAAGAACCTGTAATAAGCCTACATTTTAATATCTTAATATTAATTATACGGCATTCTTAATCTTTTCTCCTAGGTGATTAAGGTATCCAGGGATCCGTATTACTTGCAGGTCTTTACTCTTAACTTTAGTTTCCTTCAATTTTTATATTTTAACCTTGCATTTGAGACAACTGCGATTTCTGGATGGTTTGATTAGCTTTACTGTCAGCCTAAACACACCTTCCCTCCCGAGGCATTAAAGGAAATTTGTCCCTGTTATATTACAAGTTAGTGTGGCGGCTTCGAAGTGACTTCAAATGGGCAGATATCATAGTGAGTATATCAACTCCAATAGATTACCCACTTCAAATAGAGCATACCATAGCTTCAATCTGCTAAATATATTTGTTAATTTAAAGGAAGCATCTTCAGTGAGGAAATCTTTGAAAATCCTGGCTGCCTCCAATCCCAACTCCTGGACACTTAGATCATCTTTAGTCACGAGATTCTTTGCTTTGTTTGTAAATGAACAAATGGAAGCGGTTTTATAGCGTCTTTTGGAGGCACTATTTCCTTCACTCTGCTAACAACAGGCCCGCAATTAAACTGCCCACAACTAATACATAGTATGTACAATGAGTGACAGCTGGAAACTTAAACATGAAGCTCGGAACGTTTTTCATATCCAAAAGAAATAGATTTATTACCGACTGGGAGTACAGATTAGTATGTAATTATTACATGGAGATAATATATTGGCAAATAATAATAAGAGCGATCATCCAACTCCTCTTCCAATATTACACGCTGACAGGATTACATGGCCCGGGACCCACCCTGTTAGTGCCAATCCTCAAATACATCACCCATCAGTTGATAGTCCCCGTCATCTCACTCACTAAAATGTCGTCACCATGTCAACAACAAAAAAATGAACAACTCTTTTCCTTTTATTTCCTATCCTATAATCTATTATTGGGCCAACAACTCATTTGTTGTGTTATTTCTTCATACTCCTTGCCTATTTATAGGTATCAACTCATATATTTCAGATATACGACTCTCTCACCTTTTGTCAGTCTACATTTTCTGCTAATTCATGCACAACTTCTGCTAGGAGTTAATGAGTGAACCTTCGGACAAATTAAGGATCCTTAGGGAGATGATGAAACATAGAGGAGTTTTGTAATGGAAAAAATTAACTTTATTGGACGAAGATGAACGCAAATGCCTACACAGAAGGACATATCTCCAAGTTAACATACATAAAGGGAACAGATAGTTCTTACAGGAGGAACACTTACACAATAAATGGTGCATCTGAACTTAAACAGTCGTCCTATGAGCTACATGAACTTTCCAAGCCTGTAATAAAACTGCCTACAAAATCAAGTATCCATCAATTATCTACTCTTGCAGTAATTTACACGTACTGTTATCCAAGACTAAGTTCAAAAAAAGTATTACATCAATTCAAACCGGCAATCATGTTATGTATTTATTATTATGTAGAAGTAGCTTGGTCTGGACTCTGAAGTGTAAAAGGAGCATTAGCATTCTAGCATCAAGATTCTGCGACAACACCAACTTTCTCCATAATTTTAAAAACACATTGCCTCACATCAGTTGTGGAGTCTTAGTCTGTTGAGAATGGTCTATTGTATATCAGTGGGGTGTTATTTCCCTCTTGTTATACCCAGGAAATGTTTTCCTGAAGACATCCATAATAATGGTCCAGAAATTCTTTGAAAGCAAAACATAGTCACAAGGCATTTACAGAGTATATAGTTTTGTTCAAAAGAGCCCTCAAAGTGATGCCCTGTTTTTCATGTCACGCTCAGTGGAAACAACATTTTATCTACACTCTATACATGAAATAAATCCCCATAGGTTACAAACCTAATGCGTATGCCCTAAATAGTAAACACCTAGGGAACCAAAACTGTTCACTCTGTGGATTCTGAGGTTAATAAATCAGCTAATAGAGCAAGCATGGACTCGGTCTTCTTTCTGTCTTCAAGGATAAACTACTGTATTTCAATTATGCATAGCGTTTCAACGGTTTATCACCACCCGCATGCAAATATAAAATTTGAGCATGGTTATTTTGATCAAGTACAAACACAAAAGAATCGCCTCTGCCCACCGGGAGACATAATAAAACAACAGCTTAATTCAAAAGTATGAACAGGAAGGTGATTTTTGAAACTAGAATTTATTTGAAAGTTTCAGACTGATCGAATATGTTTAGCTAGGCAGGGCGTCTTACCGATAGTTATGGCGCAGACCTTTTAGTGTTTTTAAAGAAACCAAAATGATGAAATTCCATATAGAGGAGCCCAATCCTCCATTAATGACCTAAGGAGTAGCGTTCCACATCAAAATAATACTATGTCAGATTAGGACTGTAACAATTTTGATTCTATATTTTATTTATTCAGGTTTGTCGTGGAGAAAACGTTTGGAGACCCTTATAGACTTCTAGAAAACAAAAAAAAAATGAAAAATATAAATCATAGAAATACTCAGAAGATGATTGTTTCTTCAACAGTAATACTTTATGTGCTATTATAATAAATAAATTTAAGTATTGTTCTTCGACAGTAATACTTTACGTTGATCATTTGATACTGTTTTACCCTATCAAATCAAACTAGATTTTGGCATCATGCTTAAGCTTTTCTTAAGATAGTATTCTATTCTAAAAAAAAATCATCATCCCAGTAAAAATGCAATGAGCATATTTGAGTTCAGTATTCACACGATGGCCAGGATTTCAAAAAAAAACACGATTGTCAAACAATTCTATAAGATGACGTGTTGAGTACTAAACAAATTTTGAACTTAAGTTCGTTTAATGAGAGGGTTTTAAGTTAGGGTGACATTTATTGTAGTGATCATAAGGAATTCATGGATTACCTTAATGCATGTCGCACCCGTTCCAGGTCCGGTGGAAGCAGCAGCTGAAGCATAAACAGATCAAGTGCCAGATCGGGATGGTGGCTAAACTTCGTAAAATGTTTCTAGAATCTACTAGACCTAAGTCTTATATTCCCACAAAAGCAGAAATGATAGAAGAAATCGGCACTGAAGAATGCAATGAGAAACAACGTGGAGTTAAAGAAATGTAATAACCCTATTTTAGACAGGGTTTAATAGACAATGTAATAACCCTGTTGTGTAATAACCCTGTTTTAAATTTGGAGTCATTTTAACATCCTTGGTTTCAGAGAAAAGAGATCGACGAGTTTACGAGCCAGTCGACCCTTTCGCAGGAATTTAGCCCTCACCATTGGTGGATAAGGGAGGTCGAGATACCAAAGCCGAGCAGTTGTTGGTCTATTTGCGAAAGTCTGTAATAGGAACTGTGGGGTCGAGGGATCAATTCCGAATTTAATAATCTTAGGTTTTAAATTGGGTTGAGGTTTGGGCAAAGTTTTATATGCCCGGTTTCGGACCCTTTGTATTTAGCGTATAAAATATATATGTGTGGCGCAATGGTAGCGCGTTCTGACTCCAGATCCGAAAATTGCGTGTTCGATTTACGTCGGGTTCAGTTTAATCGTTTGCCAATCTTATATATATAGTCACATGCCGTCCCACCGTGATACTAAATTGTTAAACTCTATCATATATATATATATATATTTTTCACGAAATGATATTCGTCTATTAACCCGCGACTGTAGAAACTTTGGTTTAATGCGGTTTTCATATGACACACACCCCCGGCCTGACCACGACACCTCAGCGAGTGATAGCCCGGTGCCAAGGTTTCCCTTACGCACGAGTCCGGCTGAGCGGCGTCGGTGTAGTCGGTTATCAGTTTTACGATGGTTTCAACATCTGTATCCACGTTGGTATCGTGTCACACTTTATATGCTCCGGTCGGTTCCCTTTTAAATAGTCGTGAAAACTGTTGCTTTGTCTGACATTGTTGTTCTTCAGAGGCTTCTCAAACCTCTCCATAACCTTCATGATGCATCTTCCTTTTGTGGATATATGGAAGCCTTCGACACACTACGCAAGTCTATTGTTTCAACCATAAATACGCTGGCAGATTCTTTGTATTCTTTCCCTTCACCACCACGGATTTTGCTTTGTGCTCGTCTGATTGCTGGTGCATCCACTATGATGCTTCCATTTATTCCAGCAGAAGGAGTCAGACAGATGTTCTTTCCGAACACTGTCCCTGTATATTAGAGACCGGCAACTGTGCCTTGCATCAAGGGAGAGAGTCACCGTCAATGTTTATCAAGAGACCATTTTCCTCATCGATGAGCGAAGTTGTAGCTGTGTCATTCGCTTTGATTTGTGAGTAGGTAGTTAATCTGTTATGTTCCTGGTGATTTCAATCCTATTGGCAACTGTATACTGTGCACATTCTGGACGAGAGGTTAATGCTGTTCATGGTGATTCTGATTTGTGTTTTCAAGATTTGCTCTAGTTAGACTTTCATGTCTATAATTTCTGTTGTTGGTCGCCCTCGTGAACATGACTGATGGGTATGTTCACTGCACCCCAAACATTCCTGACTCTAACAAAATTTAGATATTCCAGAACAAGGAGAGAAGACAAACAATCCGTGTTATCTTGTACAACTTGATTGCTGATGAACAAAGGCTCCATTATTTTGGGATATCAACTCTGTTCATCTATGTTTCTCAAAATATAAAAGGCCATATTTGATATACATCAATCTCTCAAATATAAAAAAAATTCTTTACTATGACATTCACGTTGCAATTGCCCTGAAATTGAAGAGAAAATACACCATGCAAGTAGTGTCAACGGGCCAGAGGAATCTACAAGTGATGAATAGAAAGTTGGTTTTAGTGAAGCCATGAGTTTATGTACCACTGCAACTATCTGCTTAGTATTACTCAGCCCAAGGGGCATTCATCTTGTATAGGTGCTAGATCGGAACAAGCAGCTTTATGTGCAGTCTATTTTAACGATAGTCCAAAGTGTATGCCATCCGGTACAATGTGGTCATCAACATTGTCATATTTGAATGCAATTCTAAAACTAGCATCATTGTTGTTTTAACAACCCTTCACTGAGTCACAACAAGCGTAATTGAGTGCACCAATACTTCTGCATGGGTCTCGAATCCTGTGCTCACTATTATAAGTGGTGTCGATGCTATCAGCTTTTGCTGACATAGGAGCATCTCAAAATGGTACAGTTATATGGAATGGAGGCAAGAGTCTGGGAAATTGCTTGACATATTGCTGTAAATCATATTCATCACAGGGTGTTCCATATACCTTCAAACACGGCATTGGTTTGGGGTTAGATTCAAAGGCAAAAGTGGTACTCTGTCATCCATGTTTTAAGTTGTTTTGCCAAGATGCTCAGACGCTGCCCATAACCAAATAAGGGCATCAATCCCCATGGTAATTTAGTCTAGGAGGCATAACGATAAGCCAAAAAGAGTGCAAATAGATGCTTCTATTGATTAATTGAAGGAAGAAATGCTTTATTTCCTGTAAGTACTTTCAAAGTTTCACCTATTATACTGAAAGTAGCGTATGATTGTTCAAGGCTGCTATCAGTTAAATTTATCCTTGATACAACTTGAAGCAAGTGTGCAGATCCAATGAAGTCATGCATGCTTTGCAGGACTGACAGTACATTGATGCAGATTTTGAGCAAGAGAGATTTGATTTTGTAGGTGTAGGTAAATTTGTGAATTGAATTGGTGTTGAGCAGGCTGAACAGAAATGTGTTATTGTAAATTCTGGGTTGTTTGCCGTACTGTTTCAATGAATATAAACCAGAATGACAGTGTCCTTTAAAATGAATGTTGAAGCATATTGCTCCTTCTGAATGACTTATAACGCAGTTTGCCTATAATACAGTTGCTAAATTTAAGCTCAAAATCGGTTTACCTTCCATAACACCATCTTACTAATAAGTCCGAAAGTTTGAACAGGCTACGTTTTTAAATTTTGGGAACAGCCAGAGACTGATTTACACAAGCAGCAGCTTTATAAATGAATTCTTAATGGGCCTATAAGGTCGTAAGAGGGTTTGAAACTGACCTCTGATACCAAATGTAATAACCCTACTCCCAGAGTTCTAGAATTTGTACCTATTTGAACTTTTGTTTAAGTAAAACCGATCTAATAAGACATTGAAATGGTATAAATTGAAATTTCAGCTTGCATAATTAACCTATATGTAGAAGAATACCTGAAAATCAGCACAACTTACGAATCCTGAAGCGGCTGAAGATTAGCTGGTGATATCGTGAACAGAGCACATAACAGATTACTGGGGCAATCGAATCCTCCCAGCCAAATCCGGGACTAATCCCAGACCCAGAGGATGCCCCCTCTGTCCCCCGTGCCCAGATTTCCAAGAACAAGAGACTCCTCCCAACACTGCAAGCCGGCATTTCCTTCCTTCTCCTTTCAGCAGAAACCATTTCTTCTCCTCTCGGAAAACATCCCCCCCCTTCTCCTCCATACCACCTCCTTTAAATAATCTTCTTCCACCGCCTCTATCTTCCCGAAGCCTTATCCTTATTAATGATGATATTTTATGCATTTATGGTGGTATGCTTTTCATTATGTTTGGATATGAATATAATCTAAACAATCTTCCTCCACCGCCTCAAACTTCCCGAGGCCTTATCCAACCTTATGTTTACCTTCAATTTTGTTATGGTGGGTGATCCCCATTAATGTGCGTATGTATACACATTTATAAAGGTGGGATTTTATTTAAGTACTTTTATATAATTCTTTAATATTGCATACTCATCTTTATCTTAAAGATTTATTAACTTAAAGATTTTAACTTTTATTATTTCATTTCTTTTATTACCTTGTTTCATAAGATTTTATACTTAGATGATCGTAATATATATATATATAGATACGAAATCTTAATATTAAGTCCCCAATCTTTGTAATCTTGATATTAGGTGGGCGTACTAGTGCGATGTGGACGGTATAGGCAGGTGTAGCTATCAAATGCCTATATCGTTCACACGCTAATATTGTTTTGGGTATAACAGGGGAATGGGTCGTTACACAACATAAGTCAAAAAGGGCTCGAATTACCCACTCAAAAGGTGAAAATCAGCTTGAAAGTGTTTCACGGAATGGTTAAAGGATGAGTGGGGACAAGGCACTTGTGGGATAGTTCTTGTCCCCCACTTAATTTCAGTTGTCTCCCACTAATATCTACACAGCCAATCAGATTTAAATGCTCAGATTAACATGAGTGGGTGAAATACGTAGCAGCAAGATAAATATAATACGCAGATCTGTTTTGAAAGGAGATACGCATCAGCTTGAAGCAGATATTTGATGACTGTTAGCTGCCAGATTTTGTTGATATTTTCTCCCGCACCATCATCCACTTGTACGCAGCTGTCATCTTCATATTTATACGTAGCCCTGTTCAGCGCTGTTCAACAAAGGATAACACAGACTTATGGAACAGCGTGACACTTGATTGGCAAGGTGTCAAATTGCAGTTTGTGATTGAAGGGTTGTGTGGGAGTTTACCCACTCCAAAATTGCACATGGCAATTCAAAGCAAAACACATGTGAAGAAAAGATCAGCGTACCATCAGTTAGAAGTATACGCTACCCATTTTGGCTGCCATCTACAGGTGTTCTACAGCAGTCTACAGCAAATTCGTTTTTTGCATTGGGATCATCTCTCTCTGGCCACTTGTCATTTAATTTTTCATTGGGATTTGCTCCCGTAGTTCTATTTAAATGAGCCTTGGGCTCTCATTGTAAGGGTGGTTTTTTGAAGCTTGTGCTTATTGTTACTATGCCGAAATTGTTATTGAGCTGAATAAAAGAAAGTCTTTCGGGTTACTAGCTTCTCTTGCGGTGCATTCTTTGGTTGATGAGGGATACTTGTTTCATTTGATATTGTTATTTATTGCAATCTAGTTGGTTTTTTTCTTTGCATTTGCCTGAAGGCACTATTGTCTAGGGAGGGGAGATTTGTAGCTATCTCAGATCTCCTTTGGACTTGGTATGTTTTGTGCTCTTGTTGTAGCTTGTTATTTTCGATGAAATGACAAGCTCAACATGGCCTCTATATGCCAAGTTTCTTTTGCACTAACAATTGGTTTGCAGAAATTGGTGTGTTCAAAGGACAGGTTGCCAAGTCCATTGGAGTGTGAAGACTTTTTTCGATTCGAATAAGTCAGCTCCAAGGATATCAGAGGTCTCATAAGTTGTTCAAGCCAACAATCTCATAAGACATCAAGAGATTTATCTAAAAGGGAGTTTCATGAGCCTTTTGCTTCTATTCCATCTCTAAAAAAAAAATCTCATATATTTCTTCTCTCATTTTTGCACGTATCTATTTTATCTAGCATTTGAGGCTAAGTTGTTGGGTTTAAATCATAATTCTCACTCACTAAATCAACTTTTTCAAGCTGTTCTTAGTGAGGGAATTTGTAACATAAAGTGTATTTTATACTTGCATTGAGTTTCTAACTTTTTCCTTCGCATGCATGTGATTTCCTCTCACATATTTCAGCGATATTTCTTTTGCATGCTAACTCTTTTGTTTGTTTTCCTATAGGTGTTCTTGGAAGAAATCTAAGTTTTTTTTGAAGAAAGGGAGCTAAAGCATAGGCTAAGGAACACTCTTCCGTTTGGAACCTCAAGTCCAAGTTCCGCCTTATCACTTCACCTCTACTTCTAAAGCCTCATTCTTTTGAGGAATTGTAGCCGCCGTTCACCTCAAGGCTTTAAGGCTTTACTTTGTAAACATCTCACAAGTAATTTTTTTTTAAATCTTACACTTGTAACTTTGGGAAAGAGCAAATTTAAAACGCATATTGTAAGCTCTTCCCAATCCCCTCATTTCTATAAAAGGGCCTCATTTTCATTAATAAAGAGCTAACTGTTCTTGAGGGAGCTTGGGAAGTTTTTCCCATGGTATCTCACCTACTCATTTAGAGGGAGGAAATCTTCTTGAGTGGGTAACTTTCTTTTGCTTAGTTTTTCTTTTAATTTTCTCAAACTAAATCACTTGCATTCATCATTTCGTTTGCTAATCTAGTCTAGTTGCATGTGAATAACTCATATGTTCATTTCGTTAATTGCTTAGATCACATAGTCATTTAAATTTCCTAATTTTCAATCTCATTTGCCATCACTTACTTATGTTTTGTGATCTACTCCTCATTTGGATAAGTTTCACAACATACTACAAGTAAAGAAGCATAGCATTTCAATTTATGGCAACTTGAGTTATTGTTCTAACTATGAAGCATATTTAATTGAATCATCTCCATCTTTTACACAGCACTTGCAACTCATTTCCATATCATTTAGGCATTTCACTTTGCATGCTAGACTTGCGTCTCTAAAAATTAACCTCCAACTTAAGTTGGTTGTATAGACATTAGGGACCCTCCACCCCTATGGACTCCTCATCGTGAGATCCGAATTTCGGGCGAGGGTGAGGTCTGGGGACAGGAGTTCAATTGTAACATTGCTTTAGAACTAATTAATAAAATAAACCAAGAGCACTATCTCAACACATTTACTTGCAAAGTTCCCAATTTTTTGTTGCTATCTTGACGGTTTAAAATTTCACGTGCAAATATTATCTCAAGAAGCATTTTGGATGCAAGCATTTTAATTCTTTAAATTTTGCAACAAGTTTAATTCTATGGTACTTGGAAATTTGCTGCTACATACAACTTCATTGCATGTTGTCATTTTAATGGTCATTATGCTTATGGATGATTGATATATCTCGTTTAATTGGCAAATACCCTTATTTGGTGTTGCAAATTTAATTGCATATTGTGATCTTGGTCTAACACTTCCTTTGTGGGATTATTGTCATTATATCTTGAATTTCATTTTTGAGCAAGCATTTGTCATCTACTTTAAAGCACTGGTCTATATTTTGAACGCATCATTGAATATTGCTCATATACTTATATGTTTGTTTACATATTGGAATTGACTCATCTTTGATAAGTAATTCCTTCTAATCAATTCTCCTAGAAATCTCACATCTTTAACTTGGTTTTCCTTTAGGGACCACCCCCCTTAGCTAACCTAGGAGATAGCTTAAACGGAGAGAGTTGGGAATAGGTGACAGCCCCTTCTCTGAGTTCCTTGCCACCAACCACACCTGTAGGTAGGTGTAGGCAGCACGCGATAACATTTTTTGGCGCCGTTGCCGAGGACAAGTCTTCTTGTGCCTGGGAAAACGACTAACTTTAAGTTTTGGCATATTTGAATTTTAGATTTAGATTCTTGCTCAAGTGGCGACTCCACGCAATCCTAATTTTGCAAGAGTTTCTACTAGGAGAAATTCAAGTGGTCTAGTTAGCCCCTCTCCTGATCCTGAAAGGGTTTTTAGAGAGAGGTTAAATAGACTTTCTCATAGTAGAGCTCTTGACAGTCTTGGGGAAGAGGCTATTTCTGACATGCATTTGTTGTTTCAAGAACAAGTTGAGCCTAACATCATGAATGATCCTTTTGCTCCTTGTAACTTTACTAACATTAATGGCTATCCTCACAATATCCCTAACAAGGCTATTGAGAGGTTGCCTTCTTTTCAAGGTAACAATGCCATTAGCGCTGCATCAAAAGTGAAGAACTTTAATGTCTGCATCTTTAAGTGGTGTAATGTTGCTAACTATGAGGATGTAAAGATGAGGCTTTTCGTTCTCTCTTTGGAAGAGGATGCTCTTGATTGGTTCACTGAGCAACCTGCTCACTCGTATGATTCTTTACAAGCGATTGTTAATGCTTTCATGGGAAAGTATGGAGAGAGAAGAGAGAATAGTCATTTGATCAGTGCCATTATCACCATGAAGAAGAATGAGAATGAAACCATGGAGGAGTTTAACAAGAGATTCAATGAATTGGTTAAAAGCATGCCTACTACTGTTAAACCTCCTGATGAATTTCTCTTATGTTCCTATCTGGATTCTTTTGGTGTTGACACTGCTTATGAGTTGAGAAGAAAGGAGCCTACAACTTTGGGTGTAGCTCAAACTGAAGCCTTGAAAATGGAGAGGGCCAGAAAGCAATCAGGAAAATCTGAGATTCCTGGTTTCACTAGAGGGCCATCAAAATCGAATGATTCCAAAGGCAAGGCCAAGGAAGAGGCTACCCATGATCCTATTAAGGAATTAACTCAACTCATCAAGAGCATGGAAGCAAACCACACTAAAGAAATGCAAGCCATGCAAAGTAGGTTGGTGGCCATGGAAAGATCGCAAGTGCAAAGATTCCAACCTAGGCCAAATAATGGATGGCAAAAGAATAAAGACCCTCAACAAGATTATAGGCCTCCAAATCCATTGGAATCCACCAACATGGTAGATCAGATTCCCCCTTTTTGTAGGCCATGTAATGAGTTCCATGAAGAAGCCACATGCCCATATGTAAAGAGAATTATGGAAGGTAGCATGTTGGGAGAAGAACATGTAGGAACTAGTGGTCAAATCAATATGTTCTCCATGGAAGATCAAATATATACCATTGAAAGTAATCAAGACATTGACCATAGTCCTAATAATCTTGGGGTTGACAATATGATTGCAAATCTTGACAAAGTCACTAAGATTTTTGGGGAAAAGCCTACATCTGGACAAATTCTTGCTATGGCAAAACAGAAAGGGATGACTTATCAAAGAAGGGATATTCAAGACCGAAATAATCACAGAAATTTTTCTCCTCCTACTTCAGAATTAAATTTTGACTTGGGCAATTGGGTGAATAATGCAAAGGTTTCTATCCCAGTAATAGAGCTTTTAAAGATACCATCTCAAAGGGCCAAGTTACTAAGTGCAATTGAAGTTACTCAAAGGGAAGAAAAGCCTAATAATGAACCAGAAGATGAAGAAATTGTATTGAAAAGTATGAATTGTTATGTGGGGAATGAAGATCATCTACCAATTTATGTTTCTTTGATAGTGAATGATCGTCTTTTACACAATTGTATGCTTGATTCAGGGGCTTCATCAAATGTCATGACCAAGAAAGTCATGGAGCAACTGAATTTAAGGGTATCTAGGCCCTATCACAACATATGTTCAATGGATTCTAAAAGAATTGAAGTGTGTGGGATAATTAAAGATTTACAGGTTTTCCTACCTGCATACTCAGACAGAATAATGACTATGGATATTGTTGTGATAGATGTTCCTGATTCATGGGGAATGCTCCTATCAAGAAAATGGGCATCAGATTTAGGTGGTAGCCTTCAAATGGATTTATCATATGCCACCATCCCCATGCCAGATAATAACTTTGTTAGACTTGATCGGGAGTTAGAGAAAAGATATCATGTTGAGGATCCAAGGAGACCCAACAATGAGATTATCTATAGATCATGCCAGACAGGAAGTGATGTTGTGTTGACAAATTTTCTTCCCCCCTTAACAGAACGGATTCAAAATGAAGAGATTAGGCATAGCTCAAAAGGCTCGGGTACTTCAAATCTTCCATCAGAGCATTTTCAAGACACAGTTGTAGGATTAACAATAATTGCATCATCATCGCCATCCCAACTAACCAAGAAGAAAAGAAAAAAACGAAAAAAGAAAAATGATATAAAAAATGAATCACCAATTTTAAACAGGATCAAACCTCAACGCATCAAAAGTCGAAAAAGGAAAAGGAAGAGGTTTGGTGTATCTGATGGCCACAAACAGGTTAACAGTGGGGCAAGTCATATTCCTAAGATAGTCAGAATTGGCCAAGGCACATCAGAGAAAGAGCCTATGGATTTGCCTGTGAGTAGGCAGGTTCTCAAGATGGATTTCACCGAAGACATTTAATGCCATAGGGCATCTGTATCGTATTTCTAACCTTATCCCTTGTAAATTTTGTTTAAGAAGTTTTTCATGAATAAATTGTTATTTATGTTTCCTAGAATAAATTTCAATTTCTGTACTTGATTTTATTCGATGTTATCTTGAATGGATACTGCTAATATATATCTTTGGTCGGTGGATGCAGATTCCAGGTTCTAGCACACTATCACTTCATATCTAGCATGCATCCCCATATGGAGCCAAATGTTGACCACTGGAGTGGCACTTGATGACAATGAGAAGACTCCATGCCCAAGGATGAACCAGAAGACATTTGTACCATCAGATATCATCAGATATCATCATGTTCAATAGAGTTTTTAAACTCTACTTCTTCTTCTCATCATTTTCTTCTTCAGTCTTCAGATTCCGCAGCCCTGTGGGGATATTGTATAAATGTCACTAGCATGATGAATAAAGCCATGTAACAGGCCTAGGATGTCGGGACTCGATCAGCAAGCGAGTACACCTTGGAGTGTTTTTTTTACTTGGTTAATTATTCCTTCTTTTTAGCGGCAAATAATTTTCTAGGTTTTTTCACTCATTGCATTACCCCAAAGCCGAGGTGACGGCTTGAAGGTTGAGCCCCTAACGCATCTTAGTGTCTAGAGTCGATGTATATTACCATGCTAGGTCATCTCTGAAATTTCGCGGAATTTGACTAGGTCTAAGTAGAATTTTTTAATAATTAAAAATTTCCCGCAAAATGGGATTTTTTAATTATTTTCTATGTAATGATGTAAATAAGTGGTCTTCGGAAATGTCTGGGGTGTGTGACCAGTCGAAATTCATCCTCAGAGACCCAGCATTATCCTAGGACCCACTTTGAGGGTCAAAAAATGACTTATGGTCCCTCAAAAGCCGATTTTCCTAATGTCAGTGGAAAAAATTCAAAAAAATTCAAAAAAATTCATAATTGGAAAAATTTGGAAAATTTTCCAAAGTCAAAATAAGTCAAAATTTTGACATGGCAGATTCAGTGAAGGTCAAAAATGATGTGGCAGCCATGTGGGGCCCACCACATGAAGCACAACTCTTTTCAAAGTCAATCAAGTCAAAGAGGGCCCACGTTGAGTTAAAAAGGCAGCGTTGAAATATTAAGTA
This sequence comes from Pinus albicaulis, assembly GCA_034641835.2. Taxonomy (NCBI): domain Eukaryota; kingdom Viridiplantae; phylum Streptophyta; class Pinopsida; order Pinales; family Pinaceae; genus Pinus; species Pinus albicaulis. The sequence continues at coordinate 375,062 of JAXQQM020062769.1, read as the reverse complement.
TGGCTAGAGTTCAAATAATTCGATTTATTTCAACATGTGGGTGCACATTAAAATTAGAGGGGGACAAAGTGAATGACATGGCAACCACTTCATCACCATGAGTGGGCCAAGTCAACATAAGTCAAAAAGGGCTCGAATTACCCACTCAAAAGGTGAAAATCAGCTTGAAAGTGTTTCACGGAATGGTTAAAGGATGAGTGGGGACAAGACTGCCACATGGGACAGTTCTTGTCCCCCACTTAATTTCAGTTGTCTCCCACTAATATCTACACAGCCAATCAGATTTAAATGCTCAGATTAACATGAGTGGGTGAAATACGTAGCAGCAAGATAAATATAATACGCAGATCTGTTTTGAAAGGAGATACGCATCAGCTTGAAGCAGATATTTTATGACTGTTAGCTGCCAGATTTTGTTGATATTTTCTCCCGCACCATCATCCACTTGTACGCAGCTGTCAGCGTCATATCTATACACAGCCCTGTTCAGCGCTGTTCAACAAAGGATAACACAGACTTATGGAACAGCGTGACACTTGATTGGCAAGGTGTCAAATTGCAGTTTGTGATTGAAGGGTTGTGTGGGAGTTTACCCACTCCAAAATTACACATGGCAATTCAAAGCAAAACACATGTGAAGAAAAGATCAGCGTACCATCAGTTAGAAGTGTACGCTGCCCATTTTGGGAGCACACACAGCCAGTCTTCACCACCTACAGCAGTTCGTTGGAAATCTACAGAAAGCAAGCAGCCACTTGTGCAAATTCGTTTTTTGCATTGGGATCATCTCTCTCTGGCCACTTGTCATTTAATTTTTCATTGGGATTTGCTCCCGTAGTTCTATTTAAATGAGCCTTGGGCTCTCATTGTAATGGTGGATTTTTGAAGCTTGTGCTTATTGTTATTATGCCGAAATTGTTATTGAGCTGAATAAAGAAAAGTCTTTGGGGTTACTAGCTTCTCTTGTGGTGCATTCTTTGGTTGATGAGGCATACTTGTTTCATTTGATATTGTTATTTATCGCAATCTAGTTGTTTTTCTTTGCATTTGCCTGAAGGCACTATTGTCTAGGGAGGGGAGATTTGTAGCTATCTCAGATCTTCTTTGGACTTGGTATGTTTTGCGCTCTTGTTGTAGCTTGTTATTTTCGATGAAATGACAAGCTCAACGTGGCCTCTATATGCCAAGTTTCTTTTGCACTAACAATTGGTTTGCAGAAATTGGTGTGTTCAAAGGACAGGTTGCCAAGTCCATTGGAGTGTGAAGACTTTTTTTCGATTCGAATAAGTCAGCGCCAAGGATATCGGAGGTCTCATAAGTTGTTCAAGCCAACAATCTCATAAGACATCAAGAGATTTATCTAAAAGGGGGTTTCATGAGCCTTTTGCTTCTATTCCATCTCTAAAAAAAAATCTCATATATTTCTTCTCTCATTTGTGCACATATCTATTTTATCTAGCATTTGAGGCTAAGTTGTTGGGTTTAAATACTAATTCTCACTCACTAAATCAACCTTTTTTTTCAAGCTGTTCTTAGTGAGGGAATTTGTAACACAAAGTGTATTTTATACTTGCATTGAGTTTCTAACTTTTTCCTTCGCATGCATGTGATTTCCTCTCACATATTTCAGCGACATTTCTTTTGCATGCTAACTCTGTTGCTTGTTTGCCTGTAGGTGTTCTTGGAAGCAATCTAAGTTTGGAGAAAGGGAGCTAAAGCTTAGGCTAAGGAACACTCTTCCGTTTGGAACCTCAAATCCAAGTTCCGCCTTATCACTTCACCTCTACTTCTAAAGCCTCATTCTTTTGAGGAATTGTGACCGCCATTCACCTCAAGGCTTTAAGCCTTTACTTTGTAAATATCTCACAAGTAGATTTTTTTTTAAACCTTACACTTGTAACTTTGGGAAGGAGCAAATTTTAAAATGCATATTGTAAGCTTTTCCCAATCCCCTCATTTCTATAAGAGGGCCTCATTTTCATTAATAAAGAGCTAACTGTTCTTGAGGGAGCTTGGGAAGTTTTTCCCATGGTATCTCACCTACTCATTTAGAGGGAGGAAATCTTCTTGAGTGGGTAACTTTCTTTTGCTTAGCTTTTCTTTTAATTTTCTCAAACTAAATCACTTGCATTCATCATTTCGTTTGCTAATCTAGTCTAGTTGCATGTGAATAACTCATATGTTCATTTCGTTAATTGCTTAGATCACATAGTCATTTAAATTTCCTAATTTGCAATCTCATTTTCCATCACTTACTTATGTTTTGTGATCTACTCCTCATTTGGATAAGTTTCACAACATACTACAAGTAAAGAAGCATAGCATTTCAATTTATGGCAACTTGAGTTATTGTTCTAACTATGAAGCATATTTAATTGAATCATCTCCATCTTTTACACAGCACTTGCAAACTCATTTCCATATCATTTAGGCGTGCTAGACTTGCGTCTCTAAAAATTAACCTCCAACTTAAGTTGCTTGTATAGACATTAGGGACCCTCCACCCCTATGGACTCCTCATCGTGAGATCCGAATTTCGGGCGAGGGTGAGGTCTGGGGACAGGAGTTCAATTGTAACATTGCTTTAGAACTAATTAATAAAATAAACCAAGAGCACTATCTCAACACATTTACTTGCAAAATTCCCAATTTTCTGTTGCTATCTTGACGGTTTAAAAATTCACGTGCAAATATTATCTCAAGAAGCATTTTGGATGCAAGCATTTTAATTCTTTAAATTTTGCAACAAGTTTAATTCTATGGTACTTGGAAATTTGCTGCTACATACAACTTCATTGCATGTTGTCATTTTAATGGTCATTATGCTTATGGATGATTGATATATCTCGTTTAATTGGCAAATACCCTTATCTGGTGTTGCAAACTTAACTGCATATTGTGATCTTGGTCTAACACTTCCTTTGTGGGATTATTGTCATTATATCTTGATTTTTATTTTTGAGCAAGCATTTGTTATCTACTTTAAAGCACTGGTCTATATTTTGAACACGTCATTGAATATTGCTCATATACTTATGTGCTTGTTTACATATTGGAAATCAAGTCATCTTTGATAAGTAATTCCTTCTAATCAATTCTCCTAGAAATCTCACATCTTTAACTTAGTTTTCCTTTAGGGACCACCCCCCTTAGCTAACCTAGGAGATAGCTTAAACGGAGAGAGTTGGGAATAGGTGACAGCCCCTTCTCTGAGTTCCTTGCCACCAACCACACCTGTGGGGTTGAAGGCTTTTCCCACTAACTGTAGGTAGGTGTAGGCGGCAAGCGATTAACAGGTACCTACACAGTGACCGACCACTTTTTCGTGGTCAACATACCAGATACCAATGTGGTACTGGGTGTACAGTGGTTGATTACTCTAGGGAAGGTCACCACAGATTGGGAGGCCTTGGAGATGGAGTGGGATGTTAAGAAGACCGAGAAGCATGAGAAGATCCGTGGGATGCACACTTACCCACCCCAGACTGTTTCAGCTCACCGAATGGAGGCAGACTTCCGGAAGGGAGACATAGAGTGGGCGGTTGAGTTGCGGGCATCAGAGGCAGGGACTACTGGGCAGACAGTTCATCCGGATATACAGGCCATCCTTGACAGGTATGACACGGTGTTTGGGGAGATACCGCTAAGACAGCCACCAGATCGGGGGTTTGAGCACACTATTGAGTTAGAGCAAGGCATCCAGGCCGTTATTACCACACCCTATGGGCACCCCAAGGCCTATCGGGATGAGATGGAGCAGGCCATCCAGGAGTTGCTGGCTCTTGGACATATTCGGCCTAGCACCAGTCCTTTTGCTTCTTCGGTGGTGTTGGTGAAGAAGAAGGACTGCACATTGAGAATGTGCATTGATTACAAGGCCCTGAATAAGAAGACCATGAAGAACAGGTACCCCATACCGCGGATAGATGAGTTGATGGATGAGTAGAGTGGAGCACAGTTCTTCTCAAAGATCGACTTGAGATCCGGGTACCACCAGATTCGCGTGAGGGAACAAGACATTCCCAAGACCGCTTTCAGGTGCCATTACGGCCACTTTGAGTTCTTGGTTATGCCTTTCGGGCTAACCAATGCCCCAGCTACTTTCCAGTCATGCATGAACCATATCTTCCGCAGTCATCTGAGGAAGTTTGTGTTGGTCTTTTTCAATGATATACTGATATATAGCAGGACTTGGGAGGAGCATCTCCAGCATATAGAGGCAGTGTTGCATATCTTGGAGGAGCAATAGTTCCATGCTAAGCTCTCCAAGTGTGAGTTTGGGTTGACAGAGATGTTGTATTTGGGTCACATCATAGGAGTGGACAGAGTGAGGGTCCACGAGGAGAAGATCAAGGCCATCAAAGATTGGCCAGAGCCGAGAAACGTGACGGAACTTCGAGGATTTGTTGGTATCTACACTTATTACAGGAAGTTCGTCAAGAGTTTCTCTCGGCTTGTTGCACCCCTTACAGAGTTGACAAAAAAAGGGGCATTCAGTTGGTTAGATACAGCACAGCGGGCCTTTGACAGGCTCAAGGAGGTTATGAGAAGCTGCCCAGTGCTTGCGTTGTCAGATTTTACACAGCCTTTTTTTTTGGAGTGTGATGCATCGGGAAAGGGGATCGGTGCAGTTTTGATGCAGGGATGCCACCCTATAGCCTATGAGAGTCGGAAGCTCCTTTCTCATGAGCGGCTGTATGCTATATATGACAAGGAGATGCTGGCCATTATGCATGCATTGGCCAAATTCCGGCAGTACCTGGTGGGTAACAAGTTCAGGGTGAGGACGGATCATAACAACCTCAGGTTCTTTTTGGAGCAGAAACAGCTACAGGAGAGGCAGCAGAAGTGGATCAGCAAGATCCAGGCTTATGATTTTGACATTGAGTATGTCAAGGGGAAGAACAACATGGTAGCCAATGCACTTTCACGTAGACCAGCCACGCTGTCTCTGATGAGTTTGGATGCAGATTGGAGGGCTCGACTTTTGGTGGAGTACTCCAAGGACAGGTTTGCTTGTGAGGTTTTGGATGGTCAGGTGGCAGACGATAGATACAGGGTGATAGATGAGATCATCTATTACAGGGATAGGATCTTCTTGACTGAGGGCTCCCAGCTCAAGAAGAAGATACTTCAGGCATCTCATGATTCACCATTGGCAGGTCACCAAGGGTTTACCGAAACCTACAGGGCCATCAGAGAGAGGTTCTCATGGAAGGGCCTCAAGGAGGACGTACTCCAGCATGTCAAGGAGTGCGAAGTTTGCCAGCGCAACAAGGGAGAGATGAACCATCCAGCAGGGTTGTTGCAACCTCTTCCCATTCCAGAGAGGAAATGGGAGAGTATTTCGATGGACTTCATCACAGGGTTGCCCGCGATGCAGGGCAAGGATTGTATATTTTTCGTCATTGATCGACTGACAAAATATGCACATTTTTTCGCCATATCTGCACACTATACAGTAGCACAAGTGGCAGAGCTGTTCTTCCGGGACGTCTTCAGGTTACATGGTCTTCCCAAGACCATTGTCAGTGACAAGGACAGCCGCTTCATGGGCGGATTTTGGCAGGAGCTTTTTCGGTTGGTGGGGACGGAGTTGACACCGAGTACCAGCTACCACCCACAGACAGATGGACAGACAAAGATAGTTAACACGTGGCTGGAGGGCTACTTGCGTAACTATGTCACTGGGCAGCAGAGAGCGTGGCTGAGGTGGCTACACCTAGGAGAGTATTGCTACAACACCACACATCACATGTCTATCGGTATGTCTCCGTTTTATGCATTGTATGGTTATCATGCTTTATCTTTCGTTGACATGATGTTTGGTGCCAGCATGGCTCTGAGAGCCAAGGATTGGATCCAAGAGAGTCAGGACATCCTCCGAGCTCTCAAGGATAACATGGCTACTGCGCAGAATCAGCAGACGCTGTATGCCGACAAGGGTAGGATGGAGAGACAGTTCGAGGTAGGGGACTTGGTCTACCTACGCCTACAGCCATACCGACAGTCGACTCTGAAGCAAAAGGGGGCTGAAAAGCTCAAGCCCCGCTTTTACGGACCGTACAGGGTGATATGCAAGGTTGGACAGGTTGCCTATGAGTTGGAGCTGCCCCAAGGTAGCAAGATTCATAACATATTCCATGTATCATGCCTGAAAAAGGCTTTGGGACAGCAGGTAACAGTGACAGAGGAGCTCTCGCCTACAGATGATGAGGGGCATTTGGTGCTACAGCCGAAGGCCATCATTGATGTCAGAGAAAGGCAGCTGCGGAGCAGAATTGTCCGGGAATTCTTGGTGAGGTGGAAGAATTTGCCGGATGAGGATGCTACTTGAGAGAGTGAGAAGATCTTGCAGCATCCATCACTACAGTTGCTTGAGGTCAAGCAACATTTTGCCAAGGGAGACTGTAATATTCCCAATTAGCGATAGCTAATTGGAAATATTAATTTTGATCAATTTTGCCTTATGTAGCTAAATATAAATAAAAGTGAGTAGAGGGAGACATAACTCACTCTAAAAATAAAGTGCACTCCCTAGTAGACACGACGTTGTAACTTAAGTGGGCCAAGGGGGCCAAGAGACCACGCAGAGAGGGGGGCCCACGTAGACCACATGGAGGGACTGCGCAGGCCAAGTGAGCACATGGCAAAGGGAGGCTACGTTGGAGGAGGTGGGCCTTAGGGTTTGAGAGAGGCCAACACTATATAGAGAGGAGAGCCTCCTCATTTTGGTCATTCGATGTTTATGATATTGAGCTGGTCATTTCGACTTCTTGAGCACACTGGTTGTTTAGCTAGTCTGTAGCATTGTTCAGTGCACCGAGTATCTTCGTTCGAAGATCTCACCCTCAGCCCCGGGGACTTCGAGTGCCTGCTCGGGTGAGGTTGTCCCATCAGTGTTTTGCCGGAGGATTGGTGTTTGGCCTTCGTTGAGGAGCAGTGCTTCCATAGACTGCGCAGTCCTGAGAGGGAGGACGCAGTCCATTTCTTGAGAGCTCCGGTTTGGGTTTCTTTCAGAGGTTTCGAGCTTGGCAATTGAACAAGGGGCCAGCCCTTGCCTGTGGGAGGATTTTGGCAGAGTTTGTGGCCGTATTTTGGTGGTTTCCATTCAGCCTCAGCGCAGAGCCTTGGAGGATAGCGTAGATCCTCAAGGGGGTGATTTTCGGGGGTTGGTCATTCCAGAAATGCTTTCTGGGCTTTTCTGGGTTTGGTGAGTAGAGGTTGATTCCAGAGTTTCAGCTTATTCCGAGTAGGGGAGCAGCTCCAGATACTCATCTTGTTCCAGCGGTAGCAGCTACACGGTAGCTTTCCAACAGCTAGGACGTAGATCAGAGAGCAGCCATTCCATTAGCATTCTGAGAGTATTTCTTCACTTGCCTTGAGCAAGTCTAGGTGCCATCACTCTGATCACCTATTGTACTCACTTCTATTTCTCAGCATAATAAAATGGCTCAGCATTCTCTTTGCATTTCTTGAGTATCAGTTACATGTTCTATATATATGCTATTATATGCTTGCACTATTGTTATTTTACTCCTCGAGCATTCCAGTTATTATACCACTTGGTGTGTTTTTCCTCGTACTCTTAGACAGAGTCTGGAAAGGGCCAGATAGCCTCCAGATCTCACCCTCTTTCCAGAGGTGAAATATCTGGTAAATGCCCTCCCAGTCCATCTCTAGTTGGAGTTTGCTTGTGTTTTAGGGATATCCCTGAAATGGGATATTACAGAGGGTCTCTAGGGTGTCAGAATTTCTCCGGTGACTGGAGGAAAACTATCTCAGGTGTTCTCACAAATGTTTCTCCATGATTCTGCAAATCATTCCTTGTAAAGATATTGTTGCTCAAGAATAATAAATAAACCCTCATCTACTGCACCAGTTTTCCCGCATTGGATTTTTTCGGGGACTATTGTCCAAAATTAACTGTGTTGTTGTGATTGAGTCTTGTGCTTGTATTTCACTGTTTTTTTTCTCTATGCAATTATGTGATAACTGTTGTGGAATTCATTTTGTTGTTTACTTAAGGGTTTTGTAAATAACTTTTTGTGGAAAATAAGTAGGAGAAATAAATTAGTTACTGCAGTAGAATTTCAAGTTAGAAATTTTCACAACTTGATCTCTAAGCCCTACCATGGAAGCCTCCCTTGTGTTGGATTATATCCTTCACTAAAAGAGAGGGGAGTCATTACTAAGGTGACAGTGGTGACACTCCCAAGTGTTGCACATTGTCTAGGTCATCTAATGAGGCTTTGCACTAAGTTGCTAGATTTTGTTGCAATAGGTAACCTTCCCCTAGAATGGGAACCTAGAAGGGAGTAATAATGTGAAACAAAATTCTAACCATTATTTTTAAAACCGGCTCAACTAGTCTTTTCATCAAACCCTCTAAACCAAGCATTGCACCAATCCGAGGGCCAATTCCATACCGAACCAAAACCAACCAGCATAAACATCAAACCCTCTAAACTGGTTATTTAACTGGTTCAGGAGCCAATTCCATACCAAACTGACCAGTTTGGTATAGAACCGGCCCGTGAACCAATTCAATGGCCAATTCCATCCCAAGCAGATCTGGGCATGGTTGTGTTGGGTTTCAACCCTTATAATATAAAAGAGAATTAAAAAAATAAAAAACTAACTAATTCTATCCTCTCCTCTTCATAAACCCTAACATACAATTGATCAGCGATATATGGTAGGCTAGTAGCTTGTAGCATGTTATTTTCTATGGTCTAGTGGCCATTTAGACCCTCTTTGTTTGTATTTTGATTCGGCTATGTATTGCACTTAGCGCCATCTTGCTAAACCCTTACATATTATATAAATGCACAAATTTTGGATATTTAGTCCCTAATGATTTTTAATCTTGGATTTTACATTGATATACGTGAATATATATATATATATATATATATATATATATATATATATATATATATATAATTTTATAAAGAAATTATTCAACTAGTTCATAAACCAAGTTATCAGCAAATTCCAAGCTGAATTCAATTTGACCCTTTGACCAGTTCTAAGTCTGATTCCAACTTTAAAAATATTGATCCTGATATAAGGATAAGCCATTATGGTAAAATAGCTCAACATCATTTAAATAACAACTACAAGCCAAAGACAGCCAACAAGGCATGGTATCAAAACTTCTTATACCAAAGTGAAGGAGGATACTATCACCTCAACTCAAGGGCTTGCACCCAAAAACGAACTTCCAAATGGCAAAGTTTTTGGTGTGGGTAATGCCTTATAAACCACCTTCATCACACAATTGTTATGCATTTGGAACTATTCACAGTGCACACACAATTAGAAAGGGAGCATTAATGTGGAATAAATTCCTAATATAGAGATATGCCACTTTAATAAAATAGCTTGCATTACATACATAATATCCAATATCCAAGCCAAACACCGCCCACGAGCCATGACATATAAACCACCACTGTTATCCATCCCTACATTAAAACCCAGTAGTTCATGTGGATACACATGTTTCTAGTCATTTTCAATGCAACTGTTTTTGTAGCGGAATAATTGAGCAAGGTCTCATTCCTAACATGACAGCAAGCAATCTCAGCCCTTCCATTATCACAGACTTTGGAGATAGGTTTCTCCAAGTAACAAACCAACCACATAACTAAGGACTTACAGCTGGCTCCCTTTGTGGTTCCAAGTGAATTTTCTCTACTAAAGGTCACGACTCACCAGTTCAAATCTCATGGAGTGACCTAAAATCCAAACTCCGTAGCGCTGGCGACCTACTTCACTATGGTCCCCAATTGTGCCCAGAACTACTTATTGTTTGCAGTCTTTTACAACAAAATTATGATACCCGTAGAAATAAGAATGTCTGCAATCAGGGCGGATAACCGCAGCATTTTATATCAAACTTAATAAACTCTAATCAAATTCAAGGAAAGAAAAGCAGTAAGGACTTACTGGGATTGGAGGGATCTGTATAGAGGCGTCGCAGTGCCTGCGGAGCTCCTCCAATTGGTGTCCGTCCACGTAATAAGACTCCATCGATATCAAAGGCAATGCCAAATGTGGGCCTATATCTGTATATATTGTTAATAAACGCTCCATTGCAACTCCTTCATCAAAATCAAAATTTGCAGCATTGTAATCGCATAAACAGAGTTTTTTTTTTTTAATAGAGTTTGAGCATCTGACCCCTGCGCTTCGGTTTCTAGAGAATAATGACGACGTTGACAATGACGAATTAGCTGACAACTGCTTTGAGATTTTGACCCGATGGCCCGTGCCACCAAACAAGCCATCCTCTGCTGCCCTGGTTTGAAGCAACGGTGTTATGCGTGGAAGCGTGGGTGCTCTTTAGCACTGCTCTTCTTTGGTGGCATGGAAGGTTAACTATTAATTAGAATGTTTAAAAAAAACATTTCTTCAAAACCAGAAAGTTCACTCAACGTGCCACAGCCAGAACATTACTATTTCCGAATCCCAACGATGCTTGGTTCAAAACCACCTTCTTAGCCTTTGATAATAAACGGAAGAATAAGTTATTTTAACAGGCTAATTTTATATGACGTGTAATATGTGAAGTTTCACAATAAATGTTTCTGGATAAATTTTTCTAATAGATTACCTAAGAACTAGCTATCAAAATAATAACTTAAAAGTTAAATAAGTTATTTATAAATATTTATGTGAGAAAACATTTTGGTTACAACTTCAAAATATCAAATTTTTTTGAGAACAAGATTTTTTTTCTTATTGCCACTTTGACAGAAAGTTTTAGCAAGAGATTTTTTGTAGGAAAAGATACTAACCTATTTTCAAATGATTTTCATTTTCAAGGGAGTCAAAGTTAAAGGGCTGGGTAAATTTTTTTTCAAGTGGTAGGATTATATTTTTTTATGGAGTGTATTTCAGTTATAATTGTTAAAAAAAATTAAAAACATCTTGAATTAGTAAAAGTCATATTTTGGGTAGAATAATTTCTTCTTTTAATATATTTAATTTCTAAACTTTTATATTATTATATTGTTTTATATTGGAGTTCTTTTAAATATTTGGGTATGCTCATATCTTTTGGGTACTTCAAAATCTTATAATTGCATCCATAAAAATCAAAGGAAAAATGTTTTAATGGGGATGACATTTGATTAATCTTGTAGGGAGGGTTGTCATAATAAAAATCATCATTTCTTTGATTTTAATCTATCAAGGTTCAACTTGGCTTTCACTACATCAGTTGTTTGATGAAGCATGTTAACCAAGTAGTATGATGAGTACACAATTGTACCAACATGTCACCTGCCACATGCCAGACAACCAAAGACACTTATCGTGTCAGTTTAGTGGGGGGAATAAATGACAGGGACAGGCCTAAGCTGGAGCGGAGTATGTATCTGATGGTGAATCATTCAAATGATGTTATAAGCATCAACAAAAATCATGTCTAAAAAAAGTGCGATGAACATCACACAAATGTAATTTGTCTTGATAATTCGGTTCCTTGCATCCCACAATAGGGAAAGTATAAGCAAACTTCTCCCTTGGAAAACATGAATCAATTTGCAAGATTCATGTCTAGACATTGGATCTTCTTGAAGATCTAGGTATCGATGTGTTGGTTATTCTATTTGCAAGCATGGCCCCATGAGCATCTCGTCGAGGGAAGGCCCTTGTTTGTAGGACAAAGGCAGAAAGTGAGGCTACAAATGTTGCCACTACCTTCAAAATTTTAACTTTATCCACCACTTAAGAATCCATTAAAGCTATCAAAGAGGATGTCAAGGTGGAGAGATCCAACAGGGACAATGAGATGGTTAATTAACTAGTAGAAGGATACATTTCTAACCTAGGTACCATGCATACACAAAATACCAAACTATTTTGAACAATTGAACTTTATTAGCTCACTAAGACCTTTGTAGCACATGCCCTACCCACAAAGGAATCTAATCAAAAGGAAATCTAGTAGTAGTTGGATGGTCTAGAGAATCATAATTTCCTATTGATCTCTCGATGCTCCTAGTTAGGGCAAAAAAATCACAAGGTCATCCCAATAACATTGATGGGGACCTCGAAGAGCTCTTGTATCCCGTTACACTTTGTCAAGGATGTTGTTGATGGGTGAGCTCATTATTAACTCTAGGTTCTTCTAGTTATGGTTTCTACACATGATATCCCCTTCTATAGTTCTATTTACTTCCAAAAATATATTTTATGCCCTTATGTATATTAGGTCCTATTTTCTTTCTAGTGGACCAGTCTAGTTTTATTTTTGGATATATATTGTTACCTTGCAACTTTGAAGTTTTGTATGGACAGGTTCACCTATGGGAAATTCCAAGTTAATTCTTTGCCTTTATAGACTCTTTGCACAATATTTTAGGCATATCTCTCAACCCTCAAAGACTAGTCTAGTTTCACTCAAGAAAATTAGCATTGTAGTCTCTTCAGTTTCATTATAATTATGTATTCTATTTCTAAAGACAATACAATAGAAAATGCATACTAAAAAAATATCTATCGAGCTTCATCTCAACTCCAATATGTATAATGTAACGAGTTTCAAGGGAGATATGATAGTTTATGTGGCGAGGGGGTAAAACTAATGCAAAGAAGTTCCATATGGTGAACTAGAATATTGTTCGAGTTAAGGAAGAAGATAGGGAGCTCAAAATCAAGGATCCACAGTGGATGAATCTTGCCTTGGGAGTATAAATTATTTGGAGATTGATCACAAAAGAAGTTAAATGGTGGAAATTATTCATAAGTAAAAAATGCATTCAAGAGGAGTGAATTGTCAAGAGAGATACTCTTGGGAAGGCAACGGGTCACCTATCTAGAAATGATATAAAGCTACAACCTATGCTATTGTTGAACCCTTATCCTGGATGCCAAAAATTAAAATATCTATTATGGGAGGACATAATAGAGGGAAAGGCCTCACTATCTCCCTATATAGGGAATTGGTGGACATCAAGGATTGGTTGAAAAGCATCAATACATTGTATGATCTCTCTAAACCAGACCATGTCATAGGAAATTATAAGAGTGGTAAAAATATCTCACCTCAAGCAAATATAACAAATTAGATTAATCTCATGTTTGCCCTCTTGAGAGGAGTATCTCCTCTTTGTATATCCTTCCAAAACAATAAATGTTAAGGTCTAAAGGGAGAACAAGATATTGTTAAATTTCGATATGGCATTCAATTGAATGGTGCATGTCATCCCTCAAGGTCAAACCTATGGCAATATATTTGGAAAGGTAATGGGGTTCCAAATATATTTTTTGGTTAGACTTTAGCCCATGGGAAGTTATTGACAATCAAGAATCTAAAAGTGAGAATAATACAATAGAAATCTCATTATACTTTATGCATGTTAGTAAAATAAACTTCAATTCATCTCGTTTTATAATGTAAACTTTCTATTCAAGCCTCACAAATAGCATTTATTGAAGTGTAGCATCATTTTATCCATCCCACAAGTTGGAAGGAAATGTTTCCAACCTAGAAAAATTGGCATGATCGTTTCAAAATAAACCAATTTTGAAATGACCTTGCATAGCATTACCAAACTTTTTAAGTTAGAAAATTTAACTGGCAATAAATAAAAGCATCATCAGTCAAGGTTGAATTTCTTTAAGACATGTGTTGGATCAAGCTGAAATTCTCTTAACAAAAGTTATCATATGTAAAGGAATAAAAGGAAACATTGCAATAATTTTAGAAGTTAACAAAAGGTTATGAATAAAAGAAATAATAACTGGGGGACCCCTTCAGTCCAACTACGTCGTTAAAATGCCCAAATTAGACCTATCTTGGACACTGAAGATGGAAAAAAATGACTTTTTCAAATGGAAAGTTCTTCAAAATCAATGCATTTTCTTCTTTATGTGATAGGCTCTCTAGGAAGGGCTAAGGGGATTCTTGAGTTTAGGTTTAAGGAATATGCTTTGACAAGAAGGTTCCTAGACTCAAGGATCCCAAGGATCCCGATGAAGGAATGGCTTCCAAGTAATCCTTGTGGAATTTGAGTTGTAGATTCATTGGACCACAACGAAGCCAAGTGGACCCAAACTAGGTCAATAGTATGGATTTTATCACTCAAGGAGGGGCTTGAACTAATTAGGGAAGAGAATAGGATCAAAGGACTCCTTTGGCCCACTCACACCCCACACTAGCAACTTGCATTTCTTCCTAGAATATGCATTGTTGGCTCTGTGTAATTCGCTTAGCCCTGGATCTGCCTCCAACTAGGTCGTATAGCCTCCCTCTGCCTCTGGAATGAATTTGCTCTTCCTTTCAGACACTAATCCGACCTCCGACAACTAATCAAACCCTTTTCGAACAACTCGCTCTACCAAACTAACTAACTCACACTACACAAATCTGCCTCTTCTGCAGAGAATTCAACCTCCTGTTTTCCTGCCTGTTGGACATTGGAAACTAAGGAAACTCTCCCCCGGATCTCTTCTCCCAAATCTCTATTACTCCCTCTCTTTGATGCTCTTCCCTCTAGCTCAAATTGCGCCCTTTCTGAATACTGTGAACGAGGTATCTCGATCTACCTTGCTCACTTGCAACTCAATCACACTAATGTTATCTCCAAGGCCTTTGACCTGCTCTTATAATCTCTCATTGGAGTCTCAATGGGCATGATTAAATCTCTATCAATGACTAAGATCAATTAGACTTCATCAATATAAGTCTCTAGATAAATATCGAACATCCTTAATTAATTAACTTTAATTTACCACTTTTCCTAAGTTAGAGTTAGGAAATATTTTAATTATGGAAATTAATTTAATTGCAGTGTTTCCCAAGCTTGTGTCGTGAAACCTTTTTCAGTTTTGGAGATCTCGTGTTCCTCAGCCTCTTAGCATCATTTGAGACTAGAACACATGTCTCATGCTACTATATCTATCAAAAACTAACATTATTTACAACCCAAAGGACATATGCTTGAGGTTTAAGAGAGACATCTAAAAACCAAGTAGAGATAATATCCTTTTACCAAGCCTTCAAACTTATGCAAGTGATACAAGTCAAGGATATAACAGTCATTGGTGACTCTCTTATTAACATTCGGTAGATGAGAAGTCTAATTTCCACTAAATCGTCAAGTTTATCCAAAATGATCGATCGAGTTCAAAGTATTTCCAAGTATTTTGATTTAATAGAGTGCTTTCATATTTTTTGAATAACAATTCGTAAATGGATTCATTGGAAAACAAAAACATGCTCCTAAACCAAGGACAATTATACAAAATTAGGGGGAAATAGCTCTTGAATATCTTCCATAATTAGATCTAATACGAACTATAGACATGATATCCACTTAAAAATATTTTAAGGGTAATTTGAATTCAATTCACATGCAAATGAGATTAAGTTTTGACAGCACCCTTGTACCCATCTGTTATGTTCTCATGCTTGGGTGTAGGTCAAGGTGGGTGCTTGTTGTAAAAGTAGGATTTTTGTTTTTCAAGGGAGCTTATTTTGTAATTTTCTTGCCACAATGTGGACACATGTAGAGGATTGGGTTAGAGCAAAGGTTTATCATATATGTGGAATTTGGAACAAACCTAGGACGACACAATCCCTTCCCTAAAAGCTTGTGCATTTATGTCATTTCATGGTAGTGGAATGGAGGAGAATAATCAATCCATGGACCAAACAGATTGACCTCTTCTTCATAGCTTTGTATTTGGATCCTTGGCATACCATTCACTTTTTAGATTGATGTTCACATTGCCCCCCCAATGAAACTCTAGCTTTCAATATGGATGAATGTCAATGCCATTATAGGTGTAATACTTGTGACATTAAATAATTTTTCCAAATCATAGCGAGTGTGATCCATCAAAAAAAGGAACTTCAAGTAACAATCTCACATCCCAATGACAACATACATTCAATTTGAGGAATTAAAAGGAAAAAAATGTAGACTTGGAAATTAAAATGGCTATTGAGGATTCCCAAATTGAAACATTGATTTTTTAGCACAATATGTTTCAATCTATAATTCCAAACTGTGTTAAAAGCCTTCTATTAGTTCTCTCAAGGATGCTTAAGTGGAGGAAGATATATTACATCAGGCTTAAGGGAACATGGAACCTAAAGAAACCAACAAAAAAAATAAAGAAATAAAATAGGTCAAACATTTACAATGGACAAGTTTTCAATTATCTATTCCATATTTTATGTTTTGTAAATCCAAATATATGTGATGGCAATTTGTTCGAATTTATAGTACTAGGAATAGTAGTTCTATGATGAATATTGTAAAAACAATGAAGGTTTTATCCAACCCTCTTGCATATTTTGTGTTTTTCGAAGTTGAGATTATGACTCTATCTTTTGGATTGTATTAATTTGTCATGTTGTGTAGCCACAACCTCCTTTTAATATAATTTCCATATGTTTCAGTTTTGAAAGAAAAAGAAAAAAGGAAAAATATTTATTTGTCGATTCTAACAAAAATAATTGAAGGCTTAATGTCATATACACCACTTGAAGATAAATATTGATTTAGGTGGTCGTTTGAGGTCATCTCAAAAAAATTATTGATATTGGCAATTTTTTAGTCCTAAACTTTGGCACATAATTTTAAGGTCTTCCAAATGTTCTTCATGATTATGCTTTTATGAGAGCATCAAGAACAACAAATTATCTTTCCAAATAAACTAAAGAATACCAAAAATGGAGCAATGAGCAAAAATTTATTCTCCTAATAAGGCTCGCCTTCTTTTCATACAACATAACTTTGTCCAACACAACATTAACACACAACTCTAACTTCATGTTATGATTGGGGCCATTCTTCTATATTGATATTTTGTCCTTTGGAGTTTTGGCACTGTTGACCTTACCCCCTACACCTATCTACAAGTTAGTGAGAAAAGCCTTCAACCCCACAAGGTGTGGTTGGTGGCAAGGAACTCAGACAAGGGGTTGTCACACTAATATTAACTCTCTTTCTTTAAGCTATATCCTAGGTTAGCTATGGGGGGTGGTCCCTAAAGGAAAACTAAGTTAAAATTGTGAGGCTCTAGGAGAATTGTTAAAGTGAGATGGATTACCTTTTAAGATTACAATCAAATAGGATGCAAGAAATATGAAATGAAATAATGATTAACCATCAACACATGATATAAGCATAAGCATATGAAAAACTAATTCCTTTTAAAGTATTGATCAAGAAATGAAAGATATTTTATTAAAATAGATGAAATGCTTTCAAATGGAAAGCATAAATAATCCTGAAAATGAACCAAGAAAATGTTAGCACAATACAAGATATAAGGATGCTTTAAGGATATCTTGAAAAAGGAAAAACAATTAGTGTTCTACTTGCAAGGTGTACATGAAATAATGCTTGCCACAACAAAGTATTCAATTTCAACAATGACAAGGAGAATAAACAATTGCAAGTAAATCCATGAGGTGTATTAGTATGAGATGAAATTACACTAGATTTGGATGCAATTAATCTTGGTTACTTTTAATCTAAAATGCCTAAACTAGGAGAGAAGTCGTCCTCTTGAGCTCTTACCAAGGGGTAAAAATTGGGGTGAATGTAAGAAAGATATGGTGAGGACACGGGGGTGTCATTAACGATACCCACCCCCTGAGTCTTACGCGCTAGTGTGTGCCTTCGTTCCTACAACGGGACAAGCCACCTTCATAACTGCAGGGTCACACGCTTTTACCTTACTATGTACCAAATGGAATAACTTTCCAAGAAATCTTTTTTCCCTATAATTTCTATCAACCAAGCTTATGCTTGGTGGTTAATTTTACATGTGAAACTAAGTTAATATGTCTACTATGACATGCAAGAAAATTTTCAAATGTTAAATAAATGATGGAGATACTTTAGACTCGAGATTGCATAAACATGTAAGTATTTGCCTCGCCTTATGATAAATTTGTGATATACCCATAAGAAAATAAATCTTGAGAAAAATGAGAGATTGAATTGCATGTAAAGTAAATGGCAATGCTTGTGAAAAGTAAACTCAAGATTTGTATTCAATTAACTTTGCAAAAGAAATAGACATTATCTTTGAAATATTAGCTTGAAATAAAATGAAAGGTTGCTTTGTAAAGTGAAATTTCCCAAGTACTTGATGCACTAAAACTTAAGATGTAAAATGTGAAACTGTTAGATCTATGGCATGTGATAAATGAGAATAAAATTGAAAAACATTATATATAATTAAGCAAAAAAATCAGATCAGACACATGCAAAGGATCCTCTCCAAAGAGAGGGGTGGGATACCAAGAGGATAATCCTCAAGCTCCCTTGGAGAAACATTTTTATTTTATTAAAATGAAGCATCCCTCTAATGAAATGAGGACTCAGATCTTTGAGGGGAGTTTAAAAAGAGCTCAAAGAGAAATTACTCCTCAGATAAACTAAATGAAAATGGAAGAATAATTACAAATGATTGTAGAAAGGTACAATAGGAAGTCCCAAGCAGGACACTTCACTTTTCTTCAATGTGAATAATTTCTCAACCATTGGGTCTTCAAGAGAAAACTCCTTGCAATGGAAGATGAGAGAAAGGAAATGGTTTGTAAGAGAAAAGATTGGACAAGAAGGCTCCAACAATGTGTTTTGATCTTCAAGCAATCCTCTACAAATGGAGTTCTCCAATCCTCCTAGAAATCTACACAAGGCAAGAGAGAAAAACAAGCTATTTTCATGAATAATGTACATTATAGAGCAAATGCATGCAACAAGAGAAGGTATCTCTTACGCGAGTAAGGAAAGGCTATGCCCTTCCACAAGCTCTCAAAAGCTAGATGAAGTCAAGCACGTAGCATTAATCAATACAAGTTTTTGAATTTGAATTTTTTATCTTAGCAAGCTAAGTTAAGAAAATCTCTTCTTTGATTTCTTTTGATAAGATCTTTGGGAGAAAATTGGTATGGGTCCTTCTACTCTTGAGACTTACAAAATTGAGAGACCATTGAACAAGCAAAAGAGGAGGTTCAACATCTAGGCTTGACCAATCCAAAGCCACACTTACTCCACTTAAGATCACATCTCCTGCAACCAAACTCCCTAATGCCTAGATATACATAGCCAAAAAATATATGCATTGAGAAGGAGCCCCAATTCTAAATATCTTGCAAGAGCCTAATCCAACATTTACCGACCTTAGGTAAGGTAGATTCAAGTGAGTGAGTGAGATGTTCAACCCATGTCTCGCCTCTTAATCCATATTTTCGCCACTTGTTTGGTTTAAATTTGTGCCACTTAAAACATGAGAACATTAGGGCTTCTATATACATCGTGTTAAGGGGTTAAGACATGACTAATAAACCCATTTTTGTTCAAGACCTTGGGACAAGGTTGGAAGGTAACTTATCCCAATAATTGGCCTTAATATTCAACTTGAAATTTACGTGAAAAAAACAATCTTCTTTTAAATTTACTAGAGGGATTTCTAATTTTGCTAATGTTAGAATTTAGTTCGTTTTCACATGGGGAGGCTCTACGCTTCACAAATTTTATAGTTAGCATTAAGTCTCCTAAGACTAACAAGGATTGTATTCCTTCTTTATTAGAAACAGATAGGCCCTACCAATGTGAGTATGCTTCTACAAGGTTGTGAGATACATTTCCTAATCCTCAACCATAGTGAGGCACCTTGTTTCCTCTAGGATCATGAAGATACCCTCCCCCACTTGCCACCCCTATTAACCATTTCTTACCTAACTCACAACTTTAGGTTTTCATAGGTAGTTTTTTAGGGTGTTTAAATGGCGAATTGATTGGTTTGGATAGTGAAATTTGAACCAATTCATATTTTTTTGAACACTAGAAAGTATATCCACAAAGAAAGCATTGTGCTAAGGAGATGCAACCAATTACAATCTATTTATGAAAACCTTCTACATCAAGTGAATACGAATAAAGCAACTATATAGATTTGAAGGTAAGCTTGCTCCATGTTGGGAAACATATTTATTTTCTAAAACCATAGTTTTGTATTGTAACCAAATTTTTGTTTTTAAAAACCCTAGGTTTTTTGTGTACTCAACTATTCTTTTGAAAAGGAGAACCAAAAGAAATATGGAAAAGTCCTAAGTGCTATATTATTTTCTTCTTTGGATACTCAGTTTTAGGAGATGACCAAATTTTAAGCGATAATTAAAAAACAATTAAAAAAATATAGGGAATTAGGTTAGGATTTATTATTTGGGATCTTAGGAGGCTATGACCAAGTTTGAAGAAATTGTGAGTATATAAGATAATTTTAACTTAATCCATCTATTTATGAAGGTATTTCCTCACATGTTCGTTTGAGGCAAAGCATCAATGCTGTAATATGGTAACCATCTCACTTAAATTTTCATCTAAGATATAGCTATTTTTGTCTTCCATTGATTAGTAAGTTGTTCATTCTACTTATTACTTTAATAGCTCTCATTTTTTTCTTGAATCTATAAACTACATGTTATGTAACAAAGTTAATGTTTTATTTTGGGAGTGATGGTAAGATCTACTTACATACTAGTTTATGGCCCTAAATATTGCAACAATAATGTTGCAACTCCTAAGAGTCTCAACTTTAATTATCAACGTAGTGTTCATACAAACTTAAAAGGGGTCGACACTATATGTGCGACAGGAACTATCTCCTTCCTCTTCTAATCCTTAAATGAATGAGATATTTTGGAGTGTAGGCGATATGAACAAAAATCCAGTTTCGGCTAACTATGCTAAAGGGAAGTGAAATTGTGGAAATAAATTGCAGAAATGAAATGGCACACACCTATGATGATTGCAAGAAAAGGAAAGCACACTTTTCTTCGAAATAAAAGGCTTGGAAAGTAAACCTAAAACCTATGTTGCAAAAGCTAAAACTAACATTCACAAAGCATATAAAGGAAACTTCATGAGATCTCTACTCTTCCAAATTCCATCCTCATCATCCCAGTCATGTTCTAATATGTTGAGGTAACTAAATCAAGAGTTTAGAAAATGGGCTATTTTCAAATTGCTATAGGATTTTGTATTTTGTTATAGGAAAAACAATTGAGTCAGCAAAATTGTTGAAATGGAATCCTAATGTGAGATAATGGGGTAGGAATCATGGGGAATGATGTTATTAAGCTAATACATGCATGGAACAACTAAGTCTAACCTTTAACACCATAAAACCAAACTCTTCTCATCATTTATAATCATAATCTTGGTTGCACAATAAAATAAGAAATTACACAAATTGTAACAATAAATGAAATGGTAAATTACTTGAAAATGAAATGATAAGTGATAGGAGTGAACTAAGAGGCTAACATATTGTATAAATGATTAGCAAAGAAGGTTATCTCATAAAATTTCCTGCTTAACGAAGCACAAAACTATCATATTTTAATTTCGAGAAATTTTGTTTCAAAAACTAAACAAAGAAAATGCAAAACATTGAAATAACAACATAAATGGGCAAGAGGTCCCTGAAGCTCTTGGGGTAGACCAAGCCCATGGATGCTTTGAATCCTTGAAGAAGAACCAAGATAAAAACTAAAATGAGGAATTTCTTCCATTAATTGAAAATTTGTCTTACATCAAGAATTACAATGCTACAAAACTTTCTCATAAATCTTCAAAACCCTAATCTATTCCTTCTCTACTAATTTAAGGGGAAATTTGAATATTTTATTTATACATCAGGTAGGGGAGAATTATCCTTGAGAGGAGGGCTAAATTCCCCCCCAAAAAACCCTAAAAACAAGGGATCTTTTCCCATATCTAACTCACAACAACAAGAGGAGGTATAAAATGCCTTGATCAAGTCGAGTTTAAGTCTTCCTGTTGCAAGGAGAAAGTCCCTAGAATCTCTCCAATGTTGAATTCCTAAAAATATGCTTAATATATCTGTAAATCCTACACAATAAACATATTGAGGCACATAAAGCATGAAAACCACATATAATCCTCTAGGAACTCGTTTATCTAGGAAAATATAACATTAAGTTCAAAATGTGGGGTCAAACATTGTTTTATGTGCCTAGGAGTGGACTAATGGGACTTATGATTTACATGTTTTAAAGGCCCATCATACCCCCCCCCCCTTCTAGAGTTGTTTCTCATCCTTGAGCAACTTAATATTCCTCTCTTATCTTCTCCTATTCATTTAGCTTTGTGATTGTCTATTTGATGTCCTGGGATGAACTGGATGTGGTTGTCCTTGCTAGATAGAACCTTACATTCTCCTCTATGTCCTTACACATTTAGGCTTCCTCTTCTTAACTCTGATGCTCCTTTAGCCCTAACATCAAGGGTGTATAAAATTTGATTCCTATCCCTTGAATCCCAAGCCTTTGGATGGTACTATTATAAGGATAATTTCTTGCTAATGCTGCTCGGAGTCTATCAAGAGAGTGATACTCCCTCATCTTCATATTGTAAGACAAGCATGGTCATCTTTTCTGGAAGGATTTTGAAATCTCTTCTCCAAATATCTTGAAGGTATCCTCAAAGTTTAAGATGGATTCTACTTTCATTTGTTTCCAAATAGTCTATATTTTAGGGTCCTGCGCAAGAATGGCATGGGCTTGAGCAAGCATTGAAGGAGATGGTTTTTTTTGGTTTGATCCATAATGGCTCCTTCAAATCTCTCTCTCCATGGTCATTTTCACTTCTTCTACTCTAATCTCCTAATATCTTAACCAAGATGCCAATGCTAACAATTGTGCATCTCCCAAGTAAGTATTAGGGTCCCAAAAATGCATATCAAAGAGGACAAGGTTATGCATATAGAATTCAACTAGATTTGCTTTGCCCTCCATGCTACATTCTTGGAAAAAATTTATGAAGTGTTTAGTCTCTTAAAACGACATGGCGCCTCTTTGAGCTATATGGTTTATTTTGAATCTGCACCATTGCTCCTTTAGGAACAATGAATATGCTTTGGATGGTTGCATATAGTTGGCAACCTCTAAGGAGACACGTGCCATGGTTCCTAATGATGTTTCCATTGCTGCAATTTGAACATATTTTTCTCTTAACAATCCTTGTGCTTGTTGCAATTGAGTCCTCCGGTATTGATTTTCTTTATCAAGGTGTTAGCTTTTGTTTCCTTCCACTATTTTCATGAAGGCCATTTCCTTCATTACTTTTTTGACTTCATCATCCATGCTAGTAAGTTCTAAGGCCTCATTATCTTGGGCAATTATTTTCCAAATTTGGGTTTCTACTTTGGCTTTCTCCACCTCAATCATTAGGTGGGGTATTGGATGTGCAGGCATCACTCTGCTTGATGTCCTTGCAATAGGAGGAAAATCCCTTAATGGACAAGAAAAGAAGGAAGGTGGCTTCCTTGGTGCAGACTGCTTTGTTACTTTTTTTTTTCTCTTGCAACTCTGTGTACTATTCCTATAACTGGGTAGATTATTCCTATAGTTACATTATTTCCTTAGACAATGCTACCATTTTTCCTAGTTACACCTATGTTTTTGTTTCCTGAATATTTGGTAGGTCCCATACTTCTCCTTCCTACTACCTGAGAATAGGTGTTTCCTTTATTGCAATAGGATTAACATAAGGAGGTTAGGGCTTTACACTAAATCTAATTCTAGTGATTTTTCTCCTTGCATGGAAAATTTGTTGGAAATTCTTACTTTCTTTGGGCTTGATAGGGTTACTTAAGCCTACCAAGGTGGTTTCTAACTCCTTTTATTCCTCCTCCAGGGTGTTTTTTTTTTTTTTTTTAGGGACTAGCTATTGCCTTCCCCTTCCTTCTTTTAGGCCTGTTGAGTTCTTCGTATGGTTCCAGAAATGCCTGTCTATCCATGTCCACAAAGTTAGCCCAAGAAATAGGATGTTGTAAGCCTTCCAATGCATCAATTACTATTAGTTTAATCAAGACATGATGGGCCAAATACTTGTGTTTCCCCTCCTTCACTTTAGTGCTCATCTGTTTCAGAGGTTATAGGAGAAAGGATGAGATGCTTTGTAATTAAGAGGTTAGGAGGTGAGCTTGGAATCTTAACTGATATAGAAACCTAAATTGGTGATCATAGATTATGCTCAAACTTCCCTCACAAGATATTTACTTGAGGATATGGTATGCTAACCCTCCCCAAGGATTAGTAAAGCTTTCCCTCCTCACTCCATTTTTATCCTCATCAAGCTTTTCATTTTGTAGTAAAAAAATCTTCTTGGCAGTGATGTCATCCTGACTCTCTTCCTTATTCCAGTGAAGTCCTTTAGGAATAGTTGTAATTATACTCATCGGGTCCTCATTGAAGTAAATTACTAGTCCTTTGACTACAGTAAAAAAATCATGCCCCTTAGGGTTTTTCAAATTCATGGCAAATTCCATTGCCAAGTCATCATCAAATCCCCCAAGTTTTTCAAATAACACTAACCATTGGAAATTTTAAAAGATGGTAAAAACCTCAGGGCATTGGTAAATGTTGTTTGTGTTAGTGGGTTCCCTACTGTTAAAGCTACCCCCCATTTTGTAAGAGAATAATTTTCCTCTCATAGGGTTCCCTTAATCAAAATTTCAAAGTTAATTTCAAACCACACTCAGAATTTTCCTTCTTATAACTCTTAAAAGCTTACTCGAACTAAATAGTTTTTTGCTTTGTGGTTATAAAAATTATGAGAGAAGGGGATGATATTGTGTTTCTACAAGAAAACAAGGTTTCCTATTACAAAACCTCTGTTTTTTCTAAATGGAAAGAGTTCCAAATAATAATATAGTTTTTATCTTATACCTTCAACTAATTGGCATAAAATATATAAAAAAGGAAATGATGAACCAACTCTTTTTACAACCCACAATTTGACATAAAACTCATTTTTTAATGCAAACTATATACCTAGTTTGACATAGAATAAACTATGTAGAATAAATAGTTTCTTGGAAATAGAACCTGATAAGAAATTAAAGAGTTGTTTTGGGAACTGACCTTTTTAACACACAAAGAGAGTTTTGATGCTTGGTGAGGGAAATCTGGCAGTGTTTACATAGTTCTTTAGCAAACAATATTGCAGTTTTGTAACCATCTGTAATAGTTCCTATAGTAGCCTGTGATAATTCTTGTAGTGACCTGGGTGCACTTGTGGCATCTTACTATGTCATGCACTTTGTTAATGGGGAGATTACTACTATTTCATTTTAAAAAAAGTGGCGATTACAAACTATGACATGGTTATGGGGTGGTAGGGATGTGACTCAACACATAATGCTTAAATATACCATCTACCACTTCACTCCTTGATGTAATTCTCAATCATACTTTCCACTTCAATTGTTACACCATAAAAATAAAATGGCCACCTTTTCGAATCAGTGAAGGAGATAAACATGTTTGTCTTACTTGTCTCTCACACATGGGAATAGAACCTTAGAAAATGTGGGCGTTAAAATATTGGTTAGACTTCGGATGCTAGTCTATTGGAACCCCAATTTACACAAAAATGCAATTTTACCCATGCTTTAGATGAATTTAGAAAGATTTCAGGGTTCCATAGCTCATGTTTACCTTTTGGAAGCCTAGTGTTGATGAATGACATGGTTGCAGGTGCTTTCAGAGACTAGGTTGATGTTGGTTGTGTAAAATTCATCCTATAGTAGTTTGCAGTGGATCTTATTTCTATTTAGGACTTCTACACCAATATTAAGGGTGATTTTGGAGTTGTGGAGTTGTTGGAAAATAAAGTTCCCTTAGGGAGCTCCTTATCTGCTGAAAAAATTTGGGTATGTAGGGCCTCAATAGCTTACTATAGGACTACATAGTTTCCTATAGAAGGAACATAGGCCTTTCAAGCTCAGTGATAAATCTCCCTAAGTGATGCAGGCGACTTGATAATTTAGAAGGATGAAGGAAATATATATGGATAAGGTTTTGAGTTTGTATGTGATGAACAAGTGAAGGAAATAAGCTGCTACAAGGTATAATAGGGTGAACCTAGTGAGAGAAGAATATTTTTGAAGCTTGGACATGGAAGGGAAATTATTATGACCTTGTTGATGCTATCTTTTGGACAAGATACTAAAAAAACTTGGATATGTAGCTTTGTTCAAAGACATGTCATTCTTCTAGCAGTTCTAGACTTTCCTGTAGCATTTCAGGAATGCTGCAAAAAACCTATGGAAAGTGGGGAATATGAGATGGATGATATTGGAAATGATGTAATGGAATGGAAAATGGTACAAATATACCAACTAGGCCTTCCTTGAGGCAATATGTTCTTATGACTCGAAATAGGTGTCAGACTCTCTATTTTTTGGATCTTTTTGGATTTGTTACAAGGGAAATTATTCTTAGACAAAAATCATTGTGAGATATCAATATGTTTTTTTTCTTTTTTTTGGAATCACTAGCTACCTCATGGAGGTTTTTAGCTAGTGAACCCGCTTCAGGCACCTTACACGAGGGTTTTATATGAAGCTTTATTTTTCTTTTGTTTTTTTTTTTAAACTCAATGACTATCTCGTGGGGGTTTTCATCCAATGAGCTTGTCTTAAGCATATTAAAGGATGTTTTCACTTAAGACTTTATTTTTTATTTTTCTTCAATTTTTTCTGCTGGTCAAGAGGTGGATTGATTGTGCTAATTTGTGCTCTCAATCACATTCAACTCCTTATTGAAACTGTAACAACATTAGAAAGGGGGTTCCTTTAAAATTTCAGTCTATAATCATTCATTAATAGTGGGGTATGCTCCTCAACTATGGTTTTGATCATGAAAAATCCATTGTCATAACATTTTTCCACCATGTATGGTCCCAACCATCTAGACACGAGTTTTCCTTCGAATTATTTGAACCTAGAATCATACAAGAGAGCCCGATGATCCTAATCACCCTCTTGGAAGGATCTGGTTCTGATGTAACTACCATGCCAAATTTTCCTTTGTAGTTGGGCTACCTCTATGTGCAACCAAGGTTGCATCCTATACTCATCCAAAGAATTTAATTTTTGTATCCTTTCGTTTTGTGCCTTGGTAAAATCCATATTCAGCTAAGATTCCATCCTCAAAGTGTGGTATTCAAACTCAATTGGTAACAAATCCGTCTTTCCATAAACTATCTCATAAGGGTGAAACCAATGGTGGTTTTCCAATTATTATTGTAGAACCAAGTGGCATCGACAAGCCTTTCTGCCAAGTCTTTCTTGTTGCCACCGATTACCTTAGAAAGAGTGTTCTTTAAGGATATATTATTGACCTCTACTTGCCCATTTTCATGGGGCTAGTATGAAGTGGACTTTAGATGGCGAATGTGATGTTGCGTCATTATTCCCCTAAGCAAGTTGGAAGTAAATTGGGTGCCTTGATCTGTCACTAACTCTCCTGGAGAAACAAACTTGTAGAAAATATTATCTCTTAATAAATCAACCTCTTAGATCACTCATATTTCTTATCATTTCATTTTCAAGTCTTTTACCATGTGATTTCATTCGCTGCTATAATTTTTGTAATTTCCTATTTTATTGTGCATTCAAGATTATGATTTAAAAAGATGAGAAAAGTTTGGTTTTATTGTGTTAAAGTTTAGAATCAGTTGTTCCATGCCTTTATCACGGGGGATTCACTAGGGGAGAAATACTATACCACATGGGTTCATATTCGCGGATATATTTTGAGGAAAAATGATATAATATATTAGGGGATATATAGGGGTAAAGGGTTTTTATATTGGCAGGTATAAAAATGGTTTCAAAGTTAATGAAAAAATATAAAGGGGTATAAAAAATGTTCATGAAAAAATGGATACCTACAATATCTACTGAAAGTAGGGGTTTTTAAATTGGGAAGGTGTATTGGGTTCATATTGGTAGGGGGTTAAATAATGTGATTTTTAGAGGTAATTTCCAATATATAGTCAAATTAAGGGTATTGTTTAATATTCCATGAACGCACGTGATATTCGTTGAGTGAAGTCCATATGGCCTTAATTAGCTGAATAACACCACTCCCCATTATTCGTACCCCCTTCTCTCACCTTAGACTTGCATTTCAAAAATTTTGTTGGGACGAAGATTTTTATACAACAAATCAGGGAATCTTGTAATAATATGCAAACAACCCATTTTGTTCACCATGTTCAACAATAAACTCTTTATTTAGTTTCCTAAACACATTAGAACATGTCTATGATGATTAGGATGGAGTTTGGAAGAGCATAGATCTTGTTGATCATGTCAAACCCCTATTGAATTTTTGGCAGGCCATTCCATTTTAACCCTTCAAAATTCTTTTGATAGCCTGGAAAATCCATTATCTTCCTATCGTCGCCTTCTCCCAGCCTTAGAATTGCATAAAAGGGCCGAGAAACCCACCTTTGAAAATATATCAGGCCTTAGCCCCTTTGGCCTAGCCCCTCTGCTCCTTTTCCTCCACGTGACCGAAAGCCATAACCGAGCACTGGCCCTATAAGCGCTTACCACAGATACATGTTGGGCGCGTCTATAACCGTCGATCTATATAGATCGAACGACATTCGCAGTGCTTCATCACGCCCGGACCCCACTTTATTCACAGCTCTGATAATCTATCCACCATCCGATTAGCCTGCAGATCAATGGCTATAAGCTCACATGCTCCAGTGGTCCCCGCAGCGCACTACTCCAAAACCGGGTGGTATGTATTACACTGCCTTTCGGTGGTAGGCGGTAATTCTCCTTGGGCCAGCGATTCCATACACTGTCTGCCACGCGTCCCAGCGTACGATTCCAAAACCGCCGTTCATCGCACGCTATTGTTCGGCAAGAGATGCGCAGCGATATCGCTGTCAGCCGTCGGATCTGGAGACCTTCATCGAACAGTCGTCGCGCATCGAAGCTGCACGAGTTTTAACCCATGGAAAATGCGCCCCTGGCCCACTGCCCATCGCCTCCAATGCTCTTTCAACCGTCGATCTCCCCCTGAGATCGGGCAGTCCACATCTAGTCGCATGCACACCTTGGACCCAGTCTCCCACCACGTCATTATCCCACGTGTGCGTCGCATTTCTCCTTCGCCCATTACATATGTCAGTCATAAGTAAAATTTCATTGTTTCTTGTTTAAAACTTTCGCTAATTCGCCTACCATTATTTCCATTGCACTTTCTTCGTCACCACCTGCATGCTTCTGCCATTTCATCATGTTGCTTCACTACACAGTCACCTCCATTGCATTGCCGTCCCCCATGCATTTGTTTTCTTCACAACTTTGTGTGTTTTGCAGGTTTACAGCGACAAAGAATTATCATAGTTTGCAGCATCCATTACAAAAGCCAAGAACGTGTCAGAGGACCAGTTTTTCAGAGGCGAAATTTATGGAGAAAGTCCTGGGTAGCTGCTGTGACATGACATCCATTAAAGAAACAGGGTTATACTTTGGCAAGCTTCCCAGTGTCATTCAAGAGGCAGATATCATAGATGGAGACATTAATGGAATAGCAGAAGAGTATCAGTGGAAGGTCAAGGAATTCAGTGTTCGGCATTGAAGATTTTGAATCATAATTCAGGGTTTAGAAGGCAGAGGGTACAATGCACAAGAAAAAATACCCTCCAGGTTTTATTTTAGCAGAATCTTCGTTCAGGAAAGGACAGAACGTTTATGGGATTCTACTCTATGCCGTGTTCCTGAAAGAGGCTTTCACCCAGTGCATTTATTTCAGCAAGCAGGCCACAGAGTACAAACAACACAGCATAGTCATTTAGCAGTATGGGTGTGAATGTTTCCGCCATTTTGCCTTAATTATGCAAATTAAATGTTCATCACCTACCTATTTTACTAGGTTTTGGTTTCTCCTATAAAATTCCAGGAGAACGAATGATTTAGGGTTCCAGATTTTATCAGAAAACTATGCAGTGAAAGGCTTTTTGCATACATTTTGTAAAGCTCTTGTATGAAGGCTTAGAGCCCATAGGGTCTTAGTGAGGAGGAGTTCTATCTGTTAAAGAGGATTCTGGTCTTTGGTATTTCACAGTGTGTAACCTTTTCTCTTATGTGTTGTATTAATAGATCATTTCATTTCGTCCATCTTTCTTGTATCATGTTTTGGAATGCGAGTGGCTCACTGATTTTTGGTATGGATTCATCCTAGTTGATGCCCATGCTCGGATCAGTCAAGCGCTTTAAATATGGCTCATGCATGATATTATGTTCCACTATTCATCTAAACTATATTTCTGCTATATTAGTTTCTTTGGGAGGGTGCTTTTAAAATGCTATTATTATGTATGGATTCTTAGATTGTTAAGCCCATGCATGGTGGTATTGTATATCTGGGTATCAACTCAATGTTAACTAATATCTTCTCAATATTTCTTTCACTACATACACCTTTTGATAACTTATGTCTGTGAAGTATTTCTGAATCAGTCCGCTTTTCAGTGAACTGTCTCTGAATTGTCTGATGCTTTGTATTAGAGTTTTACACCTTGCCTCTGCAGTATTTCTTTTCCTGTATCATTTTCTGAGAGTTTGGTCCCATTCTAGTTGATTTCCCTATTTACAGGAGATAGCATGTGAGCTGAAGTTGACAACTTCATACATTATACTATACGCTCCTTGCTATGCTAAGATGTCCTAGGCACTGGTCTATCACAACTCTAGGCTGTCTCTAGGAACAAAAACATCTTTCTGGCGTCGTTGCCGGGGATCGAAGTTGAGAAATTTTAAAATCCCCGAGCCTCGAAAAAATCTAATTCACTCTTCAAGTAGGTGAGTATGGAGAGTTGAGAGTTGTAGATCCCTCACCTTGGCGACTCCACATTTGTTCATTCGATAAATCTATTTGTAGTCCTGGCTCCTCGTAAGCCACACCCGAGGTCAGATACGTCTAAGCCAAAGACACCTTCAGTATCTGACCCTGACCAGATTATACATAGAAGAAATTGGAGGGAAAGAAAATCAGTCCGTTCCGAAATTCCTGAATTGTCTATAGAAGACTTTCCATCCTCTTCTTCTCAAGAAGCTCAAGTGCTAGATCCCGACTCCACTGTGGGAGATACTGATTATTATTATTTGGATAGTCCACCCTGGGAGGGTATCAGAAATAAAAAAAGTCTTCATCCTACTCCTGAGGTTGAAGAGGTCAAGGAGGTAACCGAAGTATCCGCTGTTAATAGACCTTTGTTCCCCTCAACCCCTCAAGCTGCAGTTGAGTATATTCCTATTATTATTCATACTCCACTTCCACCTCCTCCTCCTCCTCTTACTCATCAAACTATTGCACTACCTCCACCTCCTCCAATGGCCAATGTTTCGGCCTTCTTGATGAATAAATATGCTCCCCTGGCATTACCCCAAGTGTTGAATGATATGCCCCAGGATTATCTGAAGATCTTGCCCAGATTCAATGGGGAAAACGAGATTGATGCTCAAAAACACCTTGAGACTTTCTGCTCCTTTGCTGAGAACTTTAATGTTGAACATTTAGATGTGGTCTTAAGACTGTTTGTCCAGTCCCTTGATGGTGAAGCTCGAAAATGGTTTAAGACATTGGCTGGTCGTTCTATTACCACTTGGGATAACATGGAAGACACTTTTCTCATAAAATGGGGAGAGAAGAAAGATCATGGAAACTGTCTCATTGAGTTCAATACACTAAAGAAAAGACACAATGAAGGAGTGTCAGAATTTATCAAGAGATTCAATAAATTGTATCTGAGTCTCCCTGCTGATATGAAACCTCATCAAACTACTGCTAAAGTTGTTTTTGTAGCAGCGTTTGATTCAAAATTTGGTTTCTCTCTCAGAGAAAGAAAGCCCGCTACTCTGGATGATGCTCAGTCAGATGCACTAGAGCTGGAAGCAAAATTTGCCTCCATTGGTAAATCAAAAGGAAAATCTGAACAAGATGCTAGAAGAAGGGGCAAAGAAGAGGTGTCTACTTCTAGCCAAGGCAGAGACTCCAATACTAGCATAATCGAAGAAATGAACAAAAAGATCAGCAACCTTACTAATAAGCTAGGTAAGCTTGAATTGGAGGCCAAGAATTCAGCTTTCAGGAATTTCCAGAATGCTCCAAACAGAGGTTACAATCCTCAGTATAGGAAACCACCCTTGCAAATATTGCCAAGGGAAGCAAAGGAGCAACAGGATCAAGTGCCACACCCATTGTACCTGGAAGGTCCAGTAGATGATTCTACTGAAGACACTGCCTATGGACTGGAGGATGCAAATCTTGCCTTTTCAAATAGTGATGGAGAAGAATGCCCTTTGCAAGGGAATGATGGAGTTGGGTGCTCATTACAAGAATAAGAAAAGACCAGAGACAAAGATGAAGCAGAATTTGATCATTATTGTAAACAATTTGATGATTTCATGCAAGCACATTTCAATAGAAGATATGATCTCAAATCTTCTAGGAAGAGGACTCGTACTCAATATCAAGAAGAGGAGCCTCCCTAGAAGGAAGCACCTGCTCAGAAGGAGTCAACAATGTAGAAAGCCACAGACAAAGGTGAGGAACCTCTAAACAAACCTTTGCAATCTAATGATCAAATTCCTTCTTCTTCAAAAGTAGTCACTTCCCTTAATGCCAAATCTGTGTCAAAAGAAATCAAACCCCCAGCTGAAAATAAAGAGTCAAAAGAAGTTGTAATAGAAAAGTCTTCTCCTGCTTTTAGCCTACAAAAGGAACTTGAGAAAGTCAAAATCCCAGTCCCCTTGACTGAACTGTTGAAACAGCCAGCATATCAATCTCAAGTCACCTCTTTCATGCTCCCTCCAGAAGCACCAATCATCCCAGATTGTCTCAACCTTAAAGAAGAAAGACCCATGGTAGTGTTTGGCCCACACGTTGAGGAGATAGATCCCTCTACTCCTCCCTTCTATGTGTCTCTAGTAATCCATGACTTGTTATTACATAACTGCATGTTAGATTCTGGAGCTTCCCATAATCTTATGCCTCTGTCAGTCATGGAGCAACTAGGTTTGCAAATCACACGTCCATATAAATACCTCTATTCATTTGATTCCAAAAGAGTTAAATGCTTGGGGATGATCAAGGATTTGGTGGTCAATTTGGCCCAAGTCCCAGCAAAAAGTGTGGTCATGGATATTGTGGTGGCTGACATCCCAGCTCGCTTTGGTATGTTGTTGTCAAGGTCCCAGGGAAGAAAAATCGGTGGATCACTCAAGATGGATTTAAAATATTCCACCATCCCGGCTTTTGGTGGCCAAGAAAGGAGGTTGTACAAGGAGACTAGATTTGTCAAGATGGTGACTAAGGATGACAATTTTGTAAATTCACCAGTCTACAGTAAGGAAGGAGATTTTTCATGCTTGATGCTGGAAGAAGATCAAGATTATGCTCATGAACCATCCTTCTGTCAGATCAAGACTGAGCAACCCTCAGAGAGCCATGAAGCAGGAATCTGGACACTCCATTTTGATGGGGCAAATTCAAAGGAAGGTAATGGAGCTGGAATATTAGTGATTTCTCCTACAGGAAAATGGATCCCACTGTCTTTCAAACTAGAATATGAAGCCACCAATAATGTGGCTGAATATGAAGCACTCCTATTGGGATTGCAGACCGCCAGGAGCATGAACATACAAAGTATAAAAGTTCTGGGAGATTCAGAACTGGTGGTCAGGCAAGTCAGGAATTAGTGTCAGACCAAGCATCCTAGGCTAAGGGCTTATAGGAATGAAGTTTGGGACATGGTGGAAAATTTCTTCTTGGCATTTGATATCCAGTTCATGCCCAGAGAACAGAATAGGATGGCTGATTCCCTTGCGGTAGCTGCTAGTACATTTCAACCACCTCAGAACCCTCTTTTAAGATATGAAGTTGAGGTGCGTTATCGACCATCAATTCCAGACAACATCAAGCACTGGAAGGTGTTTGAGGACGAAGAAAAAATGAAGAGATTCCTAGAAACAGTAGGGAAATTCTCCAATATGGAGATTGATGCTGATGAAGAAGAGGTTGAGTCTGAAGATACTTCAGAAAGAAATAGGGAGGAGAAAATAGCAGGAAATAAAGTGTTGCAGTTGAAGGGAAACATTATACCTAGAGGGCTGGTGACTCTAGAAAGATTATTTGACAATAATGATGTCCCACTGCAGCTGAGCAAAGTGATCGAAGAAAATTAGGTAGAAAACCTGAATCTGGGTACTGATGCTGACCCCAAAATTGTCAAATTGTCCAAGAAAGTCTCAGAAGAATACAAAAAGCTATATCAGAAGTTATTTCGGTCCTACAAAGATGTGTTTGCATGGTCCTATCAGGACTTGAAAACTTTTGATATCAATATTATGCAGCACAAAATTCCACTGAAGGGAGATGCAAAGCCCCATAAGTAGAAGCTCAAACAAATTAATCCCCTGCTGCTGCCTTCTATTGAGAAGGAAATCAAGAAGCTGCTAAAAGAAAAAATAATTGTACCACTGAGGTACTCTGAATGCGTGGCGAACCTTGTCCCTTTACGAAAGAAGAATGGAGAAATAAGGCTATGTGTGGATTTTAGAAATTTAAACAGAGCATCCTTAAAGGATAATTATCCACTTCCTAAGATGGATCACATCCTACAGAAAGTGGTTGGAGCTTCTAGGATGTCAATGATGGATGAATTCTTTGGGTATAACCAGGTCGCTGTACTTCCATAGGATCAAAAGAAGATTTCTTTCACCACACCACGGGGGACATTTATGTATGCCAGGATGCCTTTTGGATTGATTAATGCAGGGGCCACTTTTCAAAGGGCCATGGACATTGCTTTTGTTGGGGAGCAAGATAAATTTCTAGTAGTCTACCTTGATGATATAACTGTGTTTTCAAAAAATGATGCTGAGCACATTGAACACCTGCGGAGAACTTTTGAGAAATGCAGAAGGTATGGTCTCTCTCTGAATCCTCAAAAGTCTTTATTTGCAATAGAAGAGGGAAAGCTTTAGGGCCATATTGTGACCAAAGATGGGGTGAAGATAGATCCTAAAAGGGTAGAGGTTATAAATGGTATCGCTTTTCCCAGAAATAAGAAAGAGGTACAAGTATTCCTAGGGCGTATTAACTTCTTGAGGAGGCTTATTCCTAACTATGCTAAGATAGTTAGGCATATAACAGATATGTTGAAGAAGAATAATGAGGTAAAGTGGTCACAAGAATCATGAGAGGCATTTACCAGAATAAAAAATGCTTTTGCAGAATCCCCTATGCTAGCTGGACCAGATTATGATAAACCTTTCATGATTTTTTCTTTTGCATCACCTCATACAATAGCAGGAGTTTTATTGCAGAAAAATGACGAAGGGTATGAGCAGCCTATTGCCTTTTTTAGTCAGGTGCTCCATGATGCAGAATTAAAGTACAACCTATTGGAAAAGCAAGCATACGCCCTAGTGAAATCCCTCAAATCATTCCGTGTAAACATCTTACAGTCCCACATCACTGCATTTGTGCCTGCGGCTATTGTAAAAGATATTCTTATTCAGGGGGATAGTGAAGGAAAAAGGGGGAGGTGGATTGCCAAAATACAGGAGTATGACTTAGACATTCGCCCTACTAAGCTGATCAAAGGACAGGGGCTTGCCAAAATATTGTCTAAGTCAAACTATCAAGCTCTGGGCATAAATTTGTCCATTATAGCAGGTGTGGAATCTGAAGAGCTAGAAGAGCGACAGGGAATTGGAGTAGCTACTCCAGAAACACATCTATAGTACCTCACCAGTCCATGGTACAAAGAGATAGTAGAATATCTCCTTACACTCAGCTGCCCTCCAAGTTGTGATAAAACTAAATACAGAGCGCTGAGATTGAAATCACAGAAGTACATAGTTGCCAATGGCCAGCTATACTGGCGAGATCCCTCAGGCATCTTACTCCTGTGTCTCACAGAGAATGAAGTCGAGAGTATTATAGCAGAATTTCATGAAGGGATCTGTGGAGGTCATTACAGCTGGAGGGCCACAGCTCATAAAATTCTGAAAGCTGGCTTCTATTGGCCAAAGATTTTTGGAGATGTTTTTGCCAGAGTAAGAGCATGTGATAAATGTCATAAATTTGCTGAGAGACAGAAATCGGCACCATTTCCCCTGATTCCAGTGCATGTGGATGAACCATTTTGTTAATGGGGTATTGATTTTATAGGTGAAATACATCCTCCATCGAGTGGACAACATAAATGGATATTAACAGCCACAAATTATTTCACTAAATGGGTGGAAGCCATACCTACAAGGAATGCTACAGATACTGTGACCATAAAGTTCATGGAGGAAAACATCATATCCAGGTTTGGCTGTCCTGCTAGGATAGTGACTAATAATGCACAGGCCTTCAAGTCTGCAAAATTTATGAATTTCTCCCAGCAATACAATATCATACTGAGTCACTCTACAACTTACTATCCACAAGGAAATGGCTTGGCAGAGTCTTCAAATAAAACTCTGGTGAGGGCCTTGAAGAAGACTATCAATGAAAATTAGAAGAATTGGAATTCCCAATCGAAATTTTCTCTATGGGCTAATAGAATCACCAGCAAGAGAGCAAATGGGAAATCTCCCTATGAATTGGTATATGGACGAGCAGCAGTTTTTCCTGTACAGCTGGCTTTACTAGTGGCCCGCTTCATGCAAGAAAGCTAAGAGGAACCTGATGATATGATCAGGAGAATCAATCAATTGGTGGAATTAGAAGAAACACGGGGCCAGGTGAATCAGAGGTTAATAGAATATCAAGAGAAAATGAAACACATTTTTGATCAGCATGAAAAATACAGGAAGCTGTAGATTGGTGATTTGGTGCTCAGATGGGATATCCAAAGAGCTGAAAAAGGTAAACATGGTAAATTCGACCCCCTCTGGTTTGGTCCTTTCAAAATTGTGGAACAGGGGGGCAATAATACTTTCAGGTTGGAGAATTTACAGGGTGACTTACTGGATGCCCCTGTAAATGGTCAATTCCTTAAACCCTATTTCCAGTTTTGACTCAGGCCGAAAAAGCCCGGTGTATTATATTGTATATCAGTTTGTTGTTTCATCTTTGTTCGGATAATGTGGGTGTTATTAGGAATCGTTAAATGAAAAGAAATGTTGCTGAAGAGCCGAGTTTTCACAGAAGATGATCAGAGGGTCTGCGAGTTCTCGACACGTCCGGGGATAAACGTGCCATCCCCAGGTGGAGCCGATGTTGATCATGTCAAACCCCTATTGAATTTTTGACAGGCCATTCCATTTTAACCCTTCAAAATTCTTTTGATAGCCTGGAAAATCCATTATCCGCCTATCGTCGCTTTCTCCCAGCCTCAGAATTTCATAAAAGGGCCGAGAAACCCACCTTTGAAGATATATCAGGCCTTAGCCCCTTCGGCCTAGCCCCTCTGCTCCTTTTCCTCCATGTGACCGAAATCCAGAATCGAGCGCTGGCCTTATAAGCGCTTACCACAGATACATGTTGGACGCGTCTATAACCGTCGATCTATACAGATCGGACGGCATTCGCAGTGCTTCATCGCACCCGGACCCCACTCTGTTCACAGCTCTGATAATCTGTCCACCATCTGATTAGCTTGCAGATCAACGGCTATAAGCTCACCCACTCCAGTGGCCACCGCAGCGCACTACTCCAAAACCAGGTGGTATGTATCGCACCGCCTTTCGGCGGTAGGCGGTAATTCTCCTTGGGCCAGCGATTCCATACACTGTCTGCCACGCGTCCCAGCGTACGGTTCCAAAACCGTCGTTCATCGCACGCTATTGTTCGGCAAGAGATGCGCGGCGATATCGCTGTTAGCCGTCAGATCTGGAGACCTTCATCGAACAGCCGTCGTGCATCGAAGCTGCATGAGTTTTAACCCACGGCAAATGCGCCCCTGGCCCACTGTCCATCGCCTTCTATGCTCTTTCAACCGTCGATCTCCCCCTGAGATTGGGCGGTCCACATCTAGTTGCATGCACACCTTGGACCCAGTCTCCCACCACGTCATTATCCCACGTGTGCGTCGCATTCCTCCTCTGCCCATTACATATGTCAGTCGTAAGTCAAATTTCATTGTTTCTCGTTTAAAACTTTCGCTAATTCGCCTACCATTATTTGTACTGCACTTTCTTCATCACCACCCTGCATGCTTTTGCCATTTCATCATGTTGCTTCACTACACAGTCGCCTCCATTACATTGCCGTCCCCCATGCATTTTTTTTCTTCACAACTTTGTGTGTTTTGCAGGTTTACAGCGACAAAGAATTATCATAATTTGCAGCATCCATTACAAAAGTCGAGAACACGTCAGAGGACCAGTTTTTCAGAGGCGAAATTTATGAAGAAAGTCCTGGGTAGCTGCTGTGACATGAAATTCATTAAAGAAATAGGGTTATACTTTGGCAAGCTTCCCAGTGTCATTCAAGAGGCAGATATCATAGATGGAGACATTAATGGAACAATAAAAGAGTATCAGTGGAAGGTCAAGGAATTCAGTGTTCGGCATTGAAGATTTTAAATCATAATTCAGGGTTTAGAAGGCAGAGGGTACAATGCACAAGAAAAAATACCCTCCAGGTTTTATTTTAGCAGAATCTTCGTTCAGGAAAGGACAAAACGTTTATGGGATTCTACTCTATACCGTGTTCCTGAAAGAGGCTTTCACCCAGTGCATTTATTTCAGCAAGCAGGCCACAGAGTACAAACAACACATCATAGTCATTCAGTAGTATGGGTGCGAATGTTTCCGCCATTTTGCCTTAATTATGCGAATTAAATGTTCATCACCTACCTCTTTTACTAGGTTTTGGTTTCTCCTATAAAATTGTAGGAGAACGAATGATTTAGGGTTCCAGATTTTATCAGAAAACTATGCAGTGAAAGGCTTTTTGTATACATTTTGTAAAGCTCTTGTATGAAGGCTCAGAGCCCATAGGGTCTCAGTGAGGAGGAGTTCTATCTGTTAAAGAGGATTATGGTCATTGGTATTTCATAGTGTGTAACCTTTTCTCTTATGTGTTATATTAATAGATCATTTCATTTCATCCATCTTTCTTGTATCATGTTTTGGAATGCGAGTGGCTCACTGATTTTTGGTATGGATTCATCCTAGTTGATGCCCATGCTTGGATCAATCAAGCACTTTAAATATGGCTCATGCATGATATTCTGTTCCACTATTCATCTAAACCGTATTTTTGCTATATTAGTTTCTTTGGGAGGGTGTTTTTAAAATTCTATTATTATGTATGGATTCTTAGATTGTTAATCCCATGCATGGTGGTATTGTATATCTGGGTATCAACTCAATGTTAACTAATATCTTCTCAATATTTCTTTCACTACATACACCTTCTGATAACTTATGTCTGTGAAGTATTTCTGAATCGGCCCACTTTGCAGTGAACTGTCTCTGAATTGTCTGATGCTTTGTATTAGAGTTTTACACCTTGCCTCTGCAGTATTTCTTTTCCTGTATCATTTTCTGAGATTTTGGTCCCATTCTAGTTGATTTCCCTGTTTACAGAAGATAGCATGTGAGCTGAAGTTGACAACTTCATACATTATACTATACGCTCCTTGCTATGCTAAGATGTCCTAGGCACTGGTCTATCACAACTCTAGGCTGTCTCTAGGAATGACAACAGATCTCATGAAGTTTCCTTTAGATGATTTTATTATATGTTTTTTAATTATTGTTTTTAGCTTCTGCAACATATGGTTCAGGATTACTTTCCAAGTCTTTATTTCCAAGAAAAATGTGCTTTCCATTTCTTACAATCAACATAGGTGTGTGGCATTTCATTTATGCAAGTTAATTTCACGTAGCATACTTATCCGAGCAACTTGAATGGAATTTTGTTCGTCTAGCGTATGCTCAACATCTCTTAATTACACAAGGATTAGATTAAGAAGGAGATAGTTCCTACTACACATATAATATTGACCCCTCTTAATTTTTTATGAACCTCAAGTTGATAATTAAAGCTAAGACTCTTGGGAGTTGTAGCATTATTACTGCAATATTGAGGGCCATCACTTTTTTGCGCCATTGTCAGGGAGGTGTCAGGGTATGCGCTGCCTTTTTCTTTGACCAATTCACTCTTTTCCTCATTTTGTCTTATGTTAAGAAAAAAAAAACATTAGCAATCCTTTAGAAAATACAAAAAACAATTTTTTTCTTTCTTTTTTTTTTAGAATTTCTCTTCTTTTAGGCCTTGCAGAATTAGGGACAATTCAGATAATGTTTTACCCAAAACCTCCACTTCTACTAGCAGCTAGTCATTTTTAGCTGACTATGAGCCTCTTGCCCTGTCCACGGGGACCTTTGAGGCCCTTTTGAGTGAGAAAGCAAGGATATTTGAGGGGATTTCAGGAGGAGAAAATTCTTCAACCCCTAATACTATTATGGTTGAATAATGATAACCTAAAGTGTTTGTATTCCCCATTAAAGAAATAGATGGAAAAGCAAAAAATGAAGATATTGACACCTTTATGTTTGAGTTTGTTGTTATGTGCATAACTTATGACTACACCATAGATAAGCAAAATCTCAATCTCTTTCATTCCACCTTGAAGGATGCAACTCTTCAGTGGTTCATGAGCCTTGAAAGCAATAATATCACTACTTGGGATCAAATGTGAGAAGATTTTAACAATAAGTAGTGAGATTATTGTAGATCAAGGGACAACAAGGATGGGATTTTTAGAATGACTCAAGGGGAAATGAGTCTTTAGATTATTATGATGAAAGATTCTAGTTGAGTTACAGAAGGGCACACAATTGCACTTTGAGACTAGACTCCTTAAATCTTGTATTATTGAGGGGAGTTAGAGAGGATCTCATGGAAATTTTCAACTTATTGGATAATGGATATATCTACCAACTCACATATGATGAGATTAAGCAGGTTTTTAAAAATCATTCTAGATCTACTAGGAAAAAAAGTAGAATAGGCAAGAGCTTGGTAAGTCCTTTTTCCTCCGTGGTTATTAAAAATGAATTAGTAGGAATGTTATAGTATATTAAAACAAGAATATTACACACATTTTCCATGCATATGGATATTAGAAAAAAAACGAGAAGAAGTAGAAAAACCATTGGCTGTGTTTTACCCCCAGTGCACAAAGAGACACCCTAGGACTGAATGTCATTTGAAGGTTATAGAATTTTTTTTTGTATGTGAAGAAAATAATGGTACTGAAAAGTTTCCATCTCTACTAGGTCTGAAGGTTGTTTGCCAAGTAATATAAGGGAGCATTGACTAGTTATGCTTCATCAATTAGAAGACACCACAGGCCCTAAGACAATTTTAGCAAGGTATAAATTTCCCTTATCATTTCAATTACAATTCTCAATATCAACATTGGTGCTATCCTAATCCTTCACCTTGACCCATGCCTCAACCTGTTCTTCCTCCCCTCCATCCATATTCCAACCAAAATCCTCAATAGGGTAACCCATCACGAGGATGAAGGTCTCAAGTGGCCCAAGCACCTACTCTGATGCCTCATCCTCAACAACAACAAGTGCTCCAGAGTGTTCCTCCAAAGAAACCCCAGACACATGCTCAACCAAATACCAATCCTAATAACAAGTATACTTAACATGTTTACAATGGAGAGATTGCTTATCATACCTATTTTGTAGAGGTACAAGAAATTAGCCTTAGGCCAGGGTATGTCCTCCCAAATGTCCATCCACCTTCTCCTAATGAATATTCTAAGAAAGAGAAGTAGGATCATGTGCCTTAGATCATTTACAAAAAACCTCTCTATCCTGAAAGGTTGGAAACTAAAAAAATACACACCCCAAAAGAATTTGAACTTATGGGAGAATTGGAAAATATGTTTGTAAAAATACCCCTCCTCCAAGCCATCAAGGATGTTCCCACTTATAATAAATTCATAAAATAGAAATGGCAGTAGGGATTCTAAGAGGGGATATAATAGAGCAACTGCTACGTCAAGGGGAAACAATGGAGTGATAGCCCAATGTCACCTCAACTAAGGCTCCCTTCACTTTACCGACTTTCACCAATGGGAGGAGACCCAATATAAGGGGAATCACTAGATGAATGAAACAATAATAGGATAAGGAGTGATTCTCATAGCCTATTCACATGAGAGGCTCAGACAAATGGCTTACTTTCTCAATAAGCAAGGTGATAGGTTCTCTAGGAATGGATAAGGGGATTCTTGAGTTTAGGTTTAAGTAATATGCTTTGACAAGAAGGTTCCTAGACTCAAGGATCAAAATGAAGGAATGGATTACAAGTAACCCTTGAGGTATTTGAGTTGTATATTTATGGGACCACAATGAAGCCATGTGGGGATCAAAGGACTAAATTTTCTTTGAAATTTTAATGCAATTATCCAAATGAGGACACTAACCCATATTATCCTAGGGAGAGAAATGATCCTCGAGCTAAGGCTTGCTATATTTCAGGATTCCACCATCCTATTGTGCTCAAATTTGGAAGACCCCTTGAGAATACCCCAAAGGAGATGTGGACCAATTTTCAAGGTGTTTAGATTGCTATAAAATATTTCACTTTATTCCCTAGGTGAACTTCTAGGGTTAGGCCTAGAATTGGGAGAGGTGAAGAAAAGAAAGATGAATTTGACCACCAAGAGGATGTGAGAATCAGTGCCTTGCTTAAGGGGCTTAGTGGAGTCAAGATACATCTGGATTGAAAATTTCAAGATCAAAGGAGCTCTAATTAACCTTCACTAGCCTATTAAAGGGCGACAACTGTTGAGATTCAACAAGAAGATCCTAGTGAAAATTATGCACCTACACTAGGATGGAGCCTCAAGCTATTTTTAGGTGGAGGTCTATTTATAGATGCATGAGAAAATTCTATTTATATATGGTTGAGAAAATTCTATTTATAGATGTATGTGTGAGTTCTATTTATAGATCACATGTCTATTTATAGATTCATGTCGACTATTATTATCCCTTAATAATAGTTGGACAATAAACAATAATCTATTCTCAATGAGCACTTGGAAATAGTTAACTGAAGTGGAAAATCAATTATCTATAGGAAATTCGAGTTCAAAGGTTGGTTGATGGGACATGCAAGTGGACTTAGTTGTAATTGAGTGATTCGAAGTTGTAACCGAGTTGGATGTGTAGTTATGTGAGTTGTAAAGTAGTTTAACTCGGTTGTGCTAGCTGTAACTGAAGATACACTAGTGAGAGATCAATGAATTAATTATTAATTAATTGACAATTAGTGGTCTCACATGCAACTGAATATTTACTACTGTTAACTACATGAATGTCAGATCTAATGGAGACCCAATTGAGATGTAGGTGAAAGGGACAGTTTGAATATCAGTTGTGACATTGGTGGGTGCACTCATGCAACCACACACACATTGGATGTGCCCATGAGGATTGCGCAGTCAAGGAAAGCAGGATTCCATTCATTCAAGGATTGCTATCAGTTGGGATTGCGCAGTGGAGGTAGGATGTCTGGAGGCAGTAAATTGGCACATGAATTTGCCAATTTTTGTATGACAGTGTGAGACGATTGTATATTGTACTGAGAGCTCTTGGATTAGAGTTTTGTATGATATTGTTTCATGATCCATGATATATACATAATATATGATAGTGGGGTTTTTAGCTTTATGCTTTCCCGGTAAAAACATTTGTGTTATGTGTGATTGATCTTTCTTCTTGATATTGCAATTGGCGACTATGTTTTAAATTCCGCAAGATTTTTGTAGAAGCAATTCTGTATTTAACAGTGACATATAATTATTAGATCAAGATAATCCAGACAATACATAATTTGTATTAAAATTTCTACATGGTATCGAAGCACAGAAGATTGCAATTTTGAATCAAGGGCTGAGTTTGCTGGTGGAAAGAATTCGAATTTTCAGAAAGATTTTCTTGGTGCTATAGTTGAGTAAACATCGAAATGGATTTCAATGGCTTGCAGCTAGAGTATGCACACGAGGGTAACTCGAATTAAATTTCTTGGAAGGACAGGATGGAGGCGATGCTCGAAGATAATGACTTGAAGAAATTCATCTATAGTGATGTTCCTAAGACCACTTTGACAGATGCTGCATTACTTGATGCATGGAAAAAGAAAGTGGCAAAGGCAAGGAGGTGTTACACTAAAAACTGTCACCTTCACATTCTGATAACTGTATGAGATCATTAACACTCATACATACCTCCTCTGCAAGTCTTACAACCTTTACTCCTTATGTCAAGCCATGAAACAAGAAGAAAAACCCTAAAAACCTCTGAAAGAATGGGTATGCATGTAACATGAAGCCTGCCTGCATTCTTGGCTTGGGTACGCAGGTAATGTATGGCTTACCTGCATTCTAGAATGGAGTTTTCCTTTGGAATGCCTACGTACCCCCTCCAAACTCAAAAGAGCGAGAAAGTAAAGTTAAAAAGTTGGTTTGAGGTCAATTCTAGAAGGTTCTAGATGATATTTTTTGGGGATGAGTACGCTTTGATAAGGTGCATGTATCCCTCACCTTAATGAACTAATCCCTTGATGTGAGGAGCCTATCCCTTTGAAGGAGGATTCTATCCCTTAAAAAGTGGAATCCTAACCTCCTCATCTGCTCTATAAAAGGAGGCATTCGGTAGCCTCAAAGGGTTAGATTTTGGAGATTGAGAATTGGAGTTCAAGCTTTATGTGTGATTGAGTTGAAGTGCTGTTGAGATTTAGACTTCTTTCTGCTGAGCTTT
Source organism: Pinus albicaulis (assembly GCA_034641835.2). Taxonomy (NCBI): domain Eukaryota; kingdom Viridiplantae; phylum Streptophyta; class Pinopsida; order Pinales; family Pinaceae; genus Pinus; species Pinus albicaulis. The sequence goes on along the minus strand of JAXQQM020062769.1, from coordinate 330,437 downwards.
TGAGAGGAAAGATCACATACCTCTTTATGCTCCTGGAGGAAGAGTGCAAGACTTATCAAAGTAGAGGAGACTCTTGCTTCGAACCCCGGGAAGGCCTTTCGAACATCAAGGCTAAGGTTTTAAGGTCCTTCTGTTATTTTTAAGATTAATACAATCAAGTTTTGTTTTTCTCAATAAATTGTCGTTCGATTGTTTATTTCAATAAGCTGTCGTTTGATCATTTATTTCATAGATTCCTTGATCACTATGATAGGTATGTTTTATAATTATTTGTTATACAAGTGCTATTTAATATTTGATTGTTTATGATTGCAGGTCGACAAAAGACGAAAAATTGTTGCGATGAAAGAACTCTTGCTGCGACGGAAGAACTCTTGTTGCGACGGAAGGATTTTGATGCAACGGAAGCACTACAACTGCAAATAAGCATTTGGATATAAGGTAGGATAGACACCTTTATAAAATTTATTTGTAAAACAAATATATTTAGAGAAAGACAAACTTAGTTGTTCGTTTGTTGCTAGATTGTCTTCTGACATTAGGGAGATTGGTCTTGTCCGCAAGAACGATTTATCCGCCCAACAGGAGGATTCTGTTGGAACGTGTACGAGACCACATTGTCTCAAGCCTTCATGGGAAAGCCACACCATATGCTATGTGTAAGGCTTTGACATATGTTTTCCAAAGCAATAATGACCATAGGAAATTGGCGCTCAAAGATAAACTCAGGAATATCAAGATGGAAAAGGGCGACAACATTCCAAAGTTTCTCATGAAGTTTTTCCAATGTCGAGATGAAATGGGGAGTGTGGGAATAATTGTTGCTGATGATGATTTGGTGATCTTGGATCTCTTGGGACTTCCTAGGAGTTGGCACAGTTATGAAGACTCTGTCAACAGACAGGAAAAACTGCCAAATTGGGAACAACAGTGGTCAGATCTAGTGCAGGAGGAGTTCACACGAAACACCAGAGATGGATCTTCATAAAAGCATGATGATGAAGAGGATTGTGCTTTGGCTGCCAAGGCAAGGAAAGGGAAAGGGAATAAATTCCATTCAAAATCTGAGTCTAAAGGCAATAAGCTGCATTTGTCCAAGGTAAAGTATTTTCACTGTCACGAAGATGGGCATCTCACTACTAACTGTCCGCAGAAGAAGAAGAACATGAAGGCTGCTAGAGCTGCAGCTGGTGAGGTCCTTGCCTCAAAATTTGAACTTGACTTCTCCTTGATCGCATGCATGGTGTCAAGTGCATTGGGATCGGTGTGGTATTTGGATAGTGGCACTTCCTTCCACATGACGGGATATAAGGATATTTTCAATGACTTGGAGGAGAAAGATCTCCAAATGCATATAGAGATGGGTGACGACAGATGATACAGTGTGACTGGAATTGGTACTATTACCTTTTAGAGGGAGTCAGGTAAGCCATTTCAGTTGAAAAATGTTATGCATGTTCCAGGTCTGAAGAAAAACTTGGTCTCAGTCACAATGTTGGAGGACAGAGGTTATGACGTTGTTTTTAGTGATGGAAAATATTTCCTGCGACATAAAACAACAGGTCAAGCCAAGAGGATAGGGATTTGAGTTAAGAATATCTACAAGCTGGAGGTAGATGGTTGCGCTGCCATGATGGGAAAGGTGGAAAAAGTGGTGAGCTGGGATGAGGGAAAATTGTGGCACAGTCAATTGGGCCATCTTCATCATGGAGCCTTGAAAGTCATGCAACAAATATCTACTGGACTTCAAATGGGAACACTTGCTTAGTTAGATCAGTGCAAGGGTTACACCATGGGGAATTATGTAAAGTCCACCTTTCATGAAAAGGAGAATCGTGCTTCAGTGATCGTGGAGAGAGTTCACACAGATGTGTGTGGACCGTTCTCGGTTGCTTCAACAGAAAAACACAAGTATTATGTTATTTTTTTTGATGAATTTTCTCGTAAATGCTGGATCTTCTTCATGCAGAAGAAGGATCAAACATTCTCAAAGTTCTATGAGTTTAAGGTATTGGTGGAGAAAGAGTCGAGGAAGTAAGTGAAGGCTCTAAGGAGCGATAATGGTGGAGAATACATCTCTAACGAATTCAAAGACTTCTGCAGCAAAGACAGAATCTGAAGAGAACTCATAGCGCCTCATAACCCACAAAAAAATGGGGTCGTGGAGAGGAATATTAGAACGATCGTGGGTGTAGCACAAGCGATGTTGCATGATCAAGGCCTACAAATGCATTTGTGGGCGGAAGCATGCAAAACTGCGGTTTATGTGCAAAACTGTTGTCCTTGTAGAGTATTTAGAATGGGTACACCTGAAGAAGCTTTCACTGGTAAGAAACCGAATGTTTTACACTTTAATATTTTTGGCTCATCTGTTTATGTGCATGTGACCAAGAATGCCAGGAAGAAGCTGGAGCCGACTGCTGAAGTTGGGATATTTTTGGGTTACACAGAAACACCCCATAATTATCGTGTGTATTTTCCTAATAGTAAGTTGATTGTTATGTGACGGGATATGAAATTCGATGGGGTGAAAGCCATGCAGTTTTCACTTGAGAGGGAGCTAGACTTGCATGCGAAGGAGGAACTTTTGGTTCCCAAAGATGAGTCTCTAGATGTGGTTCAGCCACAAGAGGAGGGTCATGGAGTTGTTATAGCATCATTTTTGTTAGTATGAATCTTTCGTCGTAAAAGATCACTTTAGCTACGCATAACAAATAGCCCTAACAAGATGAGTCTCTTATTGGTGTAGAAAAACAAACATGGAACTCAATGGGAGTTCATAAAGCAAAATGGAAAATGGTGACCAAGAGTAGATCCAGAGTGATCTAATGCAATGAAGGTGACTAACGAATGGGAAAAACCCTTCTATTTATAACAAAATATTGGGGTGTTCTAGAACTCGGTGCATGAATAAAATATTATTAATCAAATTCTAGAATCACCCTTCAGGAATATTTTATTATATTTGTTGGAGGGAAAAGGTATTTTGACTTGGGTCAATTCCTTTATTTATAAACAATATATAAATAAATGGTTTATTTATTATTTTAGGGACATGATGGGAATATAATTAAATAGATAATGATTTATTTAATTATTTAAAAATGATTTAGTCAAATTTAACTAGGAATATTATTTAAATAATGATTTGAATAACTTATTCCTAGGAAATACTTAAATAAATAATGATTTATTTAATTAATTTCCTTGTTTTGGGTTAAATATGACCAGGAAATATAGATAAATGTTATTTTATATGGTGAAAGCAATTTTACTTAGAGTAAAATTGGTCTTACATGGTGTACTTGGGTTCATCTAATGGAAATGAATTAGATGACAAAAAAAATGGTGTAACAGATTGCCCCCCAACGTATGAGTGTTAGGAGAAAATCGTATGACTGAAGTACGTTGTAAGAACTCAATCACCAGGCATCAAGAGGGAAGTGAGAGAGAGGAATGTAAGGTAGTCTAATGTGCTAAAGGACTAGACCCTGAGGAGACGAGACTTACAGGTGCAACAAGTCTCTAGGTGATGAAGTAGTACCAGTGTGAAAGGCGGCGGGGGAGGCATACCTATGCCCGCCGATACAATAGTACAAAGAATAAGGCACCCAGAAAACCACGGAACGCAAGGATGAAGCATATGCTGGCCTAAACATGAGCCAGATAAATAAAATGATGAATCCCACATACATGTGATGCCTGGAATAACCGTCAAGACTTATACAAGAAGATTTTAGTACATGAGATACAAATATACCCAAATGCCCCCTACACACGGGGAAGGGCTCACAACATCTAACTGATATATGTAAATCGAAGAGGCGCTGCAAGTGGTTGAGGCCGATATCATCAAATGAGAGGAGCTGCATCAAGGGCGGAAATAAAAAAAGTTATCCGGGCATGTGGGGGGCTACCTGCAGGGCCACCCCCTCATGAGGGTTTAGACATCTCACACACGTTCGGGAATCATCAATAGCTGCTGCTGCATCATTGGACCATTAAGTGTATAGATCACGATCATGCTGAGAAGAGCTCGAACCAAGGTACACTGCCCCCTAGACCTGAATTCTGGAGTAAATGAGCTGATGTTGACTGAAGTAGGTCTGCCATAGGTGAGGCAAGAGGGTAACCCCAACTAAGGCACGACGGAGAATAGTAGAGCGACGAAAAGAGAGACACTAATGATGATGATTGAAGGAGGGATATGGAGGATCGGTTGGACAACTTCCCTTGTTAGAGCGTAAAGGACATGAATAGCTTGGCATCGACTGACACAATATCAGGAGGGATAGGGGAAAAGGGTGCAGAAGGCCATAATGTGCGGCATGAGAGAGGGATCAAGCAAGACAAGAAGGAGGACTATAGCGGGGTACAAAGGGACTGGGAATAGGCTCCATGAATGTGATGATGACTCGACTGGGATGCTCTAAACAAGGGCGACTCGATGGTGCTGCCTCATAGTAAGGGTCCAGTGGGGAACCATAAAAGCATGAGTACAATGGGGTAGCTCATGACGAAAATCAACATGAATGAAGACGAGTAAGAAGGCAAAGTGGTGCCCCGAGTACAAGTGTCGTAAGTGAAGAAATTCGATTTTGAGAAGAGGTGAATAGACCCTTCATGGACGAAATCTATCCTGGTGAAGTATCAAAACATAAAAAAACTGACAAATACCCATTTGGGTGCTCGGTGAGAGCTTTCCAACGATGCAGACAGTTTGTCAAACGGGGCTACGATTTGGTCGCAGCGGGCGAAAGAAAAAACAGGGGTTTTCTTCTAATAGGGCGTTTTCCCTCCAAAATCATTCATTTGCTTGTGTAGCTGTGGTGAATGTGGAGAGGAGAGAAGGCCCTAAATCTTGCGGCGATCGTAGCAGACAAACCGACTGTTGGAATTGTGATCCGACAGTTGTAGGTAAGAGGCCTAATCCTAAGCTTTGTTTTTGATGGATTCAAATTGCAGATTAGGGCTTTAATTCTCAGTAACTGCCCCTACTTCATCATTACGGTCAGGTCGCACTTTTTGGGGCAAAAGCTACAACCTGGGACACAGATTTTGGCCTGAAAAGTGCGACCTGGCCCAAGTTTTGCCCAAAAAGTGCGACCTGTTAGATGTGGGGGGTTTCAGTGCTGTCATGTGCTGAGATGTTGTTTTGGTGTAAGTTAATGCAGTTTTGTTGATTTGGAGGCTAACAAAAATGACGTTTTTGTGTAGATATGGCATATATACGGATCAAGTGGAGAGAGAGAGACTTAGGTACATTACGGACGGAAATCCAGGCGGATCAGGGTGTCCGTCGTGCACTGGCTGGGTATGGGGTTCTGAAATTTTTGGAGAACCCATTGATGAGGGCTAGAGAGCCCTTGTTGGCCCGAATTAGCAGTTATTGGGATCCAGATCATGAGGCGTTTGTAGTGTAGGGGCACAGGATTGAGCTGATGGTTCAGGATTTGTATTTCTTGACTGGTCTCCCACCATTAGGGATGGTGGGAAACACACAACCAGTGTTACCACGGGGGCGTAACATTATGGAGTTTGTTGAGCGACATTGTCGACCAGGTGTCCAAGTCAAAGGGACTCAGATATCCATTGGTGATTTAGAGAGGTTGGAGACCCGGGCAGTGGCCACAGCAGTGTTGCGGATCTTGGGTAGCCAGGTGTTCCATCACATCACTGGAGGGCAGATGATGATTGTGGAGAGTGTGCTGAGTGGGACCTACTATGGGTGGGCCTAGATGATGTTGGTGTCGGTGAAACGACAGTTGTCGCTATGTAAGCGACAAGTGAATCATGATTGTGCCTATGGGACTGTTTTGTGTTATTTCTTCTTTGAGAAGATCCCGACCTTGCAACCTTGTATACAGTTACCTGATGGAGGTCTGAGAGAGCCTCGGATGCGTCGGTGGGGACGATTACTGTGTAGAGGAGGAGGGGCAGTCTGACGAGTGTTCCGACCAGAGTTCTTCGCCCATTGGGACCAGATGCCACTATACATAGACGACTATCCCTATAGTGGGATGAGTTATTGGGGAGATTCGGACTTGCCGCTGCCGCTTGGTCGAGTGTGGGGGCCCGATGGTAAGTGACAAGCAACTAATCTGTTATGTGCATTTTAGAGTTTGTGACTAGTATGCATGGTACTAATCGTTATATGTTTTGGAATGCAGATATAGCTCCGGTGAAACCGACCGGATATATGGGGCGACCGGCAGCAGCTGGAGCTACAGGTGCGAGTGGATCAAGGACAACACAGAATGAGGATATGGCTGCTCTGGTGGAGGACATCCGTCGTAGATGTGAGGGGTTGCTGACTGGTGTGTCGGAGCGTGGTTGGTAGGATTTATATGACTAGTACATAGAGTTATGTATTGGGCTACCCTCGGAATGGCGAGGTATCATGTGACGCATGGCGATGGCCGGTCAGACTGTGCGTGACCTACGAGCTGCAGGAGCATAGCCATTGGCTCGGGATCCTCCGAAGAGTGATTAGATGTAGGGTAGATGGTGCCCCCCAGTGTTTTTGTAGGGGCAAGTGGTGCCCCCCATTTTGTACCATGCTATGGGCATGTGATAGGTTTTAGAGCAGATGGACTCTAAAAAAACATGTTATATGATATATAAGATTTATGTACATTTTGTTGAAATGTTATTGTCTTGTGTGTGATAAATGCCAATCTAGAACATGATTTGCAATTTGATCGACATAGTGATTTTGACATCGAGGGATATGGTGGAAAGTAATAGATGTAAATGCATGTATCAAAAGTTTCACATGTAAATATTGTCTAAACAGGAGAGGGTTATGCACACGATAGACACCATTAAGTTGTAGGACAAGAAGCAGGGAATCTAAATGAACATGCGGATGGAGGATGTGATGAGAGAGGGCATCGGCTAAGAGACCAAGCACGGTATCATATTCGGCCTGATTATTGGCGGAATTACCAATGCAGACCCCATTTTCAAGAACCATGGTATGCAAGGGGGTAAGATGGCCCAGGTTGCCGAAGCGAGATTTCGGGAAGAGTGATTTGCCCCATCAGCATAGCCAAGATAATGGGTGGAGGAGAGGGCCGATGTAATAGTGTCGTGGGACAACAACTGGGAGGGCTGAGGAAGAGGAGGGCAGCGTGAGTAGAGGATAGACATCCACTGACAGCTATGGGAGGGAGAAGTCAGTGTAGGAAGTCTAGGACTCATAGATCGATGAGAGGGAGATGAATGAGAACTATGGGATGAAGAATGGGAACTCAGGTTGCGAAGAACATCGAAGATACGGATGGTATGACCGTGAGTATGGGAGGGAATGGAAGGGTCAAGGGGACCATACGACGTGGCAAAGCTACCGAAGTCAACAGTATGGGAAGAGAGGCGCAGATACGGGTCGTCACGGGGAATGACAGAATAATAGGTAAAAATATGGTCAAAACATGAAGAGCCCGAGAATGTGTCTGAAGGAGGATAAAGCAGAACAGATAGAGTGGAATCGGAGGGAATGTACTCAGATGGTTGCGCGGATGATGATAGGTATAGGAGGGGAGCAGCAGATTTTGACATTTCAACATCAGGGGGAGGAATGTCAATGGTAGCAGGAGGATCCTCGAGTAGACCTGACGCATATTGAGCAAGGATGGGAGAGGCAGATTGATTTTGTTCAATTTCGTACTCGCGAATGACCTCTAAAGAGGCTCGGTAATGCGTGAGGTGAGGAAAATGGTGAGAGTAATGGCCGTGGACACCACACAAATCGTAGGGTTTGTTGGTGCGGAGAGTCTTTGAGGTCTTGGCTGCAGATGAGAAAGAAACAGAGGCTGCAGGGACTGTCGATTCAGGGAACGCGACTTTAACCATGGGTTGGATACGGGGCAACTCAGGACAAGTATGGGTGGGGTGACCGATACCATCACACAAGGCACAAGGCTTGGGGGGTTGAGGAGGGGGAGAGGTGGGGTCGGGTGCGGTGGGCTTGTCTTTGGATGCCCCCTTTCAAGTTTTTCTTTTCTTGCCTGTAGGGGTTGCTACATGGGGAGGGTCCTGCGGAGGGGCTAGGGGCACTGTAGCGGTAGAAGGAGCGAAGGGAATCGGTTGCACTGGTGTCACAGCTATGTATGGTTTGGGATGGCCCGGTGGGGTTTCAGCGGGAGGAGTAAGATACCATACTGGTATTCCTAAGGTTAAATTAGGTAGGGAAAGGGTGGCCATGACGGGGACCGAGTCGACGCCGAGAGGGGGGCCAAGGAAAGGTATTTGACCAGCAGGGTAATGACCAGGGGGGACGACTCCCATATGGTGGAGACCGGAGGGAACTGACTCAGGAGGGTAGGGGGGGTCCTGAGTGTCATGGGAAGGGTCAGGTGAAAAAGGTTCGGTTGACTGAAGCGAAGGGCGAGGAGCAGGAGGTGGTGAGCGAGATTGAGGTTGCTGACTAGCCGGAGCAGGCTGTGGAAGGCCAGCTTGAGACGAGTGCATCATGCAAACATTCGATATGCTGGGGTTAGAGACAGGAGGAGGGGGAGGACTAGCAAAAGTTCCAAGCAAAGAGGAGTCTTTGTAGACGTCAGGGGAAACACTGGTCAAAGAATCAACAGTTGGTTTATTAGTGATAGTAGAGATGGTGGACTCAGGGGAGGTCTACGATGTTGGTTCATGGTAGGTCAATTTTTCAATGGTGACAATCTTGCCATTATGAGGGAAAAACATCTTGCGGTGGACTGCGGATGGGATGGCGGACATGGCATAGGTGTAACTACGCCCCAAAAGGATGTTGTAGTAAAGAGGGGCGTCAATAACTTCAACGTTGACACAAACAGTCTTGTCGGCAAGGGTGATAAGACAGTTATGGAAAAGGCCAATGGGTTGGGAGGCATGGCCATCCCACGCGCGAAGGGTGATGGTGGAAGGGGCTAGCTGAGGGGATCTGAGTTGTTTCCAAACCGAAGCAGACATTACGCAGGTAGATGCCCCCTCATCAATAATACACCGAGCAACATTAGCGTTTCGGATTTTGACTGGGATTTGGAAAGCAACTGAAGGAGGAAGAGGGGGATGGTCTGAATAACGGGCGTCGAAAATAATCAATTGGTCATCAGCAGGATCTAAAGCACCCACAGCAAATAGTAGAGCCCTCTTTTGAGAAGGACATGACTGGAGGAGTTCTAGTGTTGAAATGGCAACAAGAGATTAGGCCAGATCATCTACTATGCTGTATGAATGGGCAGCCCGACCAGAGGCAAAATTTCGGCGTAATGGTCCCTTAGGAGGCTTGGGATGAACCTTGGCTTTGGGCAGAGGGAGTTGCAAGGGACCATTGGGTGTCGATAGAGGCGCTATAGGACCTGACGATGGAGACTCGGAGACAGATGGAACGGGGGGTGTGGAATACTGACGGGACCAAGTTTGAAGGTTGAGGTCGACGGTGAGAGGGGGGTCAGAGGCCATCATGAGAATCTGGTAATCAGAGGAACTAGAAGGGGAAGGTTGAGTGGTGACCGGGGCATGAGGGGGTTGAGTGGCCACAAAGCCTTGTTGAGGGAAAGGATTGGTAAACACAGCGGGTTGAGAAGTAGCTGGGGTAGGAGGGACAGTAGGGGAGGAATGTTGTCCCTGCACAGTGGCCTGAGAGTCCCACATTTGCTGCATTTGTGGTAATAAGGGACAATCGTGAGTGTAATGACTATAAACACCACAACACGAACAGGGCTTATTGGTGCGAAGTGGCCTGGTCGGCTTGGGCTGAGAACCCTGTGGCTGGGTAGCAGTGTGAGGATCAATACTTGAAGGATTGGGTCCACAATTACCAGAAGCGGATTGATTGCTTCTTCTCCTTCTTTGAGAAGGAGGAAAATTAGGTGCCCCCTGCTGTGCAAATACTTGCCCTGGAGGGGGTAGTAAGGGCGGTTGCGGGGTTGGAAAAGGCAAGGGAGTGGGAGGTCCAAATGCTGGAGGAGCTGGGACACTGGGTTGCGGATATGGATAAGGGGTAGGGTGGGTAGCAGTAAGGTAAGTAGGAAGGTGGGCAAAAGGAGGAGGCATGCCGTAGCCTGAATACATGCTACCTGGAGGGGAAAAAACGCCGGAGGGGCTGGCCCTTGGAGGAAAACCATGGCTCGGAAGAGGTTGGGCAGAGGTATGTGACAGGGCTCCTACAATACCGTCAGCAGAGTGAGATGCCCCCGAGGCATTAGAGCCACTGGGTTTGGGAAGGTCAGGAAGGACGGTATAAACATAACCAGATTGGGTGTAGATAAGGTCATACTTCAAGGCTATTTGGAGGGCGGCTTCTTCGATTTGAGGAAAATGGGATGCGACATCTTTGCCAATGGGAGGTAAGAGAGAACGAAGGAACCAGTCCATGTAAACCTGATCTTCGAAGGGGGGAGCGTGACACAAGCTCCGTCTTCGCTGCCATTCCTGGACATGAGCAGAAAGGTGGGTCGAAGAGGATTGATGAAAATGAGTTAAGAGTTCAGTACCAGTGTTGTACCGGAGGGGGAGTTGGAAATAAGATAGAAAGGCTTGGGCAATGGTCGCAAAGGTGGTATGGGAAGAGGTGGATTGGTCAACATACCATTTAGAAGCTTCGCCGGTAAGCGTGCGTAGGAACAGTCGAAGACGGATGGAGTCATCGGTGATGGAATTGGAGGAACACCACATGTGAAAAGATCGAATATGGTTAGAGGGATCTTCACTAGCAAGGCCTTCGAACTTGGGAATGTCGGAGGGGAGCTTGGTTGGCATAGTAGGCCAACTGAAATTGTGGCGAATAGGATCATTGATTAGTTGATTGAAATCGGGGAGACTGAGGCTAGCCATATAAGGGAGTAATGGGGCAGTTGAGGTAGGTCCCGTAGTGGTTCCTCTGGAAATGGACCCAGCCGTAGAACTGGGGTTAGGGCTAGGTCCTGAACTAGACATGGAGAAAGTAAAAGAGGGAGAACCAGAAGGAGGGGGAGAACCTGAACAATTAGCAGAAGAGTCGGAGTGCGGACTCAGGGGAGGACTTACTCGAGGATGAGGGGAAGGAGGAAGTCGACCGAGCGGAAACTGAGGGTGAAGGCCAAGAAGTCTCCGGGAGAAGCGCCTTGGGGGCGCAATGATGATGGGAAAGAAAAAAAAAAACCGACAAGGGTAGGGAGGGATAAAATCAAGTGAGGTCAAGGGCGGAGAGGTGCAGTGACAATTGATTTTAAAATCTTTTCCAAGAGGTGTTAACCAGGCTCTTATTCACTTAGGGTTAGTGTGTGGCATGCATTAATTTTAATTGTTTAAACCCAGATGTTTTGAGAGTAAAAGAAAAAGTGTGTTGTGTAACTGAAAATAAAGCTGCAGGAAATAAAACGAAAAGAACATAAAATTAACAGCTACTAATGCGTTAATGTAACCCAAGAAGGCGGGTCTCTCAAAACAAGTCTATAAGAGGGAAAAAACTAAGCCAAGCACGCAAAAAGGAGGCCAATAGATATAATGTCAGGAGGGACTGGGATCTAAAGGAGAAATCTGCTGAAAAGTGGTGCAGAGAACAGAAAATAGACAGAGGCAAGGGTGTTGCTAAAAAGGAGGAGATCAGCTAAAAATAGAAGAGACAAGGCGGTGGCCGTGGAAAGGAACCCAAACAAAACAATATGAGGTGATTTGAGAGGGAGAAGAGCCGATCTAAAGGGATCTGAAAAGGAGGTATCAGATCTGAGAAAAATAAAGCTGAAGCTCTGAAAATTCAGACTTCTGAAACAGCAAAGACTCGCCCACAAAAAGTGGAGGGTACTAGAGCCCCAAGGGGGAAGATTCCCTCTTAGTTGAGTGAAGCAGATCAGAAACAGGTCTAAACGGGCAGAAACAGAGGCTGGAAAACCCTGGCAGAAGCTTCAGACAAACCCAGAAAAAGTGCTGAAAAATTTGCAGAAAAAGTGCAGGTCGTAGGTTCTTACCTTTTTTTAGTCCAGGTCACAGGTTTGGGGCAGAAAAGTGCGTCCTCAAGCTTAGGTCGCACTTTTTGGGCCGATAAGTGCGACCTGTAGATCCGGCTGTCTCGGCAGCAGATTTCAGAAAATTTTGTCGTCTCAGCTGCGGCTGATGTCTATCACCTGTGCAATAAGGCCAGAAACACACAGAAGTTAAAAATTTGACTGTTTGAGGGTTTTATGGGTGAAAAACACCATAAAAATAGGGAAAACAGAAAATGGAAGACAAACCCTAGGGTTTGAAACAACTGGATATGCAGGAATAGATAAAACGACAACGGTCGTAAAATAAATCCCTAGTGGAGTCGCCTATTGTTAGTATGAATCTTTCATTGTAAAAGATCACTTTAGCTACGCATAACAAACAGCCTTAACATCGATTATGGCTGCAAAATATCTTTAAGTCTGCTGCACAAAATTCAGATCTAAGCACAAAAAGACATTAAGCAGATAAAATATAATATGGCTCCATGCATCCAATAGACAAGACAAGAACAAAGTGTTTAAAAGAATGATTTGTATTATATTAAAGAATGGGACACCTGAGAGGAAAACAAGAAAGGTGTTTTCCGGTTCTCCTCAGTGGGATGGGTTCTTGGAAGTCCTCAGTGTTTCAGATCTAAAATTCCTCTCTCTTATTGGTGTAGAAAAACAAACATGGAACTCAATGGGAGTTCATAAAGCAAAATGGAAAATGTTGACCAAGAGTAGATCCAGAGTGATCTAATGCAATGAAGGTGACTAATGAATGGGGAAAACCCTTCTATTTATAACAAAATATTGGGGTGTTCTAGAACTCGGTGCATGAATAAAATATTATTAATCAAATTCTAGAATCACCCTTCAGAAATATTTTATTATATTTATTGGAGGGAAAAGGTATTTTGACTTGGGTCAATTCCTTTATTTATAAACAATAAATAAATAAATGGTTTATTTATTATTTTAGTGACATGATGGGAATATAATTAAATAAATAATGATTTATTTAATTATTTAAAAATGATTTAGTCAAATTTAACTAGGAATGTTATTTAAATAATGATTTGAATAACTTATTCCTAGGAAATACTTAAATAAATAATGATTTATTTAATTAATTTCCTTGTTTTGGGTTAAATATGACCAGGAAATATAGATAAATGTTATTTTATATGGTGAAAGCAATTTTACTTAGAGTAAAATTGGTCTTACATGGTGTACTTGGGTTCATCTAATGATAATGAGTTAGATGACCAAAAAAATGGTGACCAAGAATGCCAGGAAGAAGCTGGAGCCGACTGCTGAAGTTGGGATATTTTTGGGTTACACAGAAACACCCCATAATTATCGTGTGTATTTTCCTAACAGTAAGATGATTGTTATGTGACGGGATATGAAATTCGATGGGGGGAAAGCCATGCGGTTTTCGCTTGAGAGGGAGATAGACTTGCATGCGGAGGAGGAACTTTTGGTTCCCAAAGATGAGTCTCTAGATGTGGTTCAGCCACAAGAGGAGGGTCATGGAGTTGTTATAGCATCATTTTTCACCCTCATGTGAATAATTATTGTCTCTTTGGCCCTAGGCACCCTTTCCTTCAAGACTTGAACAAATTCATGAAAAACAGTGTTAAAATTCCCATACGCGGCTATGCCTAGACTTTTCCACGTATATACGCGAGTTCGTTCATAATTTTCCATGTATGCCATTTAAATCATTAAAAAAATATATAAATTCCTTATTTTCATGGCAGGGTGATGGTTATTCCCGTAATTCAACCACCCCAGCCTGTGGCCCAACTGTTTCCAACAGCTGAAACTACTTTGAGGGAGTGTAAAAGCCCCTCATGTGTATGGCCTAAGGGAGAGAGAAAATTATAGAAATTATACTCTATTGGATCCTTATTTCAAGTCTGATGTTCCTGTGCCTCTTGCACTTCCCAAGTATATTTAGGAAACCCTTGTTTCCTTGAAGATGATCATCATCCTATATGACATCTCGTGTGCACACATCTTGGAAGAATCCTAGCAAGGTGAGGGTTGGACGGATCCAGAGGATGGTCTACTCGAAGGCCATGGAAGGATTAAGGTGATCTCTCCACTTTCTATTCTTGTACATACCTTTTATAATAAGAAGTACCATCTTGTTCTCGAATATTCACGTGTCTATATATGTGTGAATATTGTTAGTTAAACATTCATTATTGCTTATATGATATTATACATGAATTATACTGACATTTAGGAACAATATATGCTGTACAACTAGTGTTTTGTGTTCGTTCTTTCTTGATTTCCAGGTTACGAAGCACGAGGAGTTGCTGGGGGTTTGAACCTTGCGGGACCTACATCAAACGTAGGACTTTCGGGTAAGTTCCACAATTGATTAAATCTAGTTTTCAGCATAAAATATAGGTTAAGTGAGTCCTCCTTGAATGGTATGCCCCTGATCTGTGAAAGTTCCCAACCCAAAAACATTTAGGGAGTTATTTCCTGAAACAGAAATGGCGACTCCACTGGGGATCACACTTTTGTGATTTCCCTTTGGGTTGTTTCATTTGTCTTGAAGGTTTCCAACAATTTTAATCATTTTTTCCAGTTCAGTAAATCTTTTTCCATTCAGACTGAAGAGCTGGTCTCTTGATCAGGCTTGACCTTTTTTATTTTTTTCCTTATTTACTTTTCCATACACAGTTTTTCTTTTACACAGTCACATATATACGCTAGTTTGTGTAAAGGAACCCGTGATACGTGAGTTGCCTTTACAACAGTCGCATATGCATGCCTGTTGCAAAGTTGTGAAAGCACGTATGTTTGATTAAATTTTTTAATTTTCGGTTTAAGAGCTTTTTTGGTCTTATCTGCCTGTGGAGGTTTGTTCCTGTGATATCTTTGAAGTCTCTGGACTGTGTTTAAAGTGGTTTTATTCCTATTTCTCTCTTAGTTATTTGAAAACCGGCTCATTTGGTGAAGTCTTTGTTTGATGTGCTTGCAATTCTGGCTTAAGCACCAAGATCTTTTTCTGAAGACTCTTGGCTGTTATGAGTATTCAGGACAAAGATATTTTTCTCATTTTCTCTTTCCTAACTTTATGAGTTACTTTGCATCTTGGTTTTTGCCTGTTTTTGCATTTGGTTTTCTTGATTTCATTGACTAGGTCTTGTTGCAATTTTCGAGGAGTCTCTTTTGATTCTTTGGAGTCTGAGTTTGCTGCAAGTTTATATTATTGTAATGAGTTGATTTTTTGAGTTTCTTGCCTTCCTCTTGCTCATATAAGTCCTGCTATGAGAGTAGCACAGTTGGCTTAGAGAATTTTGTTGAATTTTTTCTTGAAATTCGAAGTTTGTTTCACTCAGTAATTTGATAGTTTCATGGTATTTTTTGAAGTCTCTTTTCTTCATAAAACTCAAAATCCAATTTTTTTTTTTCAAATTGCTTTTGTTTTGGTTTATGGTTTCTTTTCATCTTTTGGAAGCCTTGTTGAAATATTTTTTCTTCGTTTCTTGAATTGGTTACGAAGGGAGTCTTCTTTTGATTTCATTCTGTTATATCAAGTATGATTTTGGCATTTTTATACCTTGAGCTTCTGATTTGGAATTAGATTGGTGGACTGCCAAAAAGTGATTGAACCTTGGTATCATTAAAGATTTCTCTTTGCTTTATTATATCTTGCATCTTAGAATTTGCATGCCATTAGTGATTTGCATTAGGTGCACATAATCATTTTAGTCTTTTTCGCAATTTTTTGAGGTGTGTGAAGTCTGGTTATCTGAAAAGAAAAGTAAAATATATAGTCTTGTAGAACCTGTGTAGAAATCACTCTTCATCGAAAGGAAATCAGTGCATTTGCATATATTTTGGTTTTCATTGGTTTCTTGTTGCATCATACAAACATCATTGGTTTCACTTCCACATGCCCTTGACATAAAATACCAGCCAATTAAAATAAGCGATATAATTTAAAAACAACTAGCATTTTTGTTTTAAGTGTCATACATCAACTAGCTAGGTTGTAGGGCCTTGGATTAAGTGAGTGGAGAGTTATCTCTCTAAGGTCGCTTAGATTTTGAAACATAGAAGTTTATTAATGAGCAAAATCCAACACCGTTAGTTGGACTGGGAAAGCTCTCCTCCAGAGAGTCGAGCGCGAGGGAAAGTGTAGGTAGAGAAGAGAGATACCCCCTCTATGATTTGCTAAATTTTGAACTAAGACTGTTCCGCTCAGCTGCTGATATGGATTGGTGTCCTTAGTTGCCCATCCTAGGTATCACATAGGTGACTGTGGGGGGGGGAATACCCGTGGTACCTGAGGCAGACCTTGTATCACTTCCAACAGTACTTCTGGAGGGTTCCCTTGCGAAGCTTGGGTACTTGTATCGACAAAGGCTGTTATTAGGAGGTCAACGTAGCTACCTCTGTTAACTTCGCTAGTGGATCTAGGTCGTAATTACCCCAGACTACTTTTGGGAGGTCCTATTTTTTTCTTTCCTGTATTTTGGTGTCCGGTCCTAATCACCCAGAGCAGAAATACTTGAAGGCCGCTTGCTTGGCTGTCTCTTAGGGACTTTGTAGTGAGTGCTCTTTACTCCTAGCTTTCTTAGCTTTATAATTTCTTGAGTCTAATCAATCTTTTAAAGTGGCTGACCAATGATCAAGACAGCTTCATGGGTTGTCTCCCGCGAGTGGTGAGCCTTCTTCAAGAAGGCACAAGAGTAATTCAGAAGGTGGTTATCACCCGGTGTTATCTGATGCAACAGAGAGAGATCCTCCATTAGGGCTTGAAGTTTCTGTAGTTGGTCTTGGTGTTGGTGTCAGTACTGAGAGGAGTACTCCACCCACCTCGAGAGTTTTATTTCCAGAAGTATAAGTAGAGGAAGTACCTCAATCTCTTGAATCGCTTCCGTTAGTGGGATTCCTGAATTTGGTCCATTTTGTCTTGGAATGTCCGTTAGTGGGATTCCTCTGTTATCCTTTTCTACTATTGCAACTGCATCCACACCCATCTCCTCTATGGCTAGTGGATCAGCTTCTTTTCAAGGGTTCCCCTTTGGAAGTGGGCATATTCCTCACTCGAATCCTTCCTTAGGGTCTTTTCCTTTTACTTCCCAGACTCAGAATTTTAATCCATGGTCTGGAGGTCAAAGTTCTACTACCTTCATGGGGTGGAACCCTATCTTTATGGAAGTAGGGGCAAGGAATTAGTTTCTCACTGGTCACCAAGGGAATGTTCCCGTCTCTTCATCTAGTGCTTATCAGGTTTTTTCTCCTTTTTCAAATTCTTGGAACCCTTATCAGGGGGTTTCTTCTTCATTCACTACTTCAGTGGGGGGAACTGGTCCGATTTATAGTAACTCTATTTTGGGAGGGGGTCCTTCTCCAAATGCTGGGTCACAAGGGTTTTCCTATGGCCCAACATTTTCTACGAATTCTTTCTGGCAACCTGGTGCCTCATCAAATCCAAGGTATTATTTTTAGAATGTGGGAAATTCGTCCTATCAGGGATGGAATTCCCAGGCTCCTCCTCATTTACCATTTCTGGCAACGTTAAACTTTCCAGATTTGTCAAAATTGACTAATGATCTAATCCGATATAGTCCGGGATGGCCTCTGGTCCCTACCAAACTACCTTAAGATATTCCAAAGTTTGAAGGAAAGAATGGAGAGGATCCGGCAGATCACATCACCACTTTTCATCTATGGTTTTCATCAAAATCCCTGATCGATGATTTGATTAGGTTGAGGTTATTTCAGCGCACCTTGACTGGAAATGCACCTAAGTTGTATATTGAGTTAACTGGGGGAAATTTTTCCACTTTTGGAGATCTGGCTACCATGTTTTTAAATCATTTTCAGTTGCTTGTTCGTTATGATGCCGGGACTGAACTCTTGGCTAATTTTAAGCAGGACAAGGAAACCCACATTTCTGATCATATTCAGGAATAGTAGAGAAGGAAGCGGCTAATTAAAGCTTATATTCCAAACAAATTCCTTCTAGAATGTTTTTTGAAATCATTGTAGCCAGATATTTCGAAGGATGTATCCCTGTCTGGGGTATTTTCCGAGGAACATGCTATTTTTAGGGCCCAAAAATTAGAACTGATTTATTCTCAGTTTGGAGTCCTCAATAAAATTTTGCCTGATGCTCCTCACTCAAAATTGGACTTGTCCAAAACCAAACCTCTTCCCAAGATTTGTAAATAAATGTTGTCCAGACTTCAAACCCCATAGGAAATCAACAATCTGAGGGGAAGAAGAAAGGAAAAAATAATAATAGAAAGAAGGGAAAAGATGGGAAGGGTGATGCAAATAAATCCAACGAGCATGTTGGTGAGGGACATAAGGATAAAAATAAAGTGAAATTTCCATGCAAGTTATGTACTGGAGATCATCTTACTCACCTTTTTCCTAAAATTCAGGATGCACAGCGCTTGTTAGCTCAACATGGATCTTCCAGTTCCCAAGCTGTGTTAACAAACCCTTTTCCCCAAGGGCAACAGTTAGTTGTTGGCGCGAATAAAAATACTGGGGCTTCCTCTGGAGGCACCCAGGAAGGGGAAACTCCATCGAACATATATGTGATGAGTGCTCATGCAGATATCACTACGAGATCTCGTGATTATGGTACAACTGAGTCTTCAAAAGGTAAGGGTACTTCTGATACTACGGAACCGCTTAACATTACGAGGCCCACTGTTGAGCCCATACCTCGGATGCCAAAATCATCTACAAAGCGTACGACGATTAATCCAAATGAACTAATCTGTTGTAGAAGATCTGGCCTAGAGTCCTTGTGCTATGTCTGCTCTCGAGGCGCTCCAGTCTTGTCCAGCTTAGCAAAGTGCTCTTCTCACTACTATTGGGGCTTTTGATCCTAAAAACTCTCTTATGATTAAATTTGATATGACTAATTTTAAAAAGAGACTCCCACATCATATGGCTTTCCATATTAGATCATCATTTCGAAGATTCACTATATTTCGAACGGTCGTTGATGAGGGTGCTTCCACGTGTGTGATGTATCTTGCATGCTAGAAAGGAATTGGATCTCCTGCATCTGTTCCATCAACCACTCTTTTGACTGCGTTTGATGGTCATTCTCACAGGTCGCATGGTATTGTCCCGTATTTTCCCATTTGTGTTGGGGGAAAAACTGTAAATATAGAGGTTGAGGTAGTTGATGCAAGCTTGGACTACAACCTTCTGTTGGGGTGAAACTGGATTTATGAGATGGATGCTATTGCATCCTCCTTGTTTCGTATTATTTGTTTCCCTCACGAAGGGAGAATTGTTACAGTTGACCAACTGGATTGTTCTCCCGTAGACCAGAATGCTTCTGCTGACTCAACTATCCCTTTGGTGGATAATGTCAAACCGCCTGTTGAGAATCTCGGGGTTGGAATGTATTCTTCTCTGATGGGTACCTTCGATATTCCACCTCCTTCCATTCATATAAATGCAATTTCATCCTCCAGGGCTCCTGTTCGATGAGAGTTCTTCAAAACTCATTATTTTTCGGACCCTTGGACTTTACCTTCCCCTACTTCCACATTAGCAGAAGTTCAAGTGGGTGGAATGGAATTTCTGATGTCTGCAGTAGAGATTTCTTATAACTCCATTGTTGACTCTGCAAAATCCATTCCCATTTATCTTTCACCAGAGGAATTGGATGGCAATGTGGCCCCAGATTGGACACTTAGTTCTTCTTCCACCCAGGATATCCTAGATACCATTCTTCCATCTGAAGAGGCTATCCTGGAAGCTATGATTGGTGTAGATAGACCATGGGATGATTTGCATCAACGGTCTTACTTTTTACCAGACTTGAACGAAGTTGAGTCAAGTTTTCCAAGTCCTCAGTCTTCTGGTCCTGTTCACCCAGTCCTGAACCCTTTAGCACCAACATAGGTATTTGCTGAAGGGAACATGGTTGTGATTTCTCCGACTATCCTAGTGAACATCTCCAGGAATCCCAACGTTATTGAGAATGTTTTCATTGGAGCTGAGTGTTCCCCTGAACAGATTCAAATTTACATCGATCTCTTTAAATAATTTAGGGATGTGTTCGCTTGGTCTTATGAGGAAATGCCTGGTATATATCTATCTATTGTCCAGCATGAGATCAAGATCTACGAGAATGCTAAGCCTGTGAGGAAAAAGCTTCGTTCGGTCAACCCTAGGAAAGCTGCAGCTATCAAAACCGAGGTAGAGAAGTTGCTTAAGGTGGGATTCATTTTCCCTATTCCTTTGACTGAATGGGTTTCAAATCCAGTCCTGGTGGACAAAAAACAAGGAACAATTCATGTTTGAATTGATTTCATAGATCTTAATAAAGCATGTTCGAAAGATAATCACCCCACACCATTCATAGATTCGATTATCAATGAGTGTGCAGGCAATGCGATTTTCTCCTTCATGGACAATTTTTCTAGATATAATCAAATTACTATCCGTCCTAAAGATAAACATAAGACTGCCTTTATTTTTCCCTGGGGTACCTTTGCTTACAAAAAAATGCCTTTTGACCTTAAAAATTCTGGAGCCACTTTTCAACAGTCCATGTCATATGCCTTCCACGACATCAAACATATTATAGAGTCATACTTGGATGATTTAGCTGCTCGTTCTCGCAAGAGAATTGATCATCCTTGTCACCTCTGTCAAGTATTTGAAAGATGTCGCTTTTACAAGATAAGGTTGAATCCGAACAAGTGTGTTTTCGTGGTCACATCCGATCGGTTGTTGGGGTTTATTGTGTCTACGCAAGGGATTCGATTAGATCCCTTCAAGGTTGAGGCAATACTTCAGTTTCCTCCCCCGTCATCTATTTGTCAACTTCAAATTCTACAACGAAAAGCTAATTTTCTACGGAGATTTATCGTAAATTATGCCAAGATTAGAAGAGGATTCATGAGATTATTAAAGAAAGAAGTCCCATTTTTGTGGGATGAATTTTCTCAACGCTCATTCGATGCTTTAAAAAAAGCATTGAACTCTACTCCTATCCTGAGTCCACCTGATTATAACAGGGATTTCCTCTTGTATCTCATAGTAGCAGAACCTACTATCGGTATGGTTCTGGTTCATGAGGATGATGCTCTTATGGAGCATGTTATATACTACCTTAGTCGAGGCTTGGTAGGACCTGAACTCCAATATTCTCCAATAGAGAAGCTTGCTTTAGCAACTTTCCATGTTGTACAATGGCTCAGACATTATATTCTTCTTCGAAAAAATTATGTTTTGGCAGCAGTCAATCCATTTCAGTTTTTTCTCAGCAGGTGAGTGATTGGGGGCAAATACAATCGATGGATTATGGTTTTTCAGGAATTTGACCTTGATTTTATGTCTGCCAAGTCCAAGAAATCAATGGTTTTTGCAGAGTTAATTTCTGAGTTTCCCTGTGGAGAGGAGATAGTTTATGACGAATCCTTTCCGGATGAACATCTTTTTCTCATATCTTCATAGGATCCTTGGTATGGGGATATTATTGTTTATCTTCAGACTGCAAAGTTTCCTTCAACTTTTTCGAAAGATGTGCGCTGTAAGTTGCGTCACCTGGCTAAAAATTACTTGATCATTGGTGATATTTTATACTTTCGAGGGGTCGATTCGATCCTAAGAATTTTATTAACT
The DNA here is from genome assembly GCA_034641835.2 of Pinus albicaulis. Classification (NCBI taxonomy): domain Eukaryota; kingdom Viridiplantae; phylum Streptophyta; class Pinopsida; order Pinales; family Pinaceae; genus Pinus; species Pinus albicaulis. Next base: position 308,865 of record JAXQQM020062769.1, on the reverse strand, counting down.
CTCGAAGAAGTTGGAGTTGTGCTGAATGATTTCCACAGTGGAGCTTGTGGAGGTCATTTATCTGGGCTTTCTACAGCCCAAAAAATCTTGTGTGCTGGATACTTTTGGCCTTAGATTTTCAAAGATTGTATGGAGTCGGTCAAACGGTGTCATCCGTGTCAAGTGTATACTTGAAAGATGCATGCTCATCCAGCTCCACTCTTCCCAGTTATCACTATTGGTCCTTTTACAAAGTGGGCTATTGATTATACTACTTGTAACCCGCCTTCCACTAAAGGTCATAAGTACATTATTGTAGGCATCGACTACTTCACGAAGTGGGTCGAGGCTATGCCTACTTTTGGGAATGACGGTGATACAACAACTCTTTTTCTCTTCAATCAAGTTATTGCTTATTTTGGTATTCCTAAAGAGATTATCATTGATCATGGCAGTCATTTTCAGAAGAGCATGATGGCTGAGTTAGCTCTAAAATTAGGTTTTCGGAAAGGGCATTCATCTCCTTATTATCCTCAGGCCAATGGGCAAGTGGAAGCCGTGAAAAAATCCATGAAGACCATTCTTCAACAGAAAATTGATAAAGCTATATTTAACTGGCACACTATGTTGTATCCAGTGCTTTGGGCATACCAGATGTCAGTCAAAACTGCAACTGGCTTTACTACGTTTCAACTAGCTTACGGGTTGGAATAAATATTTCCCATCGAGTGTGAGATTCCTTCTCTTAAGTTAGCTATAGAACTTCTTCCCAACACTTTTAGTCTTGAATAACACCTCCTTCATCTGGAACATCTTGATGAGCAACGTCGAGATGCCACCACGATGAACGAGGCACATAAGAAACAGGTACAAATTTAGTACGATAAAGCGGTCAAACCTAGGATTTTCTCCGGAGGTGACCTTGTTCTGGTTTATGCCCAGGAAAATGATGCCCCGGGGGTAGGTAAATTCAAGTATATGTGGTATGGCCCCTTCATCATTAAAAAGGTCCTAAAAAAAGGAGCTTATACCTTGGTTTATTTTGAGGGAAATGAGTTGGCGGAGCCCAGAAATGGGCTCTATCTAATGAGGTATTATGCCTAGGCTTCAGCCTGACATCTTGCTTTTTGTATATTATTTTGGTTTTTGTTTTTGTACATATCTGAGTTTTTGGTCTATGGGGTGATAGTGATTTCTTTGATTTTCTTTGGCAGGTTGTGTTGGATATCATGAGTCATTATGGTTTCGCCGCTGGCGCTAGTAGACACACCCAGAACTTAGCTTCCGCGGCTTGGGTACTTCATTGTCCATCTTTAAATACTTTAAATCAAATCATCAAAATCATTATACATTTTCACACATTTGTTTCATCGCATCATAAATGGCTGTATATATGTATATATCATCAGAATGTACAAAAAAATATACAAAAATTTGGACCCATATGTCCTATAAAATTAGGGCTTATGCCCGATCATGTTCAGTCTCAAAAATTTAATTCAATCATCCACTAAAATATATGGTCCCTGTCCAACATTTGTGTTCCTATAGAACACGATCACAGTAGCCACATGGTGGAATAATCGCACCCAGTCTCGCGGTACCCCGACTACCCGTCTCTGGATAACCTCTGGTAAGTCTTCTACTGTATACATAGGCACTTGGCGAGTTAAACTCTCCAAGTTTCTTTGAACGACATGTAGTGTCCTACCAGGGTCTTTAGCATTCGTTTCGCCTCTGCGACGTTTGTGCTATAGGTATCCTTCAGGACGAAATGGTCCCATATCTGTGTCATGGTCATATAATTTTGTGAGTCATTTTAAATCCAATCAAAAACATGTTTGTTTTTTATTTTATTTTTTCACATATATTGAAAAAATAAAAAAATCAATAAAATATTGCAGTCTTACCAATAACACTCCATGCTGCGCCGGGTGGAAGGACTAAGTCTGGATCATCGCGAAAATCCATCCCAGCATAGGGATAGTCATCCACTGCAATAATTTGTTCTTCCCACCATTGGAAGAACTCATCATCCCATGTCATTCGGGGAACTTCACTTCCCCCCAGTCTCTTCATCAGATTAGCCCATCGGGCTATTCTTGGGTCTCTAGGGTTGCTAATAGATGAGATCACTTTGGGTCGAAGCATAGGAATCTTCTCAAAGAAGAATGTCATCAAGATTGTTCCATACCTGAAATGATTAGTTTTAGCTTTCCGGATGGAGGTCAGTTGTTTTTTCAGTTGGTCAGAAGAGCTGTACACCAATCAAAGAGATGCACTAAACATTCCACAACTATAATCATCTATGTTCTCGATGCCTGGTGCAAGGAAGCAGATCCTGCCACCCTGCCAATGCTAAAGAGGAGAATTTTCATATGCAGCTCTGATAAATCCATGATTGCAATTTGAGTCCCTACTTTTTGAGACCCCTCTACACAATAGATGTGGACATAATCTTCAACTGTAAGCCCTCCCATAGGCTTGCCATGTAAATCTACCGAATCTCCTCTTTGAGAGAGTCCAGTAATAAAGTAAATATCTTCCACCTCTATGTGTATAGGTATTTGATAGATCATGAAACAATCTTCCTCCGGTTCCCAATGATTCATTAGCATTTCGAGAAATCGGACGTTACTTTTCATATTTGGCATTTTGAAGAATTTGAGTAAAGCACAATTTCAGAGGATATTGAGCGAATTTTGGTCCCCCATTACCTCTTGGTCGATGGCACTGTGCTCACGTTCTCTCCAAGAGATAGTCATCCTACAAAAAATCATTAATTTTGTCATTAGGTTCATTTTTTGCAATCACGGTCTGTGCATACGCGACTTCCCTTTTGGACAGTCGCGTATTATACGCAGGTTCGTCCACATGAACCGGCGTATGCACAGAATGATAAATCAAAACAAATCATTTCAACGGTGAAAAATCAAAATTTTTGATCTATAAATCGATGAAATTATTCACAAAGATGAATTTAAGGCTTACCTGACTAATCCGACGAAGTTTGACGACTGTTTGTTCCATATTTGAGGAAAGAGGTTTTTCTCCAGAGCTCTTTTCTCCAATTTAGCAAAGTAACAATGAACCAAATATGAGGTAACATGTGTATTTATGCACAGAAATTGAAATTTTTTTGAAAAATTTCATTATGCTTAGTTTTCACATCTGTATTAAGCTGCATAACCTAGTTGCTTGGAAGTGTTGGGATGGGTATATTTTCAGGTACAATTTGTTGACTTTGAGATTTTTCCTGGTTTTCGAATCCATGACCGCTGACTTGTCATGGAAGGTATATGATATTAACTAGCATATGTTAGGACCTCATAATGTACCATTTTGACCATACATTTTATTATCATTCCACTCTTTTTCAGTCCATATTTAAAGCTTACACTATCACTTTCATCCATTTTTCCAAAGGTATATAATATTATTCTCTTTACTATATGTTTAACTTGTTTTACATATAATTTTACATTACTTTTATATTTAATAATTAATCGAAGATATATAGTTGCTGAGACAGTTTGAAGACCGCATATAATCTATTATGGCTGTCTGAAGACTGCATTGTTGAAACAATCAACATGGTACGCAAATCCTGTTGCTGAAACAACCTATGATTTGCGATTTTGAAGCAGCATTTCAAGTATGATGGCAACAAGAAAAGACAAGTAAAGGAAGCTGTTACACGGCCCACTTTGAAGCCAGTACCATCGTAACCATCATAACAAAATTTTGCTATGGAAGAATAGAAAGGCCCTATTTCAGAAAAGAAGATTAGATTGGGTTAAAAATAGGATTTCTATAATGTAAATCAATTGTAATAGATGTCTCCTATTTAAAAAAAGGAGACATCAGCATTAGAGGATAGTTAGAGACTACGGGAGGTTCATTCTGAGTAGAGAAGGAACGTGACTCTTTTTGTAATATGTTGCTTTTGATAGATGAATTAAAGTTTGTTCTGAGCACTTAATTTTAATTCCTTCTTCTGGGGAATCTTGTGAGAAGGAAAGGGCCCGCCTTCTTCACAAGATTCACCCATTTGTCCCTGTGGTTTGTTAATTTTTCTTTTCATTCATGCCTTGATTAAACCCTGTTACTGAAGTTATTTATGCAGCATCAGAATTCTATTGTTTATTGCTAAAGCTCTGTTTTCATTACTTGTTGCATTGATATCATACAATTCATTCTTGAGAAGTTGTGGATTATTTTAATTAGCAATCTTGTTTATGGAATGAGTGTGTGAAAGCTTGGTAATCAGAAACAGGTGCTGAAGATTCCTACTTGGGGAATAGGGTCCTGTTCTATGTTATAGCATAATTGGTCTTCCTTTTTGCATATTGATTTCCTTTCCTAGATCATTGTCTTTTTAATGTAATCCAAGATTCTTTTAATGATAGTCTGCAATAGAAGGATTGTCTTTGTTGTAACTCAAGTAGACTTCAGATTTGTTAAAGCAAGGTGTGATTAGTGTGATTCTTACTACAACATTTCTTTGCTTTTGACATTGAGCATATACAGTGTGTGATTGCCTTTGAAATAAACAGAATTCCCTGGGTTGACAATTTATGTAGCACTTGAATTGTTTAAATTAATAAACAATTAAAGTGACCAACATTTTTGCACTGTTGCCGGGGAAGGAAATTATAGATTTCAAAAGCATTGATGTTTTTCTTCCAAATGTGCAGATTGCATCAGAGGACGCATAACCCATAAGAAAACTAACCCTACAGGTGGCAAGGGCAAAGGAAGGGGAGGAAGAAAGACTTTTATTGACGAGATTGTATCAAAAGCTGAATCTTCTCAGAGATTAAGCTCTTGAAGGCCAAAGCCTCAATGCTCCCCTCAATCCAATTATGAAACAGAAGAAGTTGTGAGCCCTAAGAACGTCGAGGAACCAACAACAAGTGTTGAAGAACCAATAGAAAGTATTGAAGATCCATTAGAAAGCATTGAAGAACCAGCAGAGAACGTTGAGGAATTAACAGGAAACGTTGAAAAACCAGTGGAAAACATTGAAGAGCCAATAGAAAACTTTGAGGATTGAGCAAGTGCAGTAGGAGATCAAATAATGGAAGGAAACAATGAAGGATTCTTTGGAGGAGGACAAGTAGATCCTGAAGGAGAGGGAAAAGATGAGAATTCTCTCTCTACCTTGGGATTTCCTATTAGTTATCTCCCTAGAGGAGCAACTCCCATGAAGAATATACCACTTTCAACCTTACCCAACTTCCATGGTTTATCTTCTGAAGATCCTAACGAATTTATTTTTGAATTTCATATATTATGCAGAAGTTATGATTATGTTACTAATGCGTAGAAGTTGAAGATGTTCTCGAAAACACTAAAAGGAAATGCACTAAGGTGGTTCATGAGTCTTGGAGGCCATGTAATCACAACATGGGAACATATGAAACAGAAATTTCTGCTTAAATATCAAGACTACTGCTGGACAAGAGAAAAGAGGGATGAACTATTTAAGATGGTACAAAAGGAGGATGAGAATTTGGAGGACTTTGTGGAAAGACTACAATACAATCTGCAGAGATCCAATCATCCCGATGTAAGTAAGGATATTGTTAAAACAATATTACTGAAAGGGGTGAGGGATGATTATTTAGACATGCTAAATATGCTTGGTAAAGGGGATATATCTAAAGAATGATATGATGAAATTGTTGACCTCTGTAAAAGATGTTCAAGAGGAGCTGCAAGGAACAGGCCAAACAACAGAGATGCCACATATTCAAGAGTTCAAAAATCAGCCAGTGGAGGAGCAACAAGAGCCGAAATAGGCAATTTACTCAAAGAATTTAAAACTGAAATGTTAAGTTCTTTTGCTTCACAGATTGACACCTTGCAGGTTAAAAAGAAATAGGTCAAAGCAGAAGCAGCTTTGGCTGTCTTTTGCCCCAAATTCAGAGATAAACACCCACTAAGGGAATGCCCATTGGACAAGATACCAATTTTCACCCTTTGTGAGAAAGATCATGAAACACAACAAAGCCCTTCTTTACTAGGAATAAAGGTAGCATTGCAACCAACCAAACAAGAAGCTGAAGTAGTCTATCTACTGACACAGAGAAGACAATGGCAACCACAAGGACAAGGTATGAACTCTAATATTCCATTTACATCTTCTAATCGTTGGAACAATTATCCTTCTTTTAGTCAAAAAAAATTACCCTCCCTTCAACCAAATGCAATACCCACCCTTCAATCAAATGAATTACCCACCCATGAAACAAAAAAACCCTCCCTTTGTAGATCTTGAAATGTGGACTCCTTGGCCTCCACAACAACCATCTTATTTTAATCAATGGAATTCAAATTGGAGGGGTCAACAACTCCCATTTCCAAATAAATTTCCTCAATTTCAAAAACCACTTCCACTACCATCAGGTGCTCCAGCAAATAATCAAATGAGACCCCAGCTACTTGTACAACCAAATCTTAACCCAAATTATAAAGCTGTGCAAGTTATTGATATTCAGAACCAGCCTACATTTCCTGTTTTCCCTACACAATGTAATGACATTCATTTAAGATCTGGGAAAATAGTTGAACCCATCATTGATGATGTTACCTCTTCCGATTCTGATAAAGAATAAACTAAGAAACATGATTCACATAAAGAGGTACAAACACCCTCTAATAAGGGTGCTGAAACAACACCACCATTCCCTGAGCGTTTAGTTTTAACTAGAATGCCTAAGCCACTTACTTTTAATCTTCTAGGGGAATTGCAGAATCTATATGTTAAAATTCCACTTTTACGGGCACTAAGAGATGTACCAATTTATGCCAGAACCATGAGAGATATTTGTGTTAAGAAACCTGGTAGGAAAGATAAAGACCCCCTTACAGTTCATGTTATGGGTGACCTATATGCATTAATGTCCGGTAAAACTCCTCCAGTTAAATATGGTGATCCTGACCATCCTAATGTGACAGTCCAAATTGGTAAAACAATAATTCCTCAAGTTCTAGTAGATTTAGGTGCTGCTATAAACATTATGACTCTTGAAACTTCACAATTGTTACAGCTAAAGAAAAAAATTCAGAGACACACCAACCATTCTAGAGTTAGCTGACTATTCTACAATCAAACCAGAAGGATTTTTTGAAGACTTAGTCATCTCAGTTGAGTCCTGGAATTACCCAGCTGACTTTGTGGTGTTACAAACTAAAACAAAGTTGGGGGGACATCCTCTAATACTGGGAAGGCCTTGGTTAGCCACAGTCGATGCCTTTATCAGCTGTAGATCTGGGTCAATGACAATTTCCAATGGATATGAAACTAAACAGCTTACTCTCTACCCTCATGCTACACCCATGATTAATAATGAGAATTATGTATTGATGGACTATGATGATAATGTTATTCAACCCATTTTGACTATCGGACAAGCTTTAAATCTTAAAGATACCACTGAGGACGAATTAATTAATAATTTCATTTGTGAACCCTCCTTCGTGACTTCTGAAACACATAATAAACTGGCTGCACTTTTGGAATTAGATACCCAGGAAAAGCTTAAATCTGAAGATCTACCTCAAACATCAACCGCCATCTCTTCTAAAAGCATAATAGTAGAAATCGAACCTGGTAAAACACTGAACATAAATCTTGACCTCACAATTGCTGAAACACAGCAGTTAATGAAAATATTGCTTGAAAATAAGGAAGCATTCATATGGGACTATACAGATATGAATGGAATCTCTCCTAAATTATGTACTCATCGGATCTATATTAAGGAAGGTTTTCGACCAGTCTGTCAACCCTAAAGACGAATGAACCCTAATTTAAGAGAAATTGTTAAAGAGGAACTTCAAAAATTGCTTAATGCGAGATTTATATACCCTATATCTGACAGTGAATGGGTTTCCCCATTGGCAATAGTTCCTAAGAAAAATGGGAAATGGAAAGTGTGTGTAGATTATCGAGCCTTAAATAAAGCCACTCAAAAGGATCACTTTCCTTTACCGTTCATTGATCAGGTGTTGGATAGTTTGTCAGGGAAGAAATTCTTCTCCTTTTTAGATGGCTTTACTGGGTATAATCAAATCAGAATTGCACCCCAAGACCAAGATAAAACCACTTTTACTAGCCCTTGGGGAACTTTTTCCTATAGAGTTCTTCCATTTGGACTATGTAACGCACTAGCAACTTTTCAAAGGGCAGTTATAGGAATCTTTTTTGATATGTTGAATGACTCCATGGAAATATTTATGGATGACTTTACCCCTTATGGTGTGTCTTTCGAAGATGCATTACAGAATCTTGAGAAGGTACTCAAACATTGTATACAAGCTCACCTCTCCTTAAGCACTGAAAAATGTCATATGATGATGAGTGAAGGAGTAGTGCTTGGATATTTTATCTCATCTCAAGGAATTCAGGTAGATCCATCCAAAATACAAGTCATTCAGAATCTTCCTGTTCCTAAAACACAAACTGATGTGAGAAGTTTTCTAGGACATGCTGGATTGATCCGGATTTATGCAAGAATGCAACAGAATAAACAAATAACCATAAGTACAGAGATGCAGCAGAAATAACACTTCATTTCATTAATATCAAAGAACTGAAATTTGCTTATAGACAGAATGGAAATAAAACTAGCTAGGGCACTGGTAGCTATCTCTGAGAACACAAGCCTCTGAACTGCGTTACAATGAGGCTCGAGGGCCTATTTATTATTGAGAAACAATGGAGAACCCTAAACATCCCAAAAACCTAACCCTAGGAGATGAAGCACCAAAACTATGGGCCCCGTTTGGGTAAATTGGTGTTTCAACTTCTCAGGGACGTAACTTTGGCATACTATCTCCGTTTGACGCACATGATACATCATTAGAAAGCTCTATCCAAGGACTACAGCTTTCAGGACGAATTTGGTGATCAAATTTGCTGGTACTTTGATACCCAAAAAACATCGTTTATGGCCTCAAAATGGCTCCGGAAGTTCAGGACCCGAAAAACTGCTAAAAATAGTAAGCTATGCCGAAACTGAAAAACTGAAAGAGACAATGGTGGGGGGCCAAGTGGAATAGGTGGGTGGCCACCAATATCCACCTGGATCATGGATATTACAGGAGATTCATTAAAAAAAAATCCAAAATAGCTTCTCCTTTATTTGTGTTACTTATGAAAAATGTTGAATTTAAGTGGACTAATCTTTGCCAAGAAGCCTTTGTAGAACTCAAGCATCAGTTATCCATAGCTCCTATTTTGAGAGGACCTGATTGGGCACTTCCCTTTCATATATGTTCTGATGCTTCAGATACGGAAATTGGAGCTATCTTGGGACAAGAGGAAAACCATCTTTCTTATGCTATCTAATTTATCAGTAAGAATATGACCCCTGCTGAGCTTAATTATACAGTTACTGAAAAGGAATTTTTAGCAGTAATTTATGCCATTAATAAATTTTGACATTACATTACTGGTTACTCTACTTTTTTCCATACTGATCACTCGGCTATTAAGTATTTAATGAACAAGTCTGTCACAAATGCTCGAGTTACCAGATGGTTATTATTACTACAAGAGTTTGATATTACAATTGTAGATCGACCAAGTAAAGAAAATGTTGTTGTTTATTTCCTTTCATGGTTAAAAACTGATAATAATATTCTAGTAGATGATTCCTTTCCTGACGAGTATTTATTTTCAGTATCTACTCACTCACCTTTGTATGCAAACATTTCCAATTATTTAGTTGCAAGAAAGTTACCATCATACCTGTCACATCGAGAGAAAAGAAAAATAATTCAACAAAGTGCTAAGTATAGCTGGATAAGAGGGTGTCTTTTCTACACAGGACTTGATCATGAAATCCAAAGATGCATTAGAGAGGATGAGGTGTATGATATGCTAAAAGCTTTTCATGATGGCCCTTGTGGAGGGCATTTTGCTGATAAAATAACGGCACATAAAATTCTTAGGATGGGTTATTATTGGCCCTCACTATTTAAGGATGCAAAGAAATATGTACGGGCTTGTGATAGTTGTCAGAGAATGGGTCAACCTAATCATAGAGATGAAATTTCATTGAACCCCCAGGTAATACTTGAACCATTTTAAAGATGGGCCTTATATTTTATAGGACCCATTAATCCTCCATCCAACTAAAGAGTTTATATAATAGTCTGTATAGATTATATGACTAAATGGGTGGGTGCCAAAGCACATCTTAGAGCTAATGAAGAAGTTGTCCTAGCTTTCCTATTTGAAGAAATCTTTCTTAGATTTGGAATCCTTAGAGAGCTAGTTACAGATGGGGGACCTCCTTTCAATTCTCATGGTTTCAAAGCCACCCTTCAGAAATATCATATTCATCATAGAATTACTACACCATACCACCCCCAAGCTAATGGGCAGGTGGAAAGTACAAATAAAGTAATAGAAGCCATTTTAACCAAAATAGTGAAGGATAACAGGAAGGATTGGTCTCAAAAGTTCCCTGAAGTACTATGGGCTTACAGAACTACCTGGAGAAATACTATAGGATTTTCTCCCTATGAATTGGTTTATGGTAAAAGTGTTCTTTTTCTCGTGGAATTTGAAATTAAAACTTTAAGGACTACTTTAGCTGTTAACCTTGATTTGACTGATGTGCAGATAGCTAGGTTGCAGCAGCTTCTTGAACTGGATGAAAAAATATTAGATTCCCTTCATCAAACAACTATGATCCAACAATAAAGAACAATGTGGCATGATAAAATCATCAAGCACAAATAGTTCCAAAAAGGTAATTGGGCTTTATTGTATGATTCTCGGTTTGAAAAATTTCAAGGGAAGCTACATACAAGATGGCTGGGACCCTATGAAGTAGATGATGTTTTTCCCAATGGAACAGTAAGGCTCTTAACAATTGATGACTCTAAAACACCACTACTAGTAAATGGTCATTGGCTTTGTTTGTACCAGTGCCCTATTTCTAAAGAAAATTTTAAGGCCACTTGCATGGCAGATGCACATTATATTTTTCCAGGGGAGTCTTCTGCTGCTCACTGCATTTAATTCTTCTCTGCACTGTATTTTTAGTATTAGATTATATTTCTTAAACTAATAATCCCTGTCAAGGGTTGGCATGTTACAATTGATTATTTTGCAGATTCTTGATTAAGGAAGGACTTACCAAGGAAGGACAATTTCACCACAAGAATATCCAAGCTTCATTTTGAGAAGCTTTGTTGCCCTCATTTAAATTCATTTCCCCATCTCCTAGTAACATTTCATCATTCATTCCCTTCATTCCTTTTTCCTTTTCATATCATTTTTCCTATTTTTTCCATTTTACCCATTGCTGAAAAACCATTCTCCAGCAAATATTTTCCCTATTTTTCACTGCTGAAATACCATTTCTCAGCAAATATTTCCCCCATTTTCCCACTGCTAAAACATCACTTCTTAGCAATATTCTCCCTATTTTTCCATTGCTGAAACACCACTTTCAGCAGTATGTCATTCATTTTTCTGTTGTTGAAACACCATTTCTTTCTCCAAAAACATGACTATGAAACTCTTGTAGTCCTTCATTTTCACTTCTCTTACTCCTTGTGTGAATACTGTCCATTCACTGCCTCTTTCTTATGATGAAGCAAACTCTAATATGATCTCCCTTATGTTTCAAAGAGTTCTAAAGTTCTTCCATGATTATTGAGCTATTATAAACAAGCACTATATTTTTCGAATTACAAAGCAAAGGTAAATATAAAGTATGTGAATTTTATGTAATACAATTAAACGATAGTTTAAAGAGAAGATTTTTTTCATCATGAATACAATCTCCGCACACTCAAAAACATCATTTCACCATAGTTGGGTGGGAATTTTGAAAATATATGCCATCATTTCACAGCATGCCAATTACCATGATTCTCCATACCCATTACTTTGCCCCTTCACCAATACTCCATGTTCTCATTCACAAAGTTTACTCTGTTCGAAGTCTGATAACTCTTCTCTTTGCCTCTGCATTTTACCTAAGCTAGTAACTATGGGAGGACCAGCCATTAAACATAAGCCCGACTCAATAGCTCTACTTGAATTGTTCCCAGACGCGTATCAGATTTTTCAACAGGCAGGTTGAGTGGTATATTTTGAGACACTTCAAGAGTTCGACCCACAGCAGGTCCTGGAATTTGCACAAAATCTTCAGGAGGACCATTCTATTATCCAGGGAGTCTGAATTCCAGTTTCAGAGGGCGATATAGCACAATTTTCAAGTTTTCCAGTCACTGGTGCTCGGTGGTTTAGTTGGAAGCACATCATTCTAAATGCACAACAGGACTTTCTTCACCCAGGGGAACACGACGAGATTAAAGGCCATGGTGTGGGACTTCACTCATTGCCTCCTCCTTGGCCGAAGGTGGCCGAATTTGTCAAACATTATCTAACTTGTGAAGGTCGCTATCAGGTAGTCTATCAGCATGACTTTGTCTTAATGAGTCACTTACGACATGGTAGACTAGTAAATATTCCTTACTATTTTCTTGGATGTATTAGAAATATGTCATATTATTGTAGACGGGTAAAATTTCCACTCCTTTGCCTCACCCATCACCGCCTTTTTCAGCTACTGATTCAAAGGGGTTTTTCTCCACAAAACCTTCCTCTAAACAATTTACCTTTACCTTCTGAGAAAGCTGCCGAAATTCCTCAAGAAGCTGCCAAAAACCCCCAAGAAATCCCTGAAAGTTCCTACGAGTAGCAATCGGAGAATATCCCTGACCCTCCATCGATTCCATCCACAGAACCAGCTAATCCAGTTAACCTGTCCTCAAGTCCATATCACTTAGCAGAGTCATCTGACCCTACCATCCACATTCCCAGTGATGACTCTCAAGCCAAAACACCACCATCTTCCCCTATTCGTAAAAGAAAAAGGTGAATTACAACAGCCTCTGTATCAAAAAAAAAAGCAATGGTTGTAACTAAAGCAACCACCTCCTCTGATAGCCCTTCTCCTAGGGAAAAATCCTCTCATAAAAAGAAAAAGAAAACTACTGCTTTTTCTGCTTTCCTACCTAAGAGACGAATGAAAACCTCTATTGAATCTGAAACCATTCCTATTACCCCTGATCCTGCAACCATTTTGTTAAAACTCCATTCATCACCACCCTTCCAAACCCCAGAATTATTACTTGTCTCATCTTGTGGCACTAAAACATAAGAAATAGATGCCCAAGGTAATATGACATCATTTTCTACAAAACCAGTAGTTGCTCCACAAGAACCGACGACTCAGTCAGTAGCTGGTCCACAAGAACCAGCTTCTCAGTCTGCTCCACAAGAACTAGTTACTCAATCAGTAGCTGCTCCACAAGAATCAGCTACTTAGTCAGCAGTTGAAACACAAGAACCAGTTGTTGATGTGCAAAAACTAGACATCCAAGATGCTACTCATCCAGTAGCTGCCACAAAGGAACCAGCTCTAGCTGTCACACAAGAACCAGCTACAACAATCAACTTCAGAGAAAGCGACTGATACACAAGGTCTAGTCACCGTGGCCTCCCTTTTACAGGAAAATGTGTTTTTAAAGTTAGAATTAGAAGCTTACAAGAGAGAATTGGTAATGGCAAGGGAAGCCTATGACAAGGAGCTAAATTTTTATACCCTAGCCCATACAGCATCCATGGCAGATAAACATACAGAGAACGATCCATATAAAGAATATATGTGCCATCAATGTGGAAACATCTATCAGCAAGTAGGATATAAGATAGTTCAAGTTCCAATTCCCGAAGCATCTACATCGTCTGTAGTCAAAGAAGAATGCCCTACTGTTACACAAGAACCAGTAGGGCCTCCAAAAATTTCAGAAAAAGAAATAAAGGTACAAGTATCCTGCCCTAGTGTAACTGATTCTGCTACTCAGACTATATCTCAGCCTACCACTTACAATGCCGGAACACAAACTGAACCATGGAAAGAGATGGAAATAATAAACAAGTGGAGGAAACAGTATGTTATTTCCCAAGATAAAACTTTACAGTAGCACAAATTGGTTTGGTAGAATCATATACATTCTAATTGGGAGACTTGGGAGCAGACACTCCAACAATTTAGAGTTTACAAGAAAGAGAATAAGAACTAAACGACAAACTGCTCCTAATGTTTCAATTGGTAAAAAAATTATTGGCCACTAGGAAACCATCCCTGAACTATTCTTTATTTCTTTCAGAACGTCTTGTTTATTTTTTGTTGAAAGCAGTCAAAGATGGAAGACCTCATGAGGTGCTCTCAGCGAAAAAGTTCATGAAAACATTTGCAGAAGCTTCCACCAGTGATTAGCACCTAGTATGTGAGTTGTACCTTCACAATGAAGCTATGCCTGAAAATAGACAAATCAATCTCAATCCTCTTGTTGATGATATTCAGATCAGGGAATTTTCCTCCTTTCTTGCTAATCAAATTACATGGCACACCGCTTTTCTTGCAACCAGGCACAATGAAGACAACCGTCTCCTCTGGATAAGGCCAAAACCTCAGAACCCTGCCATTTTTGTGGCAGAATATCATCAGTTTTTTCAAAAGCCAAGGATGATTGAACACATACAACAAATACAGGCTTCAGTACTCCATGATAGTCACCAATTCATCAGGGCCAAAGAAACTGCTACTCTAAGAGCAAACAATATGTTGTGGCAACAATCCTCTAAGGAGAGGCAGGAGTATAATCCTTTTAGCCCTACTAACCTTCAAACTGCATTGTCTAGAGTACCCAACTACATCAGATGTGTTCAGCAATGTGCTGAAAAATGGATAGGGTACCACTTTCACTTTCCTATTTTATGGATGTCAGCAGAACAATATCATGCTCATTATAGGTTGGCTAACAAGGATGAAGCAGCAGCTTGGCAGAAATTGCAAAATGTGCAAGGATTCAGAGCTTTAACAGATAGCACCTTACATAGCTATTGCCTAAGTAATTTGAATGCTAAAAGCTAGAATTCGGACTTTGACTCAAACTAAATTTCCCTGAGGACATGCAACCCTTTCAGTTGGGGGGGATGTTAGGACCTCATAATATATCATTTTGACTATACATTTTGTTATCATTCCACTCTTTTTCAGTCCATATTTAAAGCTTACAATATCACTTTCATCCATTTTTCCAAAGGTATATAATATTCTTCTCTTTACACTATGTTTAATTTGCTTTACATATAATTTTACTTTACTTTTATATTTAATCATTGATCGAAGATATATAGTTGCTGAGACAGTTTGAAGATCGCAGATAATCTATTATGACTGTCTGAAGACCGCATTGCTAAAACAGTCAACATGGTACACAAATCCTGTTGCTGAAACAACCCGTGATTTGCGATTTTGAAGCAACATTTCAAGTATGATGGCAACAAGAAAAGACAAGTACAGGAAGCTGTTACACGGGCCACTTTGAAGCCATTACCACTGTAACCATCATAAAAGCATTTTGCTATGGAAGAACAAAAGGGCTCTATTTCAGAACAAAAGATCAAATTGGTTTAAAAATAGGATTTCTATAATGAAAATCAATTGTAATAGATGTCTCCTCTTTAAAAAGAGGAGACATCAGCATTAGAGGATAGTTAGAGACTACGGGAGGTTCATTTCTGAACAGAGAAGGAACGTGACTCTTTTGTAATATGTTGCTTTCTACAGATGAATAAAAGTTTGTTTTGAGCACTTCAATTTAATTCCTTCTTCTGGGGAATCTTGTGAGAAGGAAAGAGCCCGCCTTCTTCACAAGATTCACCCATTTGCTCCTATATTTCGTTAATTGTTCATTTCATTCATGCCTTGATTAAAACCTGTTTACTGAAGTTATTTATGCAGTATTGGAATTCTGTTATTTATTTCTAAAGCTATGTTTTCATTACTTGTTGCATTGATTTCATACAATTCATTCTTGAGAAGTTGTGAGTTATTTTAATTAGCAATCTTGTTTATGGAATGAGTGTGTGAAAGCTTGGTAATCAGAAAATAGGGGCTAAATATTCCTACTTGGAGAATAGGGTCATGTTCTATGTTATAGTATAATTGATCTTCATTTCTGTAGATTGATTTCCTTTCCTAGATCATTTTCTTTTTAATGTAATCCATGATTCTTTTAATGAAAGTCTGCAATAGAAGGATTGTCTTTGTTGTAACTCAAGTAGACTTCAGTTTTGTTAAAACGAGGTGTGATTAGTGTGATTCTTACTACAATAGTTCTTTTCTTTTGAGATTGAGCATATACAGTGTGTGATTGCCTTTGAAATAAACAGACTTCCCTGGGTTGACAATTTATGTGGCACTTGAATTGTTTAAATTAATAAACAATTAAAGTGACCAACACCTAGATATCCTTAGAAGTCTCATTGTGCATTACTTTGATAAATTCTGACTCACACAGACCGCTCAAGAGTGCATTCATGGCTTTTGCATTAGCTATGAAATTTTGTTTGGCTTCTTTCTCTGTGTCAGTATCCTTTGGAGCATATATTTCTTCCACAGTAGTGTAAACTTCTATTCCTAGAGACATTAAGTATGTCCTCATTCTTATTTTCGAGAAAGAATAGTTTGTGCCAGTAAACAATGAGAATTTATTTGTTGAGCATCCATAGGCTAGCAATTTTGGGGACCTAGGATCTCCCTCTAGTTGTTAAACTGATACAGAAGGAACTAGCTCTAATACCAATTGATGAAGCCTTAGTTAAACTAAGAGGGGAGGGGGTGGGGGTGAATCAGTTTAATGCATTCATGGACATTTAAAAAATTTTCATTCAACTCATTTACACCTTCATTTCATAAGAAACTTAATACATAATGGATCAACAAACATAATGTGTGGACAACAAGTAATTAAACATATTAAAACATCACATCAACACTTAATCATCAAACACATATACATCATATATAGGTGGAAACCCATAAAGGGAGAAAACTGCATCTTATTATTGTTGTGATACAAAGCCAAGCTCCAAATCCCTCTCACAGCTGATTTTCTATAGGCTCCAACCTACAGGAGGCTACTATCCCAAATTTTGCAAGCTTCAAATTGCAAGGAAGCTCCAACTCCCATCTATTTTTGCAGCCTACAATGCACAAGAGGCTCCTACCTCAACCAGATACCATTGCCAGACATATATCAAGCCACAACTTGATATGGAAGCCTCAACTCCCTCACACTACAATAAAATCATATGTTGATTTACCTACATATCAACTATGTTTTTCTCCTTCTTCAATGTTGCCCTTCCAGCCTTGAAATCTGGTTCATATCAGCTATGGATCTGCACAACATCTCTATCTTCTCTCTCTCATTCTTCCACCCTCTAACCTCTCTATGCATATTACAATAACATCATTTATAGATATCACTTCATGGTTGTTTTCATTCTATATGGGACTATGAAGTGAACAGACATGACTCTTACCTTCCACCCACTCATTTCCTCACTCAACATATTCAGGATGTTAACAATATATACACTCATTTGAGTATTAAATTGGAATTTTTATTTGCATTAGAGACTTGCCTTTACATCTCAAACAATATAAAATAAATAATACATTTACAGTTACAATAAAATATTTCACTCAGCCCTTTCAACTTTTTAGATTTGTTGTGTGTTTGTCCTCTTCTGCTTGTTGTCCCTTTGTCTTTTATGTTTCTGTAGTTATATTTCCAACTATGCTGCAACATCACTGTCTTAGCCTGACTTGACCCATGCCTTTATGTTTTACACTGCCTCTGCCTATTGCATATCTTACCTACAACATTCTATTCTCTTCTCTGCTTCTTTGTTCTGTGTCGGGTTACTTACCCGAGTCTCCTTCTGCCCATGTTCAGTATTTGTTATCAAACTGTTGCAACCGCATAACATCTCTACATGAGTGTCGAGTCACTTGGCCAGAGTTTTCTCTCTTGCGTTCAACCTTACCTTTTTAACTCACAATCGCATCTATATGACATTGTTATGCACTTAGAGTCGGGTCTTACCCGAGTCTACTCCTATTTAGTATTTTCTTTTAACTCGCTGCCACAACACTGTTCTGCACGGGCTCCGGGTCCTTTTTCATGTGTTTGGGCCTTTCCTTTATAACTCGAGTCGACCTCCGCTTCCATGGTTTTCTACGTAAAACCAACGCAAACACATTACATATTGGACCTGAAATATATTAGAATTCACCTTTGAACCGCATTGCATTTGCTTCAAAAATCGTACTTCGCACTTCATGTTCCTTGGAGTTTACGTTGTAATCTCCTTATCCTCCTCTAATGCGATTTAACAAAGAAAAGGCCCTGCATACACGCTTAACTTTGGTTGAAGGGTCCCAAAACACTTTCCACCAATCACAGGCGATCACACTTCACAATTTATATGATTTATTTTCCTCGCAACTCGGTGCTTCTCTCACTTTACAATTTAACTTAGTGGTTAACCTATATTTTGTGCGATTTGTGATATTGTGTTGTGCCAACACGTGTCCCTTCTACACTTCACATCGCACACAAAATAACTTACCTTGCGATGGCCTTAACACTTAAGCACTAAACTTTGTCGTTTGCGCTTTAAATCTTCATTGTTGGTCTTTGTTGGATCTGATGGTCCACGCTTGTCTCCTTTCCGATCCACTTTGCATCGCAAGTTAAATAACTTAACTTGCAAAGTCTTAACCATAAACATTATACCCTGCGATGTGTGATATCTTCACGGTTGCGATGTGATTGTCATCGTTGATCTGCACCAGATTTATGGTCCTCACTGCTACTTGCAAATCCGATTGTCCTTCGATCCTCGTTGTTGCTTGCAAATCCGATCGCCTTCTATTGTGTGTTTAATGAAATATTAGATTCAACAGAGGATTCGTGCAATATCTACGATTCTCCTTTATTCTTCTGTTTTTTATTCACACGAACTTGGGATTGTCACACTTGTTGCACGTTCATGACTCTTCCTATCACGTTCACGATTCTGCCTTTGTTGTTTTGTTGCCTTTTCTTATTTTCTACCTTCACTTCCTTTGTTGCCTTTGCTTCTTAGATGCCTTTACTGCCTTTGCCTTTTTGTTGCCTTTTTTCTTTTGGTGCCTTTGTTGATGGTCTAATGTTGCTCCTCTACCTCTCTTTTATGTTTTATTACTGCATTATTTCCTGATATGCTTTTTTTCCTTATTGATGCTACTTCTCTGCTCCTTTGCCTTAATGATAGTTCAGGTGCTGCTCCTTTGTGCTCCTTTGCAATCAATGACAATATTTCCAACACTTAAAAATAGGTGTAGAGAGGCAGAGCTATGGGACTGGAAAACCACTCTAACTCTTTTTTGGCTTCTAGTGATCTCGGTGATTCTCTATGGTTGTAAACTATGAGCCAACAACACAACCGAGATGTATGGGAAACAAATTGAGAAAATTCAAAAGCGTTTGACTACAAACAAATTCAAAATTAAAAGTGCAGTTCCTTATGCTATCTTGTTAAGTGAAACAATGGCTTCTCCTATTGAAGCAATTTCTATGGTGCAAGTCATAAGGTATTTAAAAAAAATTGAGCAAATGGAAGAGTGTAGATGGCCAAAGGTTGTGTTTAATGACATATTGTGCAAAAGAAAGAAGACTTTGATACGGAAAAAATAACAAATGATTTAGTAAATGGGGTATTTGCTTGAGCATGTGTCCAACAAATAGTAAAGAGATAAAAACTTTTGTTATGGATAAGTTCCACAAACTTACTTGGAGCTAGAGAGAAAGAAGAAGTACTTCATTGAAGAGTTTAACCTCACTCATAATCATAAAAAAAAAGTGTTCAAAGGGACCAATATTTCTTGGAGATCCAAAATTATTATTGATCAATTAAGAACTAATACTCATCAAAGTTGTTGTGAAATAGGGTGCTGGAAAAGGCCAGAGGAAAGAGTATGTATTTTTTTCTCTTTCGGAAAAGTGGAAAAAGCTAAAATTACGTAGATATTTTGGCAACTAGCTCTTGGGATAATCTATTCAGTGAAAATTATAGCTTTTGGGATAATCTATGAAGAGTTTGTCCAAAAGTTAAAAGCTTTTATTGTAAGACACCACAAAAAAAATGACTGAATACAAAAACAATCTGTCTACTTTTAGCCTCATAAATATTAAAAATAATTTATTTATTTTTTTCTTTCTTAATTCTTATATGGTTAAAAACACATTCAATCTTTAATCAAGAAGAAACCATTGCTGCATCTTAATAGCAATGATGGTGTTCAAATCATAATAATAATCTAAATGACGTTAATGAAGCCTTTGACGACTCAAAACGCACATGCTATTAACCATAGAGGCCTTTAATCAATATTATCAACTGCATGAACAAAGGATCAAATCGAGAGTCCATTCGAGTACTTCATCTTTGTAAATTTTGATCTCATAAGTTCATAATAGACACCACCTTTATTTTCTGGTCGTACAAACTTGTATAGCAATATGGCGTTCTGTGGATCGGAAAACACATCTTCTGTACAGTAGACGCTGATTGAAGAATGAAAATATTTTGTTGTTTAGCATCATTAGAAAATGAGTACTGAGTGATTGTTATTGTGAAGCATTGAAAACACATGACTGATTATAAAGTTATGTTGCAGCTTAATTTTTATGACCAACATTTTAAATTATTAAACATAATAGTTCGTGAAAATTCTCTTGATTGCTTCTCTCTTATGATTTTTCTTTTAAACAACTATTTCAGATGATAGAATGTCCAGTGGGAGCCCTGAAAGCGATATGCGTTTTCAGAACGGTCACAGAGGTATTCGATACTATTTCTCAGCTCTTATGCTTATACTTCCTTCTGAGAAAACTTTATACTGAACGAACCTTGTTTACAAATGGTGATGTCTGACTATGAAGGAGATTAGGTCAAATTACTGTTATCTTAAAGGTAAGTAATACGTTGTTGGAAGAATTTCATTAATTACATGTGAGAAAGCTGAGGATTCTTAATTATAATCCTAAAGTTATAAAAGTTTCTAAAATAAACAGCCAAATTATCTTAAATGTAAGATGTTTTTTGAATTGAATCATTTTCGGTGGAAAAATCAAGCATAATTAGGAAGGAGGTGCAATTTTTAAAGTAGTTAGTTTAATTACTTCTATTTATAAATTTCACTTATATTGGTTGGTTCAGTAATAGATTGACTATTTATTTGATATATTGGATTATAACTTTTACTGGGCGTAATTTGCTTTTAGAATTATATTGTTTTTGTGACCAAGTTTAATATTGGTTTTGGGGGCCATTGTACTTTACAAAATGATACATTGTTTTAGGGATTTATTCTCTACTGTTCATTTGCAGGCTTGTTTCAAGCATCATGCCAGAGCCTACCAATCTAGCTCTTTATTCAAAGATAGCTAGCAGCGAATAGTGATCACCAGAGGTTGTATGGTCTCCAGAGCTAGAGAGATTCTGGAGTCCTCACAGACCCGGAGCTGAAGAGCTACTGCGACTGGATAGATTGTGTAGTCTACACGGTCTCCAAAGCTTAAAGGCGACCACAGTGATCAGATTGTATAGTATGCATGACATCCATAGTTTAAAATGCAACCACAGTAATTATTGTACAACTTCCACTAATCAATGTACGACCTTCAGAGCATTAACTTTTTTGATGTGTTCATTTTTTTTATTGGTGAGAGGATGACGAAAATATGAGGTTTCTGTTGGCAAGACAAAAATAATAGGAGGTTGCTATTGGATGGGACGATGAAAATAAGAGGTTTCTATTCGCTGGGATGGGTGAATAGGTTTTGCTCACCCCAAGCTTGCAAAGAAAACACCACCTTTTACACATGAGACACCTCCTCAAGTATAAGAATGGAACCTTAAACACCTCTTGAAATTTGAGATTTGAGATTTGTATGAAACATTTATAAAAATATATGATTGAGATTTGTTTCTTATGCCAAATATACTTGCATTGGTAATTAAAATCTGTGGAGTACTATATTTTGTAATTATGCGGTTAATGTGTAAATTTTATTGAAATCACTAAGTAGTCTTCGACGCTAATTTAGTTTTTAAAATATCTTAAATATAAAATATATACGTGGTATTTAAATTTTCCAATAAAATCATTGTTAAAATTTTTAGGTTTGGATTTATTTATTTATTTTAAATTTAAATTTATCTAGATATTACCATATTTTTTTAAATTTCTCCAAAGCAAAATTACAAATTGTATATGCAGCATGGCATTTTGTGGTAAAAAAAGACATATATCAATAAATAGTCATGTGATTCCAAAAAAATTCTCAAAACCAAGGGGTGAAAAAATATTTGTGTTGCTAGCTTTCTTTAGTTTTGTGACTTCAAATGTGCTTTCATTCATATCTAATCCAACTTTATATGAGGGCATCTACTTCTGATGATGATGATGATGATGGTTAACGTCTAGTGAGACCAATATTTAGTCTATTGGACCTAAAGAAAAGGGTTATTTAATTTGATTTAAGATTTTATTCTTATGCTCAAAAAGCTTGGAGAGAAGCCTCTCGAGCTCACTATAATTTTAACATCTTAAAAGGCTAGGAAGGTCAGTATTGCAACAAAGATTATGAAATTGAGCTCTAATGTGGTTGTACGCGGGGCACTCTAAGAGGAAGTGATTTTCATCCTCGATGTTCATATTCTCACAGAGATGGTAGATCCTTTCCATCCATGGTGTTTTAAGAACTGTCCAATGACCTGTTTCACTATGGAGCTCATGAGAGTTCGTTCTAATCTTGGCTATATTAATTTTCTTCTTTGAACTAGTTAAAACAGAGAGATACTTTTGATCTTCGAAGGTGGGGTTGATGACCTCCTTATAATACCTTAATTTTCTTTTAGCTCATAGATCTTTCTCACACCACATTTTTTCTTTGAACTTAGAAGTAACAATTTTCTTAATGTTATTGATGTTTTGCAATGCAACATTCTCGTCGATCTCCCAATGATTTAACCAGACTCTGGTGTCTTTATACCAACCTCATTTAAGCCTTAGGTGGTTTTGGGTTGAATTTGAAGCTAGCTTAGGAATTCTATGGTCTCCTATGCTATTGAGCTTGTGCTTGTACAATAGAACCCTAGTCATAGCTAGGTTGTCGATAGGGGAAAGACCCACTTGTATAAGAAGAATAGGATAGGGTGTATTTCTTTTAATTTTAAGGTTATACATTATAAAACACTTTTGGATTTGCTCAATCTTTCTATAGGATTCTCTAGAGATGCTGCGACCCCAAACCTCACATCCATATATATTCTAGTGGGTGTAGAGGTGATGGAAATCTAAGTATAGTGAGGAATTTTTTGTTGTATTTGCTAAAAAATTAGTGAGAAAATATAATTGCGGATTCTTGCAATTTATCCGCAATTATATTTTACCCAATTATAACATTTTGAAATTTCTCATAGAAATAAATAGAGGAGATTCCATAAGAAGTAATAATTTAAAAACGAAATTTCAATGTAATTGTTTGAAACATAACCAATATTGTAAAAAAAAATAGGGAAAATGTTACAGAAAGCTTAACAATTCTACCTGATCATCCTAGAGAGGGGCTCCTTTGTGCGACCCCATCAAATAATGCCCAATTTGTGCATGTTTCTATTTTCCTAGCATGAGGATGATGAGAACGTAAATAGGTTCGCAAGAAATGATTTTTGTAATGGCTAGATTTTGAATAACAATCTTGGTTGTAGAAGTGCCTTATATTTGAAGATGGATTGGTTTTTTTCCAACCATATTCCCCAACAAAAATTAGGAAAAGGGCCTTGTGGTGGGGTTAGATATCTCACCTGAAATGAGGTATATTTTGAAAATGCTGCCATATGTAACATCCTTTTATTAACACAATATTGCTAATTTTTTCTTTCTGAGAATGAAATGAAAAGATAATTCACTGCTGTCAATTTAAATACATTTTTTTTTCAATTTTTTCATTATAGAAGGATAATATGAATATATTCCTTCTAATTGAAATTAAGACTAGCCTTTCAAATTTGACCATTTCATGGAATGACCAGGCTATGGCACCTTTCATCCAACACAATGTTGGAAATAATGCTTCCATGTTATGTGTAGTTGTCGTTGTGAGTCCCTAGGTGTCAGTCTAGAAGCTGTTGATTCTTATGGTATAATTTGGACATGAGTTGGAGTCATTATATAGATTTGTGGAAGTCTATGATCTTTGTCTTGTATGTATTTGTAATTGTTGAGATGAATAATGATATCAAGTGATTTGTGTGTGTCTTAATGTGTTCTCTGTATTTTTCTAATATGATATCAAGTGATTTGTGTGTGTCTTAATGTGTTCTCTGTATTTTTCTAATATGATATCAGATCATGTTTTGTCCTGAATCCTTCATGGGAGGGCTAGGAAAATGTGATATAGCCTTGAATGTTATTGTTTTTTAAACAGATATTAGTATAGGTGTGTGAGAGTTTATTTATTTGTTGTGAATTTTATTTTTTCAAATGTGTAGATCTCAATATTGTTTTGTGTGGAGTGATTTTTGTGAGCTAGCCTTCAATAGATTCCTTTGCCTGCAAGTTACCAATCGGATTCCAAACCATCGTATAATTTCTGATAATAAGAGGTAAATACAGAAGAAAATTGTGTGTGTAATAGTCACCCGGAAGAAGAAGGCTGAGGTCACAATCTATGAGATCTATTAAAGAGGGTGTAATATGGGTTTGTTAGTGCTAATCATTTTGTTTTAAGCAGCAAGAGTGGCTCATCCGGTGCATAGAAAATTGTGAAGACTCTAAAATTGAATCAATAAAAAAAAATTAGGAAAGTAAAAGGAAGCTTAACATATCTGATCTACATTTTTTCATTCATCTCAGGAGTCAAAATGTGATAAATAGAATGAGGAAAATATTGTAGCATATTATGACTTGGAGCTCTCCGCATGGTGTTGCATCACTTTGGGAACACTTCTATCTGCAGGATTTGGTATGTAGTGGCTTACATCAAAAGTCACACTGCTACTTGACTTGATTCTCGTACTCTTAAAGGTATGAAAGAATTTTTTGTTTATGGATGGATCGACGTTGTGCGTGGAATTGAAGTTGCTCAATTTTTTTTTGAATGAGCAAACCCAGATTTATTCCCTTTAATCCAAGGTAGTAAGAAAGTGGCATCACAATTGTATGGTGAAAACCCCACGAGTTTGATTTAGAGTGAATTCACAGATATTTTTCTCAAAGATCCAACCAATAGACAATGTATCCCTAGCCCAAGTTATGTGTCAGAAATATGAGTATTTGTAGTCCATAAGAGCATATTCAAGCTGAATTGTGTGTTGCAATATGCAATGGTATCAATTCTTTGTAAGGAGCCATCATCTAGGGTAGAGTTGTGATGGAAAGGAGCAGCTAGCATCGGTATCATGACCATATTTGTTGGAAATTAATTCCAACTACTGCATGGAGAGTAGTAGAAGGATGAAATTCAATTCCGATGTGAAGTTGAATGACAAGAACAACCAAATTCATATACACTGCCGCAACTACCAAATTTGAAAATCATGATTCATATCCATGCAACCCCCCGCCTTAACCATTCATCTACCTGCAATGAATTCTCCACCAACCGCATTTGATCTGAATTAGACACGCAACCAGCACAATTCTGGCGGCATGAAACTTAAGCTTCGAGCATGGAGGTTAACCCACTGGAGGAGGTGATGTCATCATTCCTCTGGACCAATGAAGACAGCTCCGTGGGGTAAAGAAACAAGCTTTGGCTTAAAGATTAGACTCCATGTAATATAGAATGTATAAAGTGTTAGTGTGTTTTTATTCGCCGCAACATAGTTTTTGTTTTAAGAACGTAGGTTTATGTTTTATGTTTTTTTTTAAAACGCTGCAATGTATGTTTTAAACTTTGGTTATAAATATTTTATAATATATATTGTAAATATATTATATTTACAAGATATATATTGTAATGAAACATGTGGTGTATTGTAAGCACAGAAAAATCCCAAAGGTAGAGAAGAGCATTGTGTGTGAATTTTTATTAACTGTGTATGCCCAAAGGCAAAAAAGAAGACAGAGAAAGACAGTGAAGTATTTTTTTTGTAACAGTGTGTGTAGAAGTAAAACTGAAGTATTTTTGTAACCCATAATATCTACAATTCTCAAAACCTTCACTTGTAACAGAGTTTTTGTTTAATGAAATAGAAGTGTTTTGTCTCACATCTCTATCCACAATTTGTTATTAAATATCTGTGTTAGCGAAGAAATTTTGTTTCCTCTTTGTTTGTTCGAAATATTCAGAAATTCCAACATGGTATCAAAGCTAGTCCAAGCTCTTTGCATTTGCCAAAGAAGCTGAAGGAAGGAAGAAGGAGTTTGTTAAAGATTTCTCCAACAGAGTGAAGGTTCAGCAAACTTAGGTAGTTACCAAAAATAGAGTTTTTTGTTTTCTTGAAGATTATAGTCCAGAGAACTGTAGAAGGAAGTACTTTTGAAGACAGAGTTTATCTCTCAGAAGCAAGAAGGTTCGTTTATTAAAAACATAGTCAAGTTTTTAGCATAGTTGAGAAAGCTAGCAATGGCAGGAGCCAACACAAGCACGAGTATGGGAAATACTCAAATCCCACAGTACAATGGGAAGAACTATGACTATTAGGCAATCACAATGAGAGCCTTGTTTTCCTCTCAAGTTTTATGGGAGCTAGTTGAAAATGGTTTAGAAGAACCAGCAGATGAACAAGCATATAATGCCTTAACATAGGTAGAGAAAGATTTTCTAAAGAGTAATAGGAACAAGGACTCAAAATCCCACTTCTATCTCTATCAGGCAGTGCATGAGAGCATATTTCCAAGAATTACAGCAACAAAGAGGTCCAAGGATGCATGGGATACCCTCCATACAGCCTACCAAGGTATGGAGAAGGTAAATACATCAAAGCTTCAATTTATGAGAAGCAATTTTGAATTCATTTGCATGAAAGAGTCTGATACAATAGACTCATTCTTCACAGTGTTGATTGGGTTGGTTACCCAAATGAGATCTCATGGAGAGATAGTAGAAGAAAGAAGAATAGTGGAGAAAGAATTGAGGAGCTTACGCTCAAGGTTTGATGTGATAGTAACAGCCATTGAAGAGACAAAGTATTTCTCATTATTTACTATTGATGAGCTTCATGCATCATTGATGACACATGAACAAATATTGAGCAGAACAATAGACTCATCTTTGGAGCATGCCTTCAAGACCCAAATTTCCTTTGGAAGAGGAAGAGATCAAGGCAGAGGAAAAGGAACAGGCAGAAGCCAAAATAAAGGAAGAAACAAACCTACAAATACAAATGGAAGGGGCAGCAACCAAAGTTAGAATCAAAGCTAAGGCAGCAGCCAACAAGGTGGACAAAGTCAAGCACATGGACAAAGGTATGATAAATCCCATGTCAAATGTCATTACTGTAAGAAGTATGGCCATTATGCCAATGAATGTAGGAAGAAACAAAGTGACATGGGTAATAGACCCAGTGCTAATTTTACAAAGGAAAATATCAGTCAAGAGAATATTTTTAGCATGTAATATGGCTAAAGAAAAGAATGAAGATATATGGTTTCTAGATTCAGGATGTAGCAACCATATGACTGGAAAAATTTCTATGTTTTCCATGATTGATGAACATATGAAGTCTCGAGTAACATTGGGGATAGACAGTAAAGTCTCTGTCATAAGAAAAGACAAAGTAAGTGTTTTGACAAAGAAAGGAGAAAGAAGATCCATATCAGATGTATACTATGTGCCTGGTATGAAGTGTAACTTTTTTAGCATTGGACAAATCATTCACAAAGGCTATAATGTGTTCTTTGAAGATGATGTATGCACCATCATGGATAAACCACCAAGCAAACAATACATTGCACAAGTGAAGATGACAAGAAACATAATGTTTCCTTTCAAGATGAGAGCAGATTTGAAGAAAGAAGTTGCAATGGCAGCAGTGACACAAGAGACATTCCAAAGAGAAGCAAAGGATGAAAACTGATTATGGCACTTGAGATTTGGACATCTCAACTTTGGAGGTCTAAATTTGTTGCATAGAGAAGGAATGGTAAAGGGGTTACCATTGATTGAAAAGAAAGATAGCCTATGTGAAGGCTGCATCTTGGGCAAACAATACAGAGAAAAATTTCCATCAGGAAAGAGCATAAGGGCGAAAGCACCCTTAGAAATAGTCCATTTTGATTTGTGTGGACCAATGCAAACACCATCATTAGCAAAGAGCCACTATATGTTGATCTTCATTGATGATTTCACAAGAAAAACATGGGTATATTTCTTGAAATTTAAAAATGAAGTGTTTGAGAAATCCTGCCACTTTAAACTCTAGTACAGAATCAAAGTGGACAATACATAAAATTATTAAGAATAGACAGAGGAGGAGAATATATCTCCAAATAATTTCTGCGTTTTTGCAGAGAAAATGGGATACACAAGCAATTTACAACAATGTATACACCATAGCAAAATAGAGTTGCTGAAAGGAAAAATAGAACCATCATAGACACGGTAAGAAGTATGTTGAACGAAATTTTTTTTGCAAATGAATATTGGGCTGAAGTTGTACATTGTGCAGCATATGTGCTGAATAGATGTCCAACAAAGAGTGTGATGAACAGAGTTCTAGAAGAAGAGTGGAGCGGTATGAAACAACATGTCACCCACATGAGAGTATTCGGTTATATGGCTTATGCACACATTCTGGATCAGTTGAGAAAGAATTTGGATAGTAAGGGGGAGAAGTGCATATTTGTCAGATACAGTGAAGAATCCAAAAATACATATTGTATAACCCATCCACCAAGAAATTTACAATCAACATAGATGTACAATTTATTGAAGAAAAAACTTTGGATGGAAGCATTGAGAAAATAGTGAATGTGAAAAGTTGTTTGTATCGTGATGAAGATGAGGAATAAATCGCTGAAAGAAACCCCTCTTTAGCAGCACCACCTCCATCAACACAAGGACAGTAAGGGACGCCACAAGCAGGTATGAGAACACCCTTGACAAGTGATGACAATGCTTCTCCAAGCACATCACAAGGAGAAAATTTGAGTGCTTCCACAAGCACAAGTTCAACAAGTGAAAGAGGAACCAGATTCAGAAGTTTGAATGAGTTTTATGAGAAAGAGGCAAAAAATGAAGGTATAAACTCTTTATTTGCATTATATTTTCATGTAGAAGATCCTATTCATTTTGAAGAAGCTGTAAAATATAAGAAATTGATAGATGCTATGGATGAAGAAATAAATGCCATAGAGAAAAATAAGACATGAGAATTAGTTGATCTCCCAAAAGGCAAAGAAATTATTGGAGTAAAATGGGTTTATAAAACCAAGAGCAATGCTGAAGGTAAGATTGAAAGGCACAAGGCTAGAATTGTTGTCAAAGGCTCTAAACAGCAACAAGGAAGAGATTATGAAGAAACATTTGCACCGATTGCAAGAATGGAAACTGTAAGAGCAGTGTTGTCCATAGCAGCACAACATAAGTGGAAATTTTACCAAATGGATGTGAAATTAGCATTCCTGAATGGAGTATTGATGGAAGAGGTATATGTTGAACAACCTTTGGGATATGAGAAAGAAGGCCAAGAGCACAAGGTATGCAAATTGAAGAAAACTTTTTATGAGTTGAAACAAGCACCAAGAGCATGGTATAGTAGGATAGATGCCTATCTACTGGAAAATGGGTTCGAAAAATGTGAAGGAGAAGCCACATTATACGTCAAAGAGAAAGATAGTAAGATGCTCATTGTTGTCTTGTATGTTGATGATGTGATATTCATAGGTAATGATGCTTACCTCATTGAGAATTTTAAAACAATCATGAAGGATGAATTTGAAATGAATAATATGGGATTGTTGAGATACTTCTTAGGAATAGAAGTAGAACAAAAAATAAGATTTTTATTTCTCAAGCAAAGTATGTTAAAGAAATTTTGGAAAGATTTAACATGCAGGATTGCAAAGCAGCAATTACTCCTACAATGATGGGATTGAAACTAAGCAAAGAAGACAACAACAAAGATGTTGATCCGAGTTTGTATAAGAGCATAGTTGGCAGCCTTATGTATTTGATTGCAACTAGGCCTGACATTATGCATATTATAACTTTAATTTATAGATTTATGGAAAGGCCAAAGGAAGCACATTAGAAAGCAACAAAAAGAATTCTAAGGTATGTGAAAGGAACAAAGAGACATGGAATTTTATACACCACTTCTGAAAATTTTGAATTAATTGGATATGTTGATAGTGATTTGGCTGGAAGTATAGATTACATGAAAAACACCTCTGGATATGTTTTCCATATGGGTTCAAGAGCCATCTCATGGGATTCTAAGAAACAACCAATTGTGGCTTTATCAACAGCAGAGACAAAGTATGTGGCAACTACAGCAGCAACATGTCAAGCGGTTTGGATGAGGAGAATGTTGAGAAGTTTGTGTCATGAACAGGTAAAAGGCACAATAATTTACTGTGATAATAGCTCAACTATAGATTTATCCAAGAATTCAGTGTTTCATAATAGAATGAAACACCTTGATGCCAAGTATCACTACATCAGAGAGTTATTGAGCAATGGAGAAATAGTTATGAAGCATTATAGAACAAAAGACCAATTTGTTGATATTTTGACAAAACCATTGGGGTAGAAGAGTTTTAATTATGTTAGAAAATGTTTGGGCATGGAAGATAACAATAGTTGTAATTAAGGGGGAGTGTTGGAAATTAATTCCAACTGCTACACACAGAGCAATAGAAGGATGAAATTCAATTCTGATGTGAAGTTAAATTACATGAACAACCGAATTCATATACATTGTCGCGGCTTCTAGATTTTCAAATCGTGGTTCATATCCACGCGACCCCCCACGTTAACCATTCATATACCCCCAATGAATTCTCCACCAACCACATTTGATCTGAATAAAACACGCAGCCAACATAATTCCGGCGGCATGAAACTTAAGCTTCGAGCATGGAAGTTGACCCGCTGGAGGAGGTGATTTCATCACTCCTCCGGACCAATGAAGATAGCTTTGTGGGGTAAATAAATGAGCTTTGGCTTAAAGATTGGACTCCACGAAATATAGAATGTATAAAGTGTTAATTTTTTTTTATTCGCTGCAATATAGTTTTTGTTTTAAGAACTTAGGTTGATGTTTTATGTTTTGTTTTAAAACGCCGCGATGTATGTTTTAAACTATGGTTATAAATATTTTATAATATATATTGTAAATATATTATATTTACAATATATATATTGTAATGAAATGTGCAGTGTATTGTAAGCATAGAAAAAGCCCGAAGGCAGAGAAGAGCACTGTGTGTGCATTTTTATTGACTGTGTATGCTCGAAGGCAGAAAAGAAGATAGAGAGAGAAAGTGAAGTATTTTTTTTGTAACACTACGTGTGTAGCAATAAAACTGAAGTATTTTTGTAACCCAAAATATCTGTAGTTCTGAAGACTTTCATTTGTAATAGAGTTTTTGTTTAATGAAATAGAAGTGTTTTGTCTCACATCTCTGTCCACAATTTGTTATTAAATCTCTGCATTTGCAGAGGAATTTTATTTTCCTCTCTGTTATTCGTAATAACCAGAAATTCCAACAATCTTCAGTTTCATGGCTCCAGCCTTGTGTCAGTGGAATGGCTATCATCATGAAAAACATGACTTGGGGTTGTGAGTTGTTCAAAGTGTGTGGAGAAGATATGGTGTATCAATAAGTTTTTGGTTTTTTGCTTATGGATATCAATGGGTATTGATGTTATTTAATGCGGAGACAATATATTAATTGGGTTTTAGTGGTGTTCTAATTTTATTGGTTGCAGAATTAAACCAGTAGAATTGTGTTATGGTGTGGGTTTGATATTTAGTTGTGTGCAAATTTAGATTAAAAAGGGTTGGTGGTTCTTAAACTATAAGCCTTGGTGTTCGAAGCATCAATCCTTGTGTGTTTTTATTGATTATTGGATATAAAAAGGGTTGGTTATTCTTAAACTAGAAGCCGTGGTGTCTAAAACATCAATCTTTATGTAAGGTCAAGTTGTTTAATCAACTTTTGAACACGTTTAGGATCAAGACCACCATCCTAGCAAATGACGGATGGCTGAAAGCGAAATATTCGAAAGATGGTCATTGCTCCATAGGATGGTTCATTGCTTTACGGTTCTTATCGTGGAAGCCCCAACGAGCCGAGGTGTCAATATTGTTGATTTTGCAAAGGTCATCAATGGTGGTCAAAGGCGGTTACGTTTTAAATGGAGGTCAAGTAACATCTCAAAAATGTGGTGGTCAAAAGAGCAGTATTTGTGAGATTCCAGAGTGGATGTGGGTACCAGTCAGATGAATTTATTTGTTGTTGTAATATGTATTTTTATTGTTATCCATATAATCATTAAGGGAGAGTGTTGAAAGTAATACTTCCATGTCATATGTAGTTATTGTTATGAGTCTCTAAGATACTTATGATATGAGTTAGACATGAATTGGAGTCATGATCTAGATTCGTAGAAATGTGTAATCTTTGTCCCATATATTTGTAATTGTTGAGATGAATAATGATATCAAATGATTTGTGTGTTTTAACGTGTTCTCTATATTTTTCTAATACGCAAAAATCGAAATATTACACTCACCAACACCATAATTCCCTTCATCGTTTTTCCACAATTCACCACCTGTTTCGTTATTTTATTCTGAGAGGGTACATTATTTTATTCTGAGAGGGTACAACGATCGAATCCCGGACAGCATCCCTGCCAGTGTTTTTTCTCCTGATTTCCCGACCTATGTCTCCAAGCACAACGGGAATCAATCCCTTCTCGGAATACACGAACCTCACCATGGCCTCTGGCGCACCAGTCTTATGCGCAATATATTTTCTTTTCGCAGAGAGCTCGACATAGACGCTGTCGAACTTATGAAGCCCAATGGTGGAATAAGGATTCAATTTCTTCCCACGTCTCTGCTGGTTATCACCTCGGCGGGATTGCGATTTCTTCAGCATCGCCTTCCACAGCTGAAGATGGCTTCACTGATCTTGTTTCTTTATAGGATGGAAAACTTATTCAACTCCCACTAGGAATACCACTTTAAAATTTATGTAATATTTTTCAACCCGTGGCCAACTGACATTCACAACCAAGGGAAGACCTTACCACCTGCTCCAATAAAAAAAAAAGACCGGGCACCTTTCGGACTAGGATTAACACTAATTCAACTACCTTTGTTAATTTGGATAAAACTGCTAGAAAGTGTGAAATTTTGGTATCCTGTCACAATTATTCATTAAAGAAAATTGCACTGAGATTGTCCCTTGGTACGTGCTGTCATACGACACCTCATATTTCAACCATTGTCAGTCCCACTTTTCAAATTATTTTAATTTTAATTTGGAAAACTTATTTAAGTTCATGGTCAACCTAAGCATTAATGGATGACATTTTTTCGATGTATGGGATAAGGGACTCTCGGTAAGTCGAGCTAAAAGCTAAATATCACTGGATGATAATATTTTTTTGGTTATAAGGAACTCACATTGCTAATGCTTTTGGAGGTTTCTATTAGTTGAAAGCTCTTCCAAAATAAAAGCACTATAATGTACTTTTTTTATACAGTGTAGGTTTGCCATTCGTTTCTTGCTTCCCTTTTGATTTGTTGGAGCATGAAAATGGAGGAAGTTGAAATCCCTGCAATTAGTCACGGTTATGAGATCATAATCATGGTTATGAGATCATTCTTTATAAGATAAAGAGAAAATGGATGCTCTAATCCTTTTAGTTTCAATATTTTTTCTTATATAATATTTTAAGAATTTAAATTGAATTTAGGCTTGTTTCTTAGTTATTATTATTAATGAAAAGTAAGTAATATCAAAATCTATGAGAAGGAATGCAAGGTTTGTGTACATATTTAAGTTTATATACTTTTCTTTATTGTGTTTAAAAGTATTTTGTATTTTTTTTCTATGATTTATTATGTAGATGTGTAAAGATATAGTTTAATTGTCTTATGTTTTGCTTTTTTAAGTTAGAATTAGGTGATATGTGGTTTGGTTAGATTGTGATTTTTTGTTATTTAAAATGTATTTTTGAGTATATAAATAGATTCAACACCCTAAAATATCATTGGGACATTAATTGGGTAGATTATAGTTAAAATTTGTGATTCTAACAATTTTTTTTTGAGTACATAAAAGGATTCAACATCCTAAAATACACTTGGAGCACTCTAATTGTATACATTACATAGTTAAAACTTCTAACAAATTCCTTTTTGAGTAAATAAAACGATTCAACATCCTAAAATCCACTTGGAGCACTCTAATTGTATAGATTACATAGTTAAAACTTGTGATTCTAGGAAATTACTACCAGAGAAAGAACCAACATGTATAAGAGTTAGACTATCAAGATGTGTAATTATGCATTTAATTGTTCTACATTTGTGATTTTTTTAAGATGAATTAGACAATATATTGGTAAGATTGTGATTTTTTGTTATTTAAATGAGTTTTTTAATGCATAAATAAATTCATTGCATAAGCATTTTTAATATATAGACTATATAAATCAAACTTGTAATTCCAACAATTTTTTATTAAATTAAAATTAAAATACCTTATACATTCTTCCATAATTAACTTAAATTTGAAAAATTAATTAAATAAAAAATACAATATTAAAGACATATAATTATTGTATGTGTTAGATGATATATACACAAAATATAGTTAAAAATATTATAAATGGGGCGGATAAAATTAAAAGATACACTAAATTACCCTTGCATGCAATTCGATTGGCACAAACATCTTCTATCATCTGCAATATATTTGGAGTTATATTGTTCACCAAACCCATACTTGCAAGAAAATGCAAACAATTTTCTTTACAGTGACTATGATATTATACTTGCAAGAAATTGCAAACATTTGTCTTTGCATTGACTACTATATTATTTCAAGTATCATAACAGGAAAATAATGTGACTTGCACGATATGATCAACATTTTCCATAAACCCTTACTTGTGTTTGAATTTGTTATTTTGTTTTTGCGGTAGCACCAATAACAAGATTTTGAGCTTCATTTTCATTATCCACATTTTATTTGGTTAATAGTTATAGTTATTGCATCTCTAGGACATATATTATTGCTTGATATTAATTAAAATTTTTGTACTTAAGTTCAATATTTCAATTTCTAAAATTTAACATTACAATAATATTTTTTTGTTTTATGAATTAAAAAAAATGAATTATTTCTCATTTAATTGGACGGCAGAGGAACATATCACCTCTCAGTTTTTGAGCCCTATATGGGGTGGCAAGATGATGATAGTCCTGATAGTATGCAATCATAGTTCTGATTATGATTTTCGAGAAAAATATGCAATGATAATAATCGAGAGAATTTTCATTCGATTGATGACCGCCATTAATAATTAAAAAACAAATAGTATGTACAGATCAAAAAAATAGTAATGTATTAGGAGTGGGATGGTATTCAGGAATATTGCATACCTTTATCGAGCTTTGTTTTCATAAATGAATCGATTCCTCATTCACCAGATCATGCCCACCTTCACCATCTCAGTTGTTATACAATATTTTTTCACACTCCTAGTCTCTTATCCTGAAGTATCACACTTTTTGTCGACAATGAAGAAAGTGTCACAAAGTGATGAAAACCCTTGCAAAGAATGTATTCACCATGAAACATGTTTTTGGAAATCAGAATAATATCCCTGAAGAAAAGGAAGAAAACTTTCCTTGGAATAATTTTGGTGAACTTGTCAAAAACCTTTGTTTACAAGCCCAAAGCATTTTTCATAACTAGTGTCTCACGCTGATAACTTCTGCCATTATCCATGCTTTGCACTACCAGCGCAAATTTAACAAGGAAAAACCACGTTGATCCTCTTAAGGCAATATTTCCCAAAATGAAATAGAAGCTTCTCTTACAAGAGAGCTTGAGATTGTCGACATGGTTTCAGGTAGATGAAGATTGGAACGAGACCTCCCATTCCTGGCCCTATATCCTCCTTCCATGGATCTCTCCCTTGATATGTGGAACTCCTACCTCTTTTCATGGATCTTGAACTCCCTCTCCTTCCCTATAAATGAAATTCCCACTACCAACTAATGGATGGTTGCCATCCTAAGTGTTGAATTACGCCCAAATGTTGCCCATTTTGTTCAGACATGGATGGTTGTAATTCTCCCTTTTCCATCTATTTATAACATAATATATGTTTTATTTCCATAAATTCTTCAAATATTGTCCATTTATTGTAATACTCCTTGATCTGTTATATAATTTGTATTAAAAAGTGTTATGCTTCACATGTGTTTGTTGTCTGCACTTGATATTTCTTACAGGAACTCGTTTACAATAGCAAAGAGAATATTGTGAGCTTTGAATCAAAAGAGTCAAAGTCGACATCAAGGGTTTTTTGTTGCTAGAGCTCCCCATAGGAGTAGAGGGATCATTTCTGCCCACAGAAAGGATTGCCTACACAACAAATTGGTGACCTCTTTGGGAACTACATAACCCTTCAAACCTCCTTTTGTTAGGTTTGGCCAACCTCTTAGTGATCTGTGACTTTGATTCATTATGGATTTTTATTCTAAGTGGTGTATCATTTAGAGTGATAAATCTAGACCTATGTTCAATTATTTTTATTTTTTCCAAAGTTTCTCTTGCTCAGCATGTTTTTCTCTGAAAATAGAGAATTTTCAACCCATATTTGGTTACTTATAGTTGCGCTTAAGACCTTGCCTTCCACTGTCTTCCTACGCTAGTCCAAAAATTTGAGATTTATTAGGGTTTTTTTTAGAAGATCTAGAATGCCTCGATCTCTAAAGTTTTTCTCTTGCTATGTTTGCATAGAATTTTTACTTATTGTTGTTAATTTCTTAATGGTTTGCAAGATTTCATTCCATGTTGAATTAGTGAAAATTAATTTTGCTTGAATCTTTATTTCTTTGGGAAAATTGAATATGTTGTTTTGCTGCTTGCCTATGTTGAGAGAATTATTGATTTGTTGTCTGATGAGAATTTTTAGTCCTTTTGAAACAAGAAAAGAAATTTCATTTTCATTTGTTAAGCCTTCATATCAAATTTGATCATTACTTCTGGAAATTGCATTAGATTGCATCACACTGGAATTTTTTTTTTTGAGATTTTCATTGAGCATAGATTACATTGCTTAGTGTTGAAAGTTGATAAGTGCATCCTCATTCATTAAAAAAAATAAATCATGTAGGTGAACGTTAGTGAATTAAAACTCATTTATGTTTTTTAGGTTTTTTAATTGGAATTGTGAAGTTGAAGCATCTAGTTAGGAAACTATTTTTGGGTGCATATTCGATTGTTTCATCGATGTTTGAACTTCTTCCCTAAACTAGATAGATTTCATTGAAAATGAAAAGAGTCATTTTTTCATATTAGTTGCATCATAGGTGTCTTCAGGTGACATTGGGTTTTGAGCCTTGAAACCAAAACATAAATCAATATCAGCTTTAAAATTCATCTCAATTAACCTAAGGATCATTTGGAACACTAAAACAAACATATAGAGGTCTAGGATAGATATGTGTTCCAACATCGCTAAACATAGGAGATGTCATTATCTGCCATCGTTGCATCCCAGGGGTAAAATCCATTCCACATAAGTAAGTGTATAGGATCATTCTCCACATACCTTCGGGTACATCAGACGATGCTCCACGCATGAAAAGTATATGTGAACGCTCTCATGAAAAAGTTACAGATTGGACAACACTACTACATACTACACTCCCACATATCGTCGAGTATATTTTTGGAGTCCCCCTATAGATTTCTTGATCCAAATTTATGGAGGAACATAAAAAAATACACATATCACCATAAATACAAATATGCAGTGGAAATTGTTGTGGTTCCTGCGTTTTGGCCAGATTGGCAAGACCAAAAGACAAGACAACATCAAACCACTTTGGGATCCTAGGATCTAGCCCTCCTGGATCCAGAGAGGGATCTCTCTATAAATTTAAAGAATGATATATCTTTAAGACTCAAATTGAGGTATTAGGCTAGTTATGAAGCACAAGGTTTGCTTTGATTTTTTTGTTTGGTTGGAGATCATTAACTGAGAAGGTCATGGAAGTGAAAAAGGAACTAAATAGAAGGATGTTTTAGCATGGGAAGATAAGTCAAGAGAAGTGCCAATCCATTGGGCTATGGAGTCATAAAAGGGTTTACTTGCATAACAGCTATCCAAGGGTTTCCATAGGGAAAGTCATCTATACCAAAGGATATTTCTAGATAGATGGTGGAATGGAACACTAAGAATGGGTGAAAGAAAGAAACCAAAGTGCAGTCTAACATCAGGTAAGGACTTTGAACCTATCCTGCTTTTGACATACTTCAAAGGAAACTCTCATTACAGACACAAAGGGTAGCTTAAGATCATGTCAGATGTCATTTAAATCCAGGCTTTCTTTTAGCATATTACTCTCAAGGAAAACAATCCAGCAGTCCTCATTACCGCTTTCAGAAAGTAGAAAACATCTAAGATTAAACACAGAGTAAGGCCTAAGATCAGAGGAAGAATTTGAACCTTCACTGCTTTTGACACTAACTCAAAGGGATCTTAGAAAGGCTAACTGTTGGAAAATGAACCTAGTGGATAGGGCTAACTCTAAATCCCTAGTTTCCCAATTCTTTCAGCTGAAAACCCAACAAGAACATCTAAGAGACAAACTATAAATTCATACATCAGTAAGCATGGACAATACCAACTTCTATACTGGTTAAATTATGTTGAATTTGTTCCAAGATACACATTCAGAGGAAAACATAAAGATAAATATTTGACAATGAGATATAGGGTACTTCTAGCAGTATATCCTAATCTATGCTTTTTTTTCTTTATTAGAGAATAATGGACAGTATGATAAAACATGTAAGGAAAAAATTACAGTAAGGAAACATCACCAATAATATAAACCAGGATCATGTGAATCTTCTTGTTCAATTGATGTGAAAAACTAGTCACATACTTTGAGTCCAATGGCTCTTTACAGTCCAAACTTCTCCTCTCAGCCTACTATAATACAAACTGCTCAACTAATTACCCTCAATAATAGTTCTAATAGTCGATAAAATCCCAACAACCAACCACTTTTTCAATGAAATTTACAGGAGTTCTTATAGAGGAATGAGGAGGTGAAGTAACCGAAAATATTGTTGGCCCAATTAAATGAAGAATTTAGTGCTTCTCGGCCTCTGGGAGGCTTGATGGAAAAGGAATGACATGCTCCAGACTTCATTAAATGTGCCTTCTCTTGTATCTGTACTCTGGCTGTTTTGTTTGACTTTCGGAAGCTCTGGTAGGCTGGAAATTTACTTATGAGCTGCATATATATAGATAATATCTCTGACTGCCTTGACTGTGACCTATGTTAATGAAAATAGGACTGCAAGGGGCAGTATGGGTCGATGGAAAATAACTAGCCTCTCTGATTTGGCGTGTAGATGCTTCTCTACTGATCTATCCTTCATGTTTTACTGATCTGACTTTGATTGTGCTTTAGGCGCTGATACTCCTTGTTTAGTTATTGCTCACTGTGTTTCTGTTGTTTTGTAGACACACTGAAGGTTTACACAGGTGGAGGTATTGTTTTAATGAAAGCTTCCTTGGATCACTTCGTGTACTGAAGATCAGGAATCGCCATTCCTAGCCTTCGTGTTGTTTTAAAATAGTGAGAAAAAAACCTTTATAATCCTGCAAAAAATGATCAAAATTTAAGAAAACCCAGAGAAAATAGGCTTAGAACTGGATT
Organism: Pinus albicaulis; assembly: GCA_034641835.2. Lineage (NCBI taxonomy): Eukaryota > Viridiplantae > Streptophyta > Pinopsida > Pinales > Pinaceae > Pinus > Pinus albicaulis. The sequence continues at coordinate 268,997 of JAXQQM020062769.1, read as the reverse complement.
TGGAGGTTTGGGCGCGAGGTTAAGTCGGAGCCATCGATTTAGATTAATCGATGGAGATCTATGGCTGAGATACATTCATGAAGTTGTTAAGAAGGTTAAATGGATGAATAGGGGAGGAGGCGAGATTAGATCAGGGTCGTCATATTAGAGTAATCAAGGGCTAGGATTAAAAACTGAAAAGACATTACCGAGGAGAAAAGTGGTGAGGCGAAAAACCATTGGTGGTTTTCCCAAAATGTTTTTGGCGGTAAGTGGTTTGGCTAAAAAAAATGTGATATGGTACATCGCTTGACGCGTGTCCCTCCAATACCACCCATTTCGAAAAAAATTTGGGTGCTAACGTTCGGGCAGAAAACTTTTGCGAAACGTAATGTCGACCATCGGATCGGCGGAGCCAGATTCGACGATGCGGATTTCACGTGTCGGGGGAAGTTACATGGATGAGAAGAGTGGTGGGGTTTGAAGAGCGAAAGAAATATGGACAGTTGGATTTGAGAAAATCAACGGCGGGGATCTAATCGGAGGTTGGGGTGGTGGAGGATTGCGTGAGGGGTGAACGTGATGCAATTAAGTGCTGGCCGTTAGATCTTTCTGAATGGATGGTTAGATTTTAATTGAGGACCGAAAATTGGAGGAGACAAGGGGATGGCACTTGAGACTTGCGCGATGCGATTAAGCATTGGCCGTCGGATCTGGGAGTAATATCGACGATCAAGACTCAATCGAAGGGGCAATGGCAAAAAGTTATGGGAGGAGAAATGGTTTAATCTCGATCGTTGGATTCTATGATTCGGACGATTAGGATTAGAGGAAGGGGCGGGTTATATTAACAGAAGAAAAGGTGAGGTAGGGGAGAAAAGGCCTGATGGACGTTGATCCTTGTAGATCGACGACTGATATTCCTTTTAACCTTTTCGTTAGGGAATGGAAAAATAATGAAGAACAAAAGAAGTAAGGGGTTAGGAGATGGGGTTTTAGGCCTTTAGTGCCAGATTGCGGGGCTGTAGGTCACATGAGACGGAGGGGCTAAACGAAATAAGCCCTCGGGGGCTTAAGTCCTATAAAGTGTAAAAGGGTGATTTTAGCCCAAAAATTAGGGTTTTTAAGGCTTAGAAAGGGGTTCTGGTAAATGAAAAGAGGCATCTTTAAACCAAATAAAGCACAGTGTATGGTTTAAAAGGGGATTTAGGAAGATTTATAGGTTAAATGGAGGGTTAGAGAGGAATTTTGTGAAGGGAATAAGAGTGACAAAAGGGGAAATTGTGGGAATGAAAAGGAAGAAAATGGAGGCCTCTTTGAGAGCAGTTTCTTTCACCAATCAATAGGTTTCTTTAATGGAAACAGCAGTGAAGATTATTTAAAGGATAGAAGACACAAGGAGGCTTAAAGAATGATATATTTACAAAGGAAATGTTTCTCTTGAAAGCTCAGAAACATATTTAGCCACCTGTTTGGTATGCCAAAAATTTATAGGTGGCTAACAATGGCTCCACATGGGGATGGAATCTTCTTGAAGGTGTCAAGAATCTCAGAAAATAATCTTTGGGAGTAGGCCATATGCCTAGTATTTTACACATCCTCTTTTCTTTGATCAGGTTCCACAAACATGAGAGCATTATATTAGCAGCAGTGCTCCCCCAAAAAACTACCTACCCATCCTATTGTCCTAACATTTTTCTTCAAAGTGCACTTAGACTTGCAGACCTTTTACATCGTCAAATTTTTTTTTTTTTGAAAGCAAAAACTAATCCAATTCTACCCTTATTCCTCCATGAGACTAGATTAAATAGTTGGACTCATAAATTTCTCTACCTAAACTAATATCTGCCAGGATTAAACTGTCTGGCAGATTTTATTCTCTACATTCTAAAATAGAAATTGAAAAATAGCCAAACTAGGATTAGACTGTCTGGTTTGCTATGGGTCCATGGCATAAAGACAGGTTGCACATGGACTAAACTTTGTAGAAATTAAAAACAACTAACTAAATGCTTATAGGCTGAGCTTTATTGAGATTTCCTACCTACCCTACTCAGAGTATTTACATGTCTAGCTGACAAACTCTCTTTTCCAATACATCCAGTCAATCAAATGATCCCATGCCTGGTATTTTTTTCTCATCTCTTTGAGCATACTGGATAGGCAGGGCCACTCCCATTCTCTTTATTCATTAACATAAGCTTCAAAAAAAATTCTTGTTGTCTGCAACAAGCTGCTCTTGATAACCTTTGATCCTTTTCTAAATGTCTGAAGGAAATGAGCATAAGGATCTTGAAATAATACTTGGTTGTGAGTGTTTGACAAGTAGTTTTCAACCAGGATTGCTTCCTCTTCCACTGGATCAAAAAGAAGATCATTTTGAGAAAGAAAATATTCCTCATCTTCATCATTTTCTAAACTGGAGGACTCATCATATACTGCAGTGTTTTCCTCTTGTAGCTCTAAGATATTCTGATTTGGTGGGCTGAGCTCTATGAAAAGATCAATGTATTCTTGAACATAGTCTTCTTTGATTACCTCAACCCTTTCAGGAGAAGGTTCAGTATATTCAACGTGCTCAAGAGTTTCTTCATTGCTTTCCTCTTCATCCTGTGAGATGAAAGGCTGTTGATCCCAAATCACATGAAAATTGTTACTGATGCTTTGAGATAAAGCAGAATGAAGATTCAATGAATCTTCATCTGCTACTAGACTTTCATAACTTTCCTCATCAGTATCATAAATAGCCTAACTTGGCTCATTACTTTCCTGAAGTTGCTGAAACTAATTTTCCTCCCACAAATCTACTGATGATGGCCATGCAAAATCAGCGTCTGTTTGGAGAATATAATCATCAGATAGATCAAAAATAGGAAAATTATTAAAGTAAGTAATGCTACCAATCAAACACACTGGGTTATCAGTAGATCTTTCTTCATTCTGATTTACAGAGGATCTTTTTGAATCTGTACAATAAAGCTTAGTAGGTGAATGAGCAAGAGTGTCTGCTCTATAAAAGATCTCAGAGGCATGTTGTCTATTGATGATCTAATCTATTTATTCTTCTGTCAAAGGGGAATATGTTCTTGTGTTTCTTTGGGAAGATGTGCAACAGCTCTCTGTTTCTTATATTAACTGATTTGGAGGCTGGATGTCTTCTTGAACCTCTTCTGGGGTGTCTTCACTTGTGCTTGCAGGGAAACCTTAAGGATTTTCTAATGTTTCCTGATCTCTTTACGTTTCATACAACTCCTTATGATCATGATGATATTTAGATAGAATACATGGCTCAAGAGTTGTTCCTTCTATATGATCAGGATGCCATTCTTCTTGTGTAATCAGAGATGAGTTATAATCTAGAGGGGAAGTTCCTATATGTGCTAGTTCTACTTCCACATCAGATTCTGCATCTTCTAAGTGGTCACTTGTTTCCTCAATCTAGCGTTCCCTATTATATTTTTCCATTTGGTCATGAAATTCTCTTATCAGCAGAGTACAAGACATACGTAGGCAATCAAGAATTTCTTGACAACCTCCCTCTTCATCTTCTATAGAGTCTTGAGCATCATACATATCTTGCTCATTGTCTAGGTCTTGTATAGCTTGAACTTGCTCTTGTTCTGAAAAAAGCATGGGCTGCTCTAGATAATCAACATTTAGACTAGCCCTATACCTCTCCACTATTTGTTCACCAAGTATGTTCATCAGTCTTGTCACTCTGTCCAACAACGCATTTATCTTTGCTTCGTTGTACATACTTGGATCCATGTTTCTAAAAAGAGGTCATTGTATCTTCTCAACCAATTCAGGGTCTTCTAACAGTGGAGTCATTTGGTCTTTTGAGAGTTATGGAGTGTGGAGTCGCCAGGTGGATGAATTTGAATGTTTGAAGCAGGTTGTTTTCCACCATCAGCAATTAAATACCAATCTAACCAGAGATTTTGGATCTTCTGAGGTCCTAAGGATATCTAAGATAAAATTCACTCAGAAGTCCCCAATGGAGTCGCCATTATGTTGTGGTTCCTGTGTTTTGGCCAAATTGGAAAGACCAAAAGACAAGACAACATCAAACCACTTTGGGATCCTAGGATATAGCCCTCCTGGATCCAGAGAGGGATCTCTCTATAAATGTAAAGAATGATATATTTTTAAGGCTCAAATTGAGGTATTAGGCTAGTTATGAAGCACAAGGTTTTTTTTGGTTTGTTTGTTTGGTTGGAGATCATTAACTGAGAAGGTAATGGAAGTGAAAAAGGAGCTAAATAGAAGGATGTTTCAGCATGGGAAGATAAGTCAAGAGAAGTGCCAATCCATTGGGATATGGAGTCATGAAAGGGTTAACTTGCATAATAACTATCCAAGGGTTTCCATAGGGAAAGTCATCTATACCAAAGGATCTTTCTAGATAGATTGTGGAACGGAACATTAAGAATGGGTGAAAGAAAGAAACCAAAGTGCAGTCTAAGATTAGGTAAGGACTTTGAACCTATCCTGCTTTTCACATACTTCAAAGGAAACTCTCATTAAAGACACAAAGGGTAGCTTAAGATCAGGTCAGATGTCATTTAAACCCAGGCCTGCTTTCAGCATACTCTCAAGGAAAACAATCCAGCAGTCCTCATTACCGCTTTGAGAAAGTAGAAAACATTTAAGGTTAAACACAGAGTAAGGCCTAACATCAGAGAAATACTTTGAACCTTCACTGCTTTTGACACTAACTGAAAGGGACCTTAGAAAGGCTAACTATTGGAAGAGGAACCTAGTGGATAGGGCTAACTCTAAATCCCTAGTTTCCCAACTCTTTCAGCTTAAAACCCAATAAGAACATCTAAGAGACAAACTCTAAATTCATACATCAGTAAGCATGGACAATACCAACTTCTATACTGGTTAAATTATGTTGAATTTGTTCCAAGATACACATTCAGAGGAAAACATAAAGATAAAGATTTGACAGTGGGATTTAGGGTACTTCCAGTAGTATATCCTAATCTATGCTTGTTGTTCTTTATCAGAGAATAATGGACAGTATGATAAAACATGTAAGGAGACAAATATAGTAAGGAAACATCACTAATAATATAGACTAGGATCCTGTGAATCTGCTTGCTCAATTGATGTGCAAAACCAATCACATACTTTGAGTCCAATGGCTCTTTACAATCCAAAATTCTCTTCCCAGCCTACTATAATACAAACTAGTCAGCTACTTCCCCTCAATAACAATTCTAACAGTTGATAAAATCCCAACAACCAACCACTTTTTGAATGAAATTTACAGGAGTTCTTATAGAGGAATGAGGAGGTGAAGTAACAGAAGATATTGTTGGCCCAGTTAAATGAAGAATTTAGTGCTTCTCAGCCTCTGGGAGGCTTGATAGAAAAGGAATGACATGCTCCATACTTCATTAAATGGACCTTCACTTATATCTGTACTCTGGTTGTTTTTTTTTACTTTCAGAAGCTCTGGTAGGTTGGAAATTTACTTATGAGCTGCATATATATTGATAATATCTGTGACTGCCTTGACTGTGACCTGTGTTAATGAAAATAGGACTAGAGGGGGAAGTATGGGTCGATGGAAAATAACTAGCCTCTCTAATTTGGCATGTAGAGGCTTCTTTGCTGATCTTTCCTTCATGTTTCACTGATCTGACTCTAATTGTGATTTAGGCACTGATACTCCTTGTTTAGTTGATGCTCATTGCATTTCTGTTGTTTTGCAGGTGCATTGAAGGTTTACACAGGTGGAGGTATTGTTTTAATGAAAGCTTCCTCGGATCCCTTCATGTACTGAATATCAGGAATTGCCCTTCCTGGCCTTCGTGCTATTTTGAAACAGTGGGAAAAAAACCTTTATAATCCTGCAAAAAACAAGCAAAAGTTAACCCGGTGAAAATAGGCTTAGAACTGGCTTTGGAGGTTTGGGCACGAGGTTAAGACGGAGCTGTCGATTTAGATTAATCAATGGAGATCTACGACTGAGATCCGTTCATGAAGTTGTTAAGAAGGTAAAATGGATGAATAGGGGAGGAGGCGAGATTAGATCAGGGCCGTCAGTTTAGAGTAATAAACGGCTAGGATTTAAAACTAAAAAGACATTGGGAAGGAGAAAAGTGGTGAGGCGGAAAACCATTGGTGGTTTTCGCAAAATGTTTTGGGCGGTAAGTGGTTTGGCTAAAAAAAATGTGATACGGTACACCGCTTGACGTGTGTCCCTCCAATACTGCCCATTTCACAAAGTTTTTGGGTGTTAACATTCGAGCGGAAAACTTTTGCGAAATGTAATGTCAACTATCGGATCGGCGGAGCCAGATCTAACGGTGCGGATCGCATGCATTGGGGGAAGTTACACGGATGAGAAGAGTGGTGGGGTTTGAAGAGCGTAAGCAATATGGACCATTGGATTTGAGAAAATCAATGACAGGTATCTAATCGGAGGTTGGGATGGTGGAGGATTGCGTGAGGGGTGAGCGCGACGCGATTAAGTGTTGGTCGTTAGATCTTTCTGAATGAATTGGGGACCACAAATCGGAGGAGACAAGGGGATGGCACTTGAGACTTGAGAGATGTGATTAAGCACTGGCTGTCAAATCTAGGAGTAATATTGACGGTCGAGACTCAATCGGAGGGGAAATGGCAAAGAGTTACGGGCTAAGAAATGGTTTAATCTCGATCATTGGATTCTATGATTTATACAGTTAGGATTAGAAGAAGGGGCGAGTTATATTAACGGAAGAAAAGGTGAGGCAGGGGAGAAAAGGCCCGATGGACGTTGATCCTTGTAGATCAACGTCTGATATTCCTTTTAACCTTTTCATCGGGGAATGGAAAAATAATCAAGAAAAAAGGAAATAAGGGGTTAGGAGATGGGGTTTTAGGCCTTTAGTGCCCGGTTGCAGGGCTGTAGGTCGCATGAGAAGGAGGGGCTAAAGGAAATAATCCCTCGGGGGCTTAATTCCTATAAAGTGTAAAAGGGTGATTTTAGGCCAAAAAACAGGGTTTTTAAGGCTTAGAAAGGGGTTCAGGTAAATGAAAAGAGGCATCTTTAAACCAAATAAAGGGTAGTATATGGTTTTAAAAGGGATTTAGGAATATTTAGAGGTTAAATGGAGGGTTAGAGAGGAATTTTGTGAAGGGAATAAGGGTGGAAAAAGGGGAAATTGTGGGAATGAAAGGGAAGAAAATGGAGGCCTCTTTGACAGTAGTTTCTTTCACCACTCAACAGGGTTCTTTGATGGAAACAACAGTGAAGATTCTTTAAAGGAGAGAAGACACATGGAGGCTTCACGAATGATCAATTTACAAAGGAAATGTTTCTCTTGAAGGCTCAAAAACATATTTAGCCACCTTTTTGCTATGCCAAAAAATTATAGGTGGCTAACAGTGGCTTCACATGGGGATGGCATCTTCTTGAAGGTGTCAAGAATCTCATAAAATAATATTTGGGAGTAGGCCAGATGCCTGGTACTTGACACATCCCTTTTTCTCTGATCAGCTACCACAAAAATGAAAGCATTATATTAGCAGCAGTGCTCCCCCAAACAACTACCTACCCATCCTACTTTCCAAACATTTTTTCTTCAATGTGCACTTAGACTTGCAGACCTTTTACATCATCAATTTTTTTTTTTTTTTGAAAGAAAAAACTAATCCAATTCTACCCTTATTCCTCCATGAGACCAGATTAAACAGTTGGGCTCATAAATTTATCTACCTAAATTAATATCTACTAGGATTAAATTGTCTGGTAGATTTCATTATCTACATTCTAAAACAGAAATTGAAAAACAGCGAAACTAGGATTAGACTGTCTGTTTTGCTATGGGTCCATGTCATAAAGACATGGTGCACATGGACTGAACTTTTTATAAATTAAAAACAACTAACTAAATGCTCACATGCTGAGCTTTATTGAGATTTCCTACCTACCCTACTCTAATTTGGAGTATTTACATGTCTAGCTGACAAGCTCTCTTTTCCAATACATCTAGTCAATCAAATGATCCCATGACTAGTCTTTTTTGCTCATATATTTGAGCATGCTGGATAGCTAGGGCCACTACCATTCTCTTTGTTCATTAACAACAGCTTTAAAAATGTTTCTTGTTGTCTACAACAAGCTGCTCTTGATGACCTTTGATCCTTTTCTAAATGTCTGCAGGAAATGAGCATAAGGATCTTGAAATAATACCTGGTTGTGAGTGTTTGACAAGTAGTTTTCAACCAAGATTGCTTCCTCTTCCACTGGATCAAAAATAAGATCCTTTTGAGAAAGACAATATTTCTCATCTTCATCATTTTTTGAACTGGAGGACTCATCATATACTGCAGTGTTGTCCTCTTGTAGCTCTGAGATATTCTGATTTGGTGGGCTGAGCTCTGTGAAAAGATCAATGTATTCTTGAACAGTGGCTTCTTTGATTACCTCAACCCTTTTAGGAAAAGGTTCAGTATATTCAACTTGCTCAAGAGTTTCTTCATTGCTTTCCTCTTCATCCTTTGAGATGGAAGGTTGCTGATCCTCAATCACAAGAAAATTGTTACTGATGCTCTAAGATAAATTAGAATGAAGATTCAATGAATCTTCATCTGCTACTAGACTTTCATAACTTTCCTCATCAGTATCATAAATAGCCTGACTTGGCTCATTACTTTCCTGAAGTTGCTGAAACTGGTTTTCCTCCCACAAATCTACTGATGATGGCCCTGCAAAATCATCTTCTGTTTGGAGAATATAATGATCAGACAGATCAAAAATAGGAAAATAAATGAAGTAAGTAATGCTACCAATCAAACACATTGGGTTATCAACAAATATTTCTTCATTCTAATTTACAGAGGCGCTTTTTGAATCTGTACAACAAAGCTCAATAGGTGAATGAGCAAGGGTGTCTGCTCTATAAAATATCTCAAAGGCATGCTGTCTATTGATGATCTGATCTATTTCTTCTTCTGTCAAAGGGGAAGATGTTCTTGTGTTTCTTTGGGCAGAAGTGCAGCAGCTCTCTGTTTCTTGTATTAATTGATTTGGAGGCTGGATGTCTTCTTGAACCTCTTTTGGGGGGTCTTCACTTGTGCTTGTAGAGAAACCTTGAGGATTTTCTAATGTTTCCTGATCTCTTTCCGTTTCATACAAATCCTCATGATCATGATGATATTCAAATAGAATACATGGCTCAAGAGTTGTTCCTTCTATATGATCAAGATGGCATTCTTCTTGTGTAATCAGAGATGAGTTATAATCTACTGCTGAGATCCGTTCATGAAGTTGTTAAGAATTTCAAATGGATGAATAGGAGAGGAGGCGAGATTAGATCAGGGCCATTAGATTAGAGTAATAAACGGCTAGGATTTAAAACTGAAAAGACATTGCAGAGGATAAAAGTGGTGAGGCGGAAAACCATTGGTGGTTTTCGCAAAATGTTTTGGGTGGTAAGTGGTTTGGCTAAAAAAAATGTGATACGGTATGCTGCTTGACACATGTCCCTCCAATATTTCCCATTTCACAAAGTTTTTAGGTGTTAGCATTCGAGCGGAAAAATTTTGCGAAATGTAATGTCAACCATCGGATCGGCGGAGCCAGATCCAACGGTGCGGATCGCACGTGTTGGGGGAACTTACACGGATGAGAAGAGTGGTGGGGTTTGAAGAGTGGAAGAAATATGGACCATTGGATTTGAGAAAATCAACGGCAGGTATCTAATCGGAGGTTGGGATGGTGGAGGATTGCGTGACGGGTGAGCGCGACGCGATTAAGTTCTGGTCGTTAGATCTTTCTGAATGAACCGGGGACTGCAAATCAGAGGAGACAAGGGGATGGCACTTGAGACTTGCGCGATGTGATTAAGCGTTGGCTGTCAGATCTAGGAGTAATATCGACGGTCGAGACTCAATTGGAGGGGAAATGGCGAAGAGTTATGGGCTGAGAAATGGTTTAATCTCGATCATTGGATTCTACCATTCAGACGGTCAAGATTAGAAGAAGGGGTGGGTTATATTAATGGAAGAAAAGGTGAGGCAGGGGAGAAAAGGCCTGATGGACGTTGATCCTTGTAGATCGACGGCTGATATTCCTTTTAACCTTTTCGTCGGGGAATGGAAAAATAATGAAGAACAAAGGAAATAATGGGTTAGGAGATGGGGTTTTAGGCCTTTAGCGCCCAGTTGCAGGGCTATAGGTCACTTGAGATGGAGGGGCTAAAGGAAATAAGCCCTCGGGGACTTAAGTCCTATAAAGTGTAAAAGGGTGATTTTAGGCCAAAAAAAAGGGTTTTTAAGGCTTAGAAAGGGGTTCAGGTAAATGAAAAGAGGCATCTTTAAACCAAATAAAGGGCAGTATATGGTTTAAAAGGGGATTTAGGAATATTTAGAGGTTAAATGGAGGGTTAGAGAGGAATTTTGTGAAGGGAATAAGGGTGACAAAAGGGGAAATTTTGGGAATGAAAGGGAAGAAAATGGAGGCCTCTTTGACAATAGTTTCTTTCACCACTCAATAGGGTTCTTTGATGGAAACAATAGTGAAGATTCTTTAAAGGAGAGAAGACACATGGAGGCTTCACGAATGATAGATTTACAAAGGAAATGTTTCTCTTGAAGGCTCAGAAACATATTTACCCACCTGTTTGCTATGCCAAAAATTTATAGGTGGCTAACAGTGGCTCCACATGGGGATGGCATCTTCTTGCAGGTGTCAAGAATCTCATAAAATAATCATTGGGAGTAGGCCAGATGCCTGGTACTTGACACATCCCTTTTTCTCTGATTAGTTGCCACAAACATGAAAGAATTATATTAGCAGCAGTGCTCCCCCAAACAACTACCTACCCATCCTACTGTCCTAACATTTTTTCTTCAATGTAAACTTAGACTTGCAGACCTTTTACATCATCAAATTTTTTTTTTTGAAAGAAAAAAATAATCCAATTCTACCCTTATTCCTCCATGAGACCAGATTAAACAATTGGGTTCATAAATTTCTCTACCTAAATTAATATCTGCCAGGATTAAATTGTCTGGTAGATTTCATTATCTACATTCTAAAATAGAAATTGAAAAACAACGAAACCAGGATTAGACTGTCTGTTTTGCTGTGGATCCATGGCATAAAGACATGCTACACATGGACTAAAATTTGCAGAAATTAAAAACAACTAACTAAATTCTCACATGCTGAGCTTTATTGAGATTTCCTACCTACCCTACTCTAACTTGGAGTATTTACATGTCTAGCTGACAAAATCTCTTTTCCAATACATCTAGTTAATCAAATGATCCCATGACTAGTCTTTTCGTCTCATCTATTTGAGCATGCTAGATAGCCAGGGCCACTCCCATTCTCTTTATTCATTAACAACAGCTTCAAAAATGTTTCTTGTTGTCTACAACAAGCTGTTCTTGATGACCTTTGATCCTTTTCTAAATTCTGCAGGAAATGAGCATAAGGATCTTGAAATAATACCTGGTTGTGAGTGTTTGACAAGTATTTTTCAACCAGGATTGCTTCCTCTTCCACTGGATCAAAAAGAAGATCCTTTTTAGAAAGAAAATCTTCCTCATCTTCATCATTTTCTGAACTGGAGGACTCATCATATACTGCAGTGTTGTCCTCTTGTAGCTCTGAGATATTCTGATTTGGTGGGTTGAGCTCTGTGAAAAGGTCAATTTATTCTTGAGCAGTGGCTTCTTTGATTACCTCAACCCTTTCAGGAGAAGGTTCAGTATATTCAACTTGCTCAAGAGTTTCTTCATTGCTTTCCTCTTCATCCTGTGAGATGAAAGGCTGCTGATCCCCAATCACATGAAAATTGTTACGAATGCTCTAAGATAAATCAGAATGAAGATTCAATGAATATTCATCTGCTACTAGACTTTCATAAATTTCCTCATCAGTAAGATAAATAGCTTGACTTGGCTTATTACTTTCCTGAAGTTGCTGAAACTGGTTTTCCTCCCACAAATATACTGATGATGGCCCTACAAAATCATCTTCTTTTTGGAGAATATAATCATCAGATAGATCAAAAATAGGAAAATAAATGAATTAAGTAATGCTACCAATCAAACACACTGGGTTATCAACAAATCTTTCTTCATTCTAATTTACAGATGAGATTTCTGAATCTGTACAACAAAGCTCAGTAGGTGAATGAGCAAGGGTGTTTGCTCTATAAAATATCTCAGAGGCATGTTTTCTATTAATGATCTAATTTATTTCTTCTTCTGTCAAAGGAGAAGATGTTCTTGTGTTTCTTTGGGCAGAAGTGCAGCAGCTCTCTGTTTCTTGTATTAATTGATTTGGAGGCTGGATGTCTTCTTGAACCTCCTCTGGGGGGTCTTCACTTGTGCTTGTAGAGAAACCTTGAGGATTTTCTAATGTTTTCTGATCTCTTTCCATTTCATAAAACTCCTCATGATCATGATGATATTCAGATAGAATACATGGCTCAAGAGTTGTTCCTTCTATATGATCAGGATGCCATTCTTCTTGTGTAATCAGAGATGAGTTATAATCTAGAGGAGAAGTTCCTATATGTGCTAGTTCTCCTTCCACATCAGATTCTGCAGCTTCTAAGTGGTCACTTATTTCCTCAAAGCAGCGTTCCTTATTAGCTTTTTCCATTTGGTCATGAAATTCTCTTATCAGCATAATACAAGACATAGGTAGGAAATCAGTCATTTCTTGACAACCTTCTTCTTCATCTTCTATAGAGTCTTGAGCATCATACATATCTTGCTCATTTTCTAGGTCTTGTATAGGTTGAGCTTGCTCTTGTTCTAGAAAAAGCATGGGCTGCTCTATATAATCAACATTTAGACTAGCCCTATACCTCTCCACTATTTGTTCATCAAGTATGTTCATCGGTCTTGTCACTCTGTCCAACAAAGCATTTAGCTTTGCTTCGTTGTCCATACTTGGATCCATGTTTCTAAAAAGAGGTCATTGTATCTTCTCAACCAGTTCGGGGTCTTCAATCAATGGAGACATTTGGTATTTTGAGAGTTATGGAGTGTGGAGTCACCAGGTGGATGAATTTGAATGTTTGAAATAGGCTGGTGTCCACCATCAACAATTAAATACCAATCTAACCAAATATTTTGGGTCTTCTAAGGTACTAAGGATATCTAAGATAAAATTCACTTATAAGTCCCTAGTGGAGTTGCCATTATGTTGTGGTTCTTGTGTTTTGGCCAGATTGGCAAGACCAAAAGACAAGACAACATCAAACCACTTTGGGATCCTAGAATCTAGCCATCCTAGATCCAAAGAGGGATCTCTCTATAAATGTAAAGAACGATATATCTTTAAGGCTCAAATTGAGGTATTACGCTAGTTATGAAGCAGAAGGTTTGTTTTGATTTGTTTGTTTGGTTGGAGATCATTAACTGAGAAGGTCATGGAAGTGAAAAAGGAACTAAATAGAAGGATGTTTCAGCATGGGAAGATAAGTCAAGAGAAGTGCCAATCCATTGGGCTATGGAGTCATAAAAGGGTTAAATTTCATAACAACTATCCAAGGGTTTCCATAGGGCAAGTCATCTATACCAAAGGATCTTTCTAGATAGATGGTGGAATGGAACATTAAGAATGGGTGAAAGAAAGAAACCAAAGTGCAGTCTAAGATCAGGTAAGGACTTTGAACCTATCCTTCTTTTGACATACTTCAAAGGAAACTCTCATTAAAGACACAAAGGGTAGCTTAGGATCAGGTCAGATGTCATTTAAATCTAGGCCTACTTTCAGCATACTCTCAAGGAAAACAATCCAGTAGTCGTCATTACCACTTTCAAAAAGTAGAAAACATTTAAGGTTAAACACAGAGTAAGACCTAAGATTAGAGAAATGTTTTGAACCTTCACTGCTTTTGACACTAACTCAAAGGGATGTTAGAAAGCTTAACTATTGGAAAAGGAACCCAGTGTACAGGGCTAACTCTAAATCCCTAGTTTCCTAATTCTTTCAGTTGAAAACCCAACAAGAACATCTGAGAGACAAACTCTAAATTCATACATCAATAAGCATGGACAATACCAACTTCTATACTAGTTAAATTATGTTGAATTTGTTGCAAGATACACATTCCGAGGAAAACATAAAGATAAAGATTTGACAATGAGATTTAGGGTACTTCCAGCTGTATATCCTAATCTATGCTTGCTATTATTTATCAGAGAATAATGGAAAATATGATAAAACGTGTAAGGAGACAATTACAGTAAGGAAACATCACCAATAATATAGACCAGGATCCTGTGAATCTACTTGTTCAATTTATGTGCAAAACCAGTCGCATATTTTGAGTCCAATGGCTCTTTACAGCTCAAACTTCTCTTCCCAGCCTACTATAATACAAACTACTCAGCTACTTCCCCTCAATAATAGTTCTAACAGTCGATAAAATCCCAACAACCAACCACTTTTTCAATGAAATTTACAGGAGTTCTTATAGAGGAATGAGGAGGTGAAGTAACAAAAGATATTTTTGGCCCAATTAAATGAACAATTAAGTGCTTCTCAGCCTCTGGGAGGCTTGATGGAAAAGGAATTACATGCTCCATACTTCATTAAATGGGCCTTCACTTGTATCTATACTCTGGCTATTTTGTTTGACTTTCGGAAGCTCTGGTAGGCTAGCAATTTACTTCTAAGCTGCATATATATCGATAATATCTATGACTTCCTTGACTGTGACCTGTGTTAATGAAAATAGGACTGTAGGGGGTAGTATGCGTCGATGGAAAATAACTAGCCTCTTTAGTTTGGCGTGTAGAGGCTTCTCTACTGATCTTTCCTTCATGTTTCATTGATCTGACTCTGATTGTGCTTTAGGCATTGATACTCCTTGTTTAGTTGATGCTCACTGTGTTTTTGTTGTTTTGCAGGCACACTGAAGGTTTACACAGGTGGAGGTATTGTTTTAATGAAAGCTTCCTCGGATCCCTTCGTGTACTGAATATCAGGAATTTCCATTCTTGATCTTCGTGGTGTTTTAAAACAGTGGGAAAAAAACCTTTATAATTCTACGAAAAAGGAGCAAAAGATAAGAAAACCAAGTGAAAATAGGCTTAGAATTGGCTTTGGAGATTTGGGCGCGAGGTTAAGTCGGAGCCGTCGATTTAGATTAATTGACGGAGATCTATGGCTGAGATCCGTTCATGAAGTTGCTAAAAAGGTAAAATGGATGAATAGGGGAGGAGGCGAGATTAGATCAGGGCCATCAAATTAGAGTAATCAACGACTAGTATTTGAAACTAAAAAGACATTGCAGAGGAGAAAAGTGGTGAGGCGGAAAACCATTGGTGGTTTTCGCAAAATGTTTTGGGAGGTAAGTGGTTTAGCTAAAAAAAATGCAATTCAGTATGCCGCTTGACGCGTGTCCCTCCAATACCGCCCATTTCAAAAAAAAATTGGGCGTTAACGTTCGGGCGGAAAACTTTTACGAAACGTAATGTCAACCATCGGATCGACGGAGCTAGATCCGACGGTGTGGATTGCACGCATCAGGGGAAGTTGCACAGATGAGAAGAGTGGTTGGGTTTGAAGAGTGAAAGCAATATGGACCATTGGATTTGAAAAAATCAATGGTGGGCATCTAATCGGAGGTCAAGATGGTGGAAGATTGCGTGAGGTTTGAGCGTGACGTGATTAAGCGCTGGCCGTTAGATCTTTCTGAATGGATGGTTAGATTTGAATCAAGGACTGCAAATCGGAGGAGACAAGGGGATGGCACTTGAGACTTGTGCGATGCAATTAAGCGTTGGCCGTCAGATCTGGGAGTAAGATCGATGGTCGAGACTCAGTGAAAGGGGCAATGGCGAAGAGTTATGGGTGGAGAAATGGTTTAATCTCAATTGTTGGATTCTATGATTCAGACGGTCAGGATTAGAAGAAGGGGCGGGTTATATTAACAGAAGAAAAGGTGAGGCAAGGGAGAAAAGGCCCAATGCACGTTGATCATTGTAGATCGACGACTGATATTCCTTTTAACCTTTTCATCAGGGAATGGAAAAATAATGAAGAGCAAAGGAAATAAGGGGTTAGGAGATGGGGTTTTAGGCCTTTAGTGCCCGGTTGCAGGGCTGTAGGTCACATGAGATGGAGGGGCTAAAGGAAATAAGCCCTCGGGGGCTTAAGTCCTATAAAGTGTAAAAGGGTGATTTTAGGCCAAAAAACAGGGTTTTTAAGGCTTAGAAAGGGGTTCCAGTAAATAAAAAGAGGCATCTTTAAACCAAATAAAGGGCAGTATATGGTTTAAAAGGGGATTTAGGAAGATTTAGAGGTTAAATGGAGGGTTAGAGAGGAATTTTGTGAAGGGAATAAGGATGACAAAAGGGGAAATTGTGGGAATGAAAAGGAAGAAAATGGAGGCCCCTTTGACAGCAGTTTATTTCACCAATCAACAGGGTTCTTTAATGAAAACAACAGTGAAGATTATTTAAAGGATAGAAGACACATGGAGGCTTCAAGAATGATAGATTTGCAAAGGAAATGTTTCTCTTGAAGGCTCATAACCATATTTAGCCACATGTTTGCTATGCCAAAAATTTATAGGTGGCTAACAGAAATAACACTTCATTTCATTAATATCAAATAACTGAAATTTGTTTACAGACAGAATGGAAATAAACTAGTTAGAGAATTGGTAGCTTATCTGTGACAAGAGATGTGGCGGCTACAAGCTTCTAAATTGTGTTACAATGAAGATTGAGGGCCTATTTATTATTGAGCAACAATGGAAAACCCTAAACATATAGAAACCTAACCCTAGTAGATGAAGCGCCAAAACTATGGGCCCTTTTTGGGTAAATTAGTACATCAAATTCCTTGGGACGTAACTTTGGCATACAGTCTTTGTTTGACACGCACAATACCTCGTTATAAATACCTATCCAAAGAATACAACTTTTGATGTGATAAAAATCAAAGGAACTCCCATGTCGATCCTGGTTTTCCCAAAAAACATCATTTAGGGCCTCAAAATGGCTCCGGAAGTTCAGGACCCGAAAAACTGCTAAAATTAGTAACATGCGCTAAAATTAAGGAAACTAAAAAACTTAAAGAAACAATGGTGGGGCTACAAGTGGAATAAGAGGGTGGCCACCCATATCCACCTGGATCATTTCTCCCCCCTTAGGTATAAATGGTCCCCATTGCATTGAGTTGCTTCATGAGATGAGGAAACTTCTGCTGAACTTGATCCCTAGTGAGCCACTTGCCTTGGTGTAGGAGTTGGCCAGCTTTGACAACCCGATATAGTTGGATCTTCTAATGGTGAGTGTTATTGATTTTCCTATACATGATATGACCTATGGTGGCCTGTTCCATGCGTTCTAGGTTTAACTCTATTGGTGTGAGTTGTTCTACAATGTCGGAGGTGCCTAGTAGAGGTGGGAAGTAGGGCTGAAGGAGGTCCACATTGAACACTGGGTATAGACCAAGGAATGGTAGAATATTGAGCTTGAAGGGATTGGCCCATAAAACCTTGGTGATGGTGTACGACCCATATCGGAGCGAGTAAAGCTTGTAGTGGGGTCCAGGGAGATGCTCCTTCTGAAAATGTAGCCACACTTTGTAGCCCACCTAGAAGTTGTGTGGCACCCGATGCTGATCATGTCATTCCTTGTGCTTATCATTGGCTCCATCCAATATATCATGAACTTGTTGGAGAATGTGCTGAATGCGCTCAATGAATATGTTCGCTTTGTCAGCTTTAGACTAGACATGAGCCGAATTGGCCTGAGTAGCTGCAAATGGCATGGCTAGGTCAATGGAACATAGTGGCTGGAATCCCAAGCCCACCTGAAAGGGGTTGTGGCTGGTTGAGTTGTGGAGAGCCTGTTTATAACCATGTTGTACATAGGGAAGGCTGTCATCCCATGTGTGTGGATGTGTTGAATTGTACATGTGCAAAATGTGTACAATCATCCTGTTGACGACCTCTGTATGGCTATCAGTTTTGGGGATGGAAAATTTTGGATTTGGTGAGCTTGGTGTCCAGCATTGACTAGAGGTTGGAAAAAAATGTGTTGAGGAACCTATTGTCCCAATTTGAGATGATATATTATGGGATTTAAAAGTGCACCCACACTCGTTCAAAGAATAGTTTAGCAATGGCTTCAGCTGTGATATTCTTCTTGTAGGCCGCCATAATGGCCATCTTCGAGAATATATTAACGACCACGAAAACACACTCGTTTCCATGCTAAGTAGAAGGAAGGTCTGACATGTAATCCATGGATATGGTTCCCAAGGTTTACTAGGGGTAGGTAGTGGATTATAAAGGTCTTGCTTCTAGATGGTGGGTTTTGAAATGACGCAAGCAATGCAAGATTTGATGTAATTCCCGACATCTTGTGGAAGGTTCGGCCAATAGAAATACTTCTTCATTACTTCCTATATTTTTTGGACCCCGAAATGCCAAACAAACCGACTGTAGTGCACTTCCTAAATCATCTTGGCACACTAGCTTGAAGGAACACAAAGGTGTCCTAGCTGACATAGTAGTGCATCCTTGAGGAAAAAAATTGGAACTTTTGCACCCTCCAAGAGTGTCTTGTATGTGTGGCCGAATTCCAGATTGCTCTTGTATAGAAGTAGCCAATCAGAAGTCTTGTGCCCATAAGAGTTGAGAATGGTTTTTAGCACCACGATCGGTGGTCAGTTGAGGCAGTCTGCAACATTATTGGTGTTTCCCTTCTTGTATTTGATGTTCAAATGAAATTGTTGCAGATATGTGGACCACTTATGATGGTGATCATTCTGCAACTTCCCTTGTGTCTGTATGAAATATAGGGGTCGGTGGTGTGTGTGGATGACCATTTCCTTCCCCAAAATGTAATGCTTCCATTGTTGGCAAGCCTGCACAATGGAATACATTTCTTTGTCATAAGTGGGATACTTGTGAACTGTGTCAGAAAATGTATCACTATGATATGCCATTGGATTCCCCTGTTGAGTAAGAACTACCCCAATAGCATAGTCAAAGGCATCCGTCTCGATCTCAAATGGTTGTTGCAAGTCTGGTAGTGTGAGTATTGGAGCAGAGTAGAGGTGATGTGTCAATTCTACGAATTCCTTCTGTTGATATTCCGACCAAAAGAATTTTCTTTTAGATCCTCCCTTGCTGACTTGACTCAAGAGCCAAGTGATATGAGAGAATCCCAACATGAACCTGTGGTAGAAATTAGCAAGACCTGAAAAGTGCGAAGCTCTATTAGAGTGGTTGGGGCTGGCCAGTCCTGAATGACTTGGATCTTGGTTGGATCCACATGCATCCCCCACTCAATGTATCCTAGATATTGAACCTGGGTCATGCCAAAAATTCACTTCTCAAAATTGACACACCACTTGTGTTGTCGCAGTGTTTGGAGGATGTGTGGGATGTGATGGAGGTGCTCTTCCCAAGTCTGGCTTAAGATCAGGATGTCATCCAAGTAAACTACTACAAATGAGTTGGTGAATGGCCACAAGATGTCATCCATCAGCCTCATGAAGGTTGCAGGAGCATTCATCAACTCGAAAGGCATGACCAACCATTCAAAAAGGCCCTCCTTGGCTTTGAAGGCAATCTTCCGCACATCAGAGCATTTGATTGGTACTTGGTGATACCTGGACTTCAAATCGATCTTGATGAAATATTTCACCCCTTTGATTTTGTCAAGAAGGTCATCAATCCGTGGGATCGGGTACCTATTCCAGATAGTGATATTGTTTGGCACCCGATAGTCAATACAGAGTCTTCAAGTCCCATCCTTCTTATGCACCAACACGATCGGGCTCCCACAGGGCAATAAACTAGAATGGATGTGACCTTTTGTAGAAGCTCCTGAATCTTCCTCTTGATTTCATCATTCTCTAGAATAGAGCATCGATATATCGATCCATTGGGTAGTGGCGCACCTGGGGTCAGATCGATGGGGTGCTTGACCTGACAGTGCAGAGGCACCTCTATGAGTGAGGTGAATATGCCCTGTACTCCTCCACAACCTTGTTCATTTGTTGTTTTCATGTGGAGGAGCCCTGTCTGGAGGTCATGGCCACAGTATTATTCTTGCCTTTAGGGAAGGTCATCAGGAAAATAAATTTCCAAGTTTCGGAAACGAGCTTACTGCATTTCTTTGCAGCAACCAAAGAGATAGCGGCAGTCGGTGGTACCTCTGGTATCCTGTACAACTTATTGCCCAAAGTAATAATAAAAACACGAGGCTGAGACTCATACAAAGCATGTCACTTCCACAAGTATGGTTTGCATAATAACACATCACAAACATCAAGAGGATAAATGTCACATAATACCTCATCCGTGAAGGACTTGATGTTGTAGGGAAGGCGACACTGTTCACTGATGTGGAGATCCCATCCTTGGTGAAGCCACTCGATGGTGTACAGTTGTGGGTGTGTTGTGGTCAGAAATCCCAACTGCTTCACGACCTCTGCTAAAATGAGGCTATTTTGGCTCCCACTGTCAACAATGAACTGTAGCGGGGAACCCTTTACCCACTTTTGGGAGTGGAAGAAACGATCATCCTCCTATGGATCTTCCGGTCCCTCCTTCTGGATCTTCGTGGTGGCAACGATAGCATTGGGATCTGCATCAATTGTTTTAGTGTATTTGATGCATGGGTAGATGAAATAAATTGTGCTTAATAGGGAGGCTGATTTCCTACAACCAAGTCACAAGTCAAAATGGTTTGTCAAAAGTTAGTGGAACAAGTTCAACATGTAATAAGCTAAGTTAAATGGAAAAATAGCATGCTACATTAAAAAAAACAAAACAAAATTCACAAGAAATACGCTCAATAGAGAAAACACACTAATAACTCAAAAATGGAGAAATCTCTCCATTTATTAGGTGTTGGTGGTAGTATAAATTAGAATGCTAAATCTCTTGTAGTGGATCCTTCGAGTTACTAAGCTCCAATATCCAAGACAAGGGGTTCTCTTCCCCTCAATATTTCAGCAAGCCTCTCTTCCCTCTCAAAGGATGGTCAATCGACAGACACGTGGTGAAATATTCTCTCTTGGATTGAGGTGTTGGATGGCCAAAAACTGAATCCTTCCAATGCTCTTGCTTCTTGACAACACAAGTTGGTTTTGTATTCAACAATTTAGCTAGCATAACAATGTATTCTCATGTTTCTCTTCCCATGTTTGGCTTTTATATATAAATTTCAAATTTTCCCTCCCTATCTTGGTACAATATGGATGTTTACACAAGAGTGGGGGTATGATTCCTTTCTGTGTTGAACTAAAGCCTCATGGTGGCTCCAAGGTGGCTGTACTTGGCTAGTTTGAGTGAAAATATTTTTCTCCAAGTGTGCTAAGTGGTCCCGGATGGTGAATTTTCGCATCCTCAGGGTTGCGTGGCTATTTGAAGGATATTCATGATGTTGCTTGTGGCTATTGAAGAAAAATTCGCTAAGATCACCAATGTTCAATGCTTCATGTGCATCGTCCAAACATTTTTCTGCTTGACCTTAGGAAAATTTAAGTTTTTCATCTCCTGTAATGTATTTCTTCCTTGTAGATCTTTATTTGTACCTTCTGCTTGACATTTTGTAATGTATTTTTCTATTATCATTTTCTAGTGTTAATAGTTGCCCCCTAATTTATGATGTCTAGGAAGAATTGTATAACCGAAATATATTATATTTTATTTTTCTATGTAATCCTTTTGAGAGAGAGAGAGAGAGTAATTTTCTTGAAAAATAAGGTTGGATACCCCTTGGCGTGAGTAAAAGAGGTACCATTCTATGTTGGAACCTTGTAAGAGACAAAATAAATAAAATATTTCTACGAGGTGGGCATGTCCCATGCTCGTGATGTTTTGACTAGTTAAGCTTATCTGAAAGATAGAGGTTTTGTCTATGTAACGCTTGTGGTAGTGACTTGTTGCTGGTTGATGACGACATTTGCTAATGCCCTTTGAGGCGTTTTTTCTTTTACAATAGGTTTGAATGTGGTGCCCATACACATAATATTGGTATGGCATGTTTGTTTTTAGAACAAATTCTTATTATATGCATGGGTCTCTGACTGTTGGGGACCTACCCATGTAAGCATTGTTGAAAGAGATGTTTATCATGTCACGGGCTTCGACGAATTCTGACATAGTGCAATGGTTATGAATTACGATACCATCTTGCCATGAAAGCTTATGTTGAAGTAAAATGTTAAGAGGATCGATGACATCAATGGGTGATGATGATTCCAATAGTGCCATTCATGGATTCCCCTATTGAGGCGGGGAGTCATCCAAGTTACTAACTCCTTCTTGGAAAATGTTTGTTGCAATCGACAAGAAAGAAGAATCAATCGACCAAGATGAGTACTTATGCAAGGGACTAGGGTTTCTAATGTATCAGGGTGCGGTGTGATAGGTTAACTGAGGCATGATGACAAGAAATGGCTATATCTGATGATGGTAGTTAAGTGGCCCGAGGTCAGAGCTTGTAAATGCGAGTGGCAGTAGTCATAACATTTATGGTGAGGAAATCCTTGGCATCAGTAGGACAACTAGGGTGGGTGTGTAGTTGTTATGAGTGTCATGGTGGGGTTTGGTAAAGAATGTGAAACTCTGACAAAAGGTGATTTAGGGACTGTTTCCATGTAATAAATGTAGATGGTTGTGTGGGATTTCTCTCCTAAAAAATATTTGTATACTTTCCAAAAGAATATAGAATGGGTTTGGATGTATAAGCATGAAGACGGGTGCCCCTAATAAACAAACATAATTCATCACTATGGTGTGAGGAAGGTATTTTATTGGGGTTGGGGGCCTCATTGGTCAGTCTCGGTGCCGAGGTGATGAAGTGGATGAATGGTGTCACATATGGGCTATGCTGGTGGGGGTGTGATAGGCCAAGTACAAGATGCAGTGGTGCGTAATTGATCTGTTGATGAGAATGGTAGTCCGGCAGGGGGGTGTTATCAAGACATGGGTGAAACTTGACTTGATGTATGACGGATGACTGAACATGAATTACTTCCTGGACTTGGAGTTTATGATCATGGCTCCAAACCTATGGTGTATGGTCTATGAGTGATGGATTCCCTATAGGGTGAGGTTCTATCGACCTGCGAGAATGTTTAATATGTGCAAGGTGAGGTGATGATAAACATGCTTGGGTGATTCGAACCTATGGTTGATCTTTGTGGAGAAATGATGTAAGGATATGCAACGTTTCTATGGGGAACCTATCATGTTAGGGATAGAATAATACCTACTCGTGTACCTTGAGTGGCTAGGTCGACTCGTGATTCGACATTTCTATAATACTTGCAACCAATACCCTAAGTAAAAAACATCTTTTCTATTCACACATATTGAAAGCAACAATGAATGGAAGGCGATAAGAGAGTGAATACCTGCTATGACTAAAAAATGAGTTTTCATGAGGCATGGATGTATGGAGCCTATTTTGACTACGATGAAGTCTTGATCATTATGTTTATTTCAGTTTTGTAATTGGGCATCCTGAGATCTATTTATGGTCTGTCGAATAATGGGAAAAAAGAGATATATTGGCTAATATGGCTCATTTAAATTCATTTGTGTCATTTGAGATTCTGAGGCCAGAGTCAATACCTTGCTTCTGATCCTTTCTTGCCATTGTGGTCAGCCAGAATACCCGAGATTCGTGTCGTCAGTATCAGATAGGGCCATGAACGTCATGCTTTTCAATTTTGTCATTTTTTGTCTAGGGGGTTCGTAAAAATGTGGTTTGCACATATTTCCTGTCAATTTTTGGCCTCCACTACACAGGTGATCAAGGCTTAGCTATGCGGACCTCGCGGAGAAGCAAGTCTTACTGCGAGGTTATCGCGCTTGGTGAAGCTTTTATGCAATTATGCACGCACCTATATATGATATAGACACACTTTCATCCTGCCTGTTCTCTACACATGCACGATGATGGGAAAAAATTATTTTTTATTTTTTATTTTTATTTTTTTTATTTATTTTTATTTTTTATTTTTTTTTATTAAATTTTTTTTTTCCGGTCACTAATTTTTGGTTTTGGTGGTAATAGGATGTTGTGGCGTGAGTGATATTGGCCTGATCTTTGCACAACCATGGTGCAAGACCCCCATGCTCAAGGGCTTTTGGCTCAGTGGCTGTCATAGGATAGTCTAATATGTTTCCTAGTCCGCTATTGGAACAGGAGACAACGAGTGATGGTGTTGCAGTGTAGAGACGTCATCATCCATCCAAAGATAGACGTTTACTATTTGATGAGATTTTTCCTTAGGTGGAGGCACTCCCACACCCATTTCCTCCTGGTAGAGTGACCATTTGATGCTTGGTTGAGCATCATTGCGGTGGTCATACGCTTACACAGGGATGTGTCTGTATTGACTGAGTGACTGACTTAGCTGAGAGGGGTGCCCTAGAGATGATAGTTCTCTTGATAGGGTCATCATCGCCCAATAGGGCGTCGGGTCCTCAAATTCGCGTCTTGCGCCGGATACGGTCCATTCATTTTTATGACTAGGTGCACCATGTTTATGATGGTATGATATCACAACTGAGGAAGGTCCGTGGAGGATCTTCCAAGGTTTTCACTTATAAGAGTATCTTATGTAGCAACATGTTTGAGAGAGTAGTTATGCATAGAAATTTTGTATCGGTGCCCCTGGGTCCTCCTAGGGATCCTTGGATGCGGTAGTGGCCACCTATGATGCCCCGTGGTAGAGGAAGGGAGGCTGGTCAGTACTGGAATGTGATTGTCGAGGCGTGGTTCCGAGAAAATACGCATATTTTCTTAGACTATCCATACTCAAAAATGGATTTCTGAGGGGGATCCGGATATGGGCCTTCCTGCCAGTTACGTGTGGGGTCTAGTAGGTACGACTTTTGAGGTTTTTCTGCATTTTTTGATGTTTTTATGATGTGTAGACTGATATTTCTATTATGGTCATACTGACAGTTTCTTTGTTTCTAGTGGAGATATGGAATCGACGGGGCGCCCTCTTACCCAATTGGTGGGGCATCAACTGCTGAGGAGGGGCCCAGATGGTGCCGATCTGGCTTAGGTTAGGGGGCAGGGAGGTGACGCTGACCCTTTAGGGGAGGGTATTAGTGTTGTCTCTGTCGAGGGGGATGCTACCCTTCTTGATCATGATGAGGTGGCTGAGGCTCAGGCAGTGTCGTTTGAGGAGCAGCTTGTTGCTGCTGAGGCTTGGGTCCAGGTTGTTGATGCTCGTGCAACATATTTAGCCGACTCATGGAGTTAGCTAGAGAGGTTTACCCGAGGTATGCTGATGTAGGATTTTTTTGATGACTTTGATGACACATGGCTCGAGGCATTGATGGCTTGAGAGAGGACACATCGCCCGAATTTGCGCCATGTGGAACTTGCAGTTTTGGCTGCTACACCTATACTAGAACCGGGCGTAGCTGTGGGTCTAGAGGATCCACCCGACAGGGCTCAACCCTAGAGATTTTGTCTGTTCAGCGAAAGCGCCTGATATGAGGATGCTTCCTTATTTTTTGATGACATGTAGACATATTTCTTACCGAAATTCTAGTCATGGACATGACTTGCATATTGTGACTCATATATTTTTGTGGCTCTGATGATGTGTCTATGGTTATTGTTCATGTTTATTGATGGATGTTATGTGCCTATGATGGATATCTATGTTTTTTTGTTTTTCTTTTGTATGGATGATGGTTTATACATGATGCATTCCAGTCTAGGATATGATTATATATGCGATTAACTGTCTCGATTTAATTTCTTGGTATATATGTGAATTTAATATGATCAAACGGACGACCTAATCTTCGTGCATACAAATACTTCTTAAATAGTTGTGAATTTCATACTTCAAAATCTTGGTTTAAATTTGATACTACTAGCTGGGAATCAAGGTAGACATGTAGATGGTGAATGCCTTGGTTGGATTCATCGTTCAACATCTCGATGACTACATCATATTATGCTTCATTATTGGTAGTTGATATTATACATACTCCATTGGTGAGAAAAGGGGATCGGTGAGGATAGTATATGGTCCAGGCGACTACTGCTAGATTTTGTGACCATCTTGAGGCTCCATCAGCAAATCCAAAATAGTGGATGGGGGAACGATCCATTTGTGACACTAGCACATTTTTTAGACCTCCTATCATTATGGGTGAAATGTTTTGAGGTGGAGCCCATTGACGGGGTTAGCTAGGCATCTACCATTGGGCTCTAACACAATGTATGCTCCCTTGAGGAGGAATTTTTTTATGATATAACTACCTTTCCATAATTTTTAGAACTTCCCAGGTCATAGGTCCTATTTCGCAACATCATAGTGGAGGATGAACTCTCCCTCATTAAATGAATGAGGGGTGATGTTGCAGTTGAATGATGATTTTTACCTATTTTTTATGTGCCTCATTGTGTTGGAGAGACTCTTTTCAATTTTAATCGACGATTTTTAACTGTACCAATCATTTTTATAAAGATTGGGTATCATCGAGGAGTTCGATGGTTGGGTGTAAATTCGGGATTTCACGTTCGACGGGAATCACAGCTTCTACCCCGTACACTAGCTAGAAAGGTGTGAAACCTTTTGAGTTTTTAACTACCGTGCAGTATGCCCACAGAGCTAAAAATACCATATGGTGCAAGTTTGTTTTATGTTTATTCACCATACGTTGTAACATTGTTTTAAGCACTTTGTTGATAGCTTTTACATGTCCATTGAACTGAGGGTATTATGGTGATTTGAATTCATGTGTGAATCCTAGGTGATGAGACAACTCCTGGAATATTTCATTTTCAAAATAATTTCTGTGCTCGAAGACTAAATCCTTAGGCACACCGAATTATGCGATGACATGATTGAACATAAACCATGCAAAAGTTTCTACCATGTTGTCATATGTGGGCATGGATTCCGCCCACTTGGTAAAATATTTGACGAATATAATTATGTATTTGTCATTTCCAGACAATGCAGGGTTGCAAGTCTTAAAGTTGATTCCCCACTTGCAAAAGGAACCAGCTACGATGACCAGGTGCAGAGGAGCAGGGGGTGTTCTTTCCTTGTGAGCGAAGCGTTGGCATCGCTCGCACCTTTTGAATGCTTGAATGAAATGGCGGCATAAGGTGGGAAAGAAATAACCTGCCCATAGGAATTTTTAGGCAGTAGCCATCCCGGAAAGGTGGCCGCCGCAAGCTCCACTATGATAGTCATTTAGGGCTCACTCAACTTGCTCGTATGTGAGTCATTGCCATAGGATAGTATCAATGCCTCGTCGATAAAGAACGTCCCCCATGAGGAGGTATCAAGGGATTAGTGGCTTATTCGCCTTTGATCATGACGTATGAGCTTTGGATTGAACTTTGGGTTCGTAAAAATAATAGGATATTGTCGTACCAAGGATCATCAGTTCTCACTAGAAATAGATGTTCATTAGGTAGTGAGTCGTTGTCTATGGATCCTTTAGTCTGAATTGGGAGGTCAGTGATGAACTCAGCTAAGATCAAATATTTTTTTCTCTTGGGGGAGCTAAACTGCAGGTCAAATTCTTGTAGTATGACTACCCAGCAAGTGTATTTGTGGTTCATTAGACAACGGGTTATCAGGTATCTCATGGGGTTGACAGTTTCTATGACTATAGTAGTCCGTAGGATAATCTAGTGCTGAAGCTTTTGTACTGCGTGTATAAGGGCCAGGGAAAATTTTTCTTTGGGTTCATATCTTAAGGCATGGCCCGATAACTTCTTACTGACGTAATAAATTATGTGTTCTTTACCATCAGGTCCATCTTGTACTAACACCCCAACTATGGCAATTTCTGATGCTGAAATGTATAGGGTGTAATCTTTGTCATAATTTGGTGGGTTCATCAATGGGGTTGATGAAAATGTGTATTTTAGCACCTCAAATGATTTTTGGGCTTGATCATCCCATTTAAATGGGATATCCTGACAGAGCAGGCATAGGAATCCTTGCGTGCAAGTGGCGTAATCTGGGACAAAGTGTCTCAAGAAGTTAGCTTTCCCCTATAAGCTTTGAAGTTGCTTAAGGGTTTTGGATGGTGGCACCTCTTTCATGGCTGGGACCTTGAGGGGGTGCACTTGGATCCCTTGTTAGGACAAAATATATCCTAATATTTGACTTGCGTTGATGCAGAAAACACAATTAAGAGGGTTCAAGTGCAGGTTGTAATGTAACCATCTTTGGAATACCAACTGTAAATCCTCTAGATGATCACTTCTCTTCTTGGATGCAACGGTGAGGTTGTCCAAGTAAGCTAAAAAAAGGTGGGCTACATCATGGAAGATATAGGTCATGGCCCCACTGGAAGGCGGCTCCAACATTTTTAAGACTGAATGGCATAGCCTGGTATGCGAATGTGCCCCACAGGGTGGTGAATGTTTTCTTGTACCGATCGGTATGTCGGATTTGAATTTGGTTATACCATGAGAACCTGTCCATTAAGGATAGGGCCTCATGACTAGTGCAATCATCAATTACTTGTTCGATGAACATAGTAGGGTAGTTTTCCTAGGGACAAGCTTTGTTCAAATCTCAGAAATTAGTACATACGCGAATGGTGCCCTATTTTTTCATGACGGGAATAGGGTTGGAAACCCATGATGTGTAAGTGATTGGGTAGATGAGCCTAACATTATGAAGCTTGTCAATTTCTTGCTTGATTGCTTCAGCCTTAGATAGGTGCAATTGACAATGTTTATGGCATAACGGTGGTATGTCAGGCCAGGTGTCAATATGGTAATCTACGATAGTGGAGCTAAGCCCCGAAATTTCTGAATAATCCCATGTGAAGATGTCTTTGTACTCTTGTAGCAAGTTTGTGCAAGAAACTACTTCATCTGGGGAGCATGCTTCCCCTTGTGAGATTTCTTTGATTTTTATTTCTTTTCTCGAGATATTTACCTTGATGGTCAGTGAAATATTTGACATGTTCCCTTATTCAAACACTTCAGGAACCGGAATGGTATTTTTGAACTAGTCTACCTTCGAGGAAGTATTTTGATTCAATGGAATATATCTCTTGGTTTTCTAGGTTGTTAGGACCGAATGTTTTTACTGGAAGAAAAAAAAAACGGTGATGCATTGCATCCCATGGACAATCTGGTTCCGTCATGACCTCTAGAATATCCTCGTTTGAATGGAACAAGGCATCTAAGGGAGAGTTGGTTTGTGTGAGGCTGCCAGGAGTTGGTTTGGGCCTAAAAGAGTTGGTCGATAGACACGAATAATATTCCATAGTTGATTTCATGGAACCAGATGAGGTTGAAAAGGTACATACTCGTTGATTTTGCATCATTAATGGTACAAATACTAGTGTAGTTGTAGTGGTCTCGACACCAATGACATATGAGCAGACACAATGATTCATAGTTCCCATAAATGATGTGATGAATCGTATGTGGTGTTGAGTGTTGTCGATTTTGGGTGGTGGAGGAATTTCCCTTATGGTGGCTTGTATGAGAAAAAGATTTTGTTCCTCCCTTGGCATACTAAGGTTGCTCGCACTTTCCTAGATTTGGATGTTTTTTTGAGTGCAGAGGTGCCTAAATGTTTCCATTAAGGGGCACAATTTTTTTTTGTGATTTTTAATTGTGAAAATGGTGCACTATGTAAAGGTGATTATCGAGTATATGGTATGAGAACCAACACTACTCTTCGTGCCTGAAGTGGATGCTCGGAGATGAGTGGGCATTGGGGCATGCTTGCACTTTTTCCATCTCCGAGTCTTCGGTTTTGTTTGGTATAGCTCTTTTGGGGAGTTTAGAATCAAAGCTTTCCTTGCCACTCATAGCCTTGGGAGGTACTCACAATCCATCGTATGGTGGAATTGTGAGAAAATATTACAATAACAGCATGTGATCTTCTCTTGATTGGAGAGATTGATCAGTGGGATGGTAGTGACCATTCAAACATTGTCAGTGAGCTTCTTGAGTTCCTGACATAGATTGACTATGTGGTCATTTCTATCGCAGAGCCCACATGTCATACTTGGCTAGTTTTGGATCCTACTAGGATGATGGGTCACCTTAGCTTTCCTAATGTGTTGGCAATGGTGGGGGGCAGGCTTGTTGGGTGTGGAGCCTGATTATCTTGTTTACTTTGTATCACAGCATTGGACCCCTGTACCTTAAATGGGGCGGCAACACCACCCGTAAATTAATCACTGTCGTGGGGGGTCTATGGGGGGGCAGCAGCAACTTTATGGAGGCCCCCCCCTGGCGGGGGGTTTCGGGGGCAGCGCCCCCGAAGCTAAAAATAGATGTAAATTTTCCTTTTAAAAGTATATTAATTTCTAGTCAATCTGGGGCATTCATTAGGCAAATGATCTGACGGTAGAAGTTATGTTTATTTTAGGGTTTTTTTGCCCTAGAAGCAAACCTCTCACTTTTATGAGGGTATTGTATTGCGGCTATGTATTGTATGTGTATTCTTGGAGTGAGAAACAGAGATGGAGACTGTGAGAGAGAACAGAGGATATTATAGCGGATCTACTGTAGGTTTTTTCTCTTCATTTTTTTGGATAATAGAAAGGAAGGATTGGCTGTTCGGGGTAGACGTAGCCCAAACTGGGTGAACCATGTATATCTATGTCTCTCTGTTTTTATGTGTTTTGTGTGCTTGTATTTTCCGCATATTTTATGTGTTTCATTTCTCTGTAATATATAATTTTCTAACAACGGGTATCAGAGCCGAAGGTATATTTGGCTGATAAACTCGTAGGAAAGAAGGGTTTCTAGTTCAAGTGGGAGCAATGGCGGAAGATGGTAAGTTTAGGGTCGAGAAATTTAACGGCCAAAACTTCCAACTGTGGAAGATGTATATGGAAGATTATCTGTATCAAAAAGATCTATACCTACCATTGAGCAGAAAAACAAAGAAGCCAGTGGCCATGACAGATGCGGAATGGAACATTCTCGATAGAAAGGCACTCGGAACAGTACGGTTGTCCCTTGCGGCGTCAGTCGCCTTCAATATTGTGAAGGAAACAACAATAGAGTGTTAATGCAGACGTTGGTGAAACTATATGAAAAACCCTCGGCCTCAAACAAGGTATTTCTTATGAAACAACTATTTAATATGAAGATGTCGGAAGGTGGATCTGTTGCAAACCATTTAAATGATTTTAGTACAGTTACCAGTCAGTTAATTTCTGTAGGGGTAAACTTTGATGATGAAGCTAGAGCTTTGTTATTCTTGTGCTCATTGCCAGAGAGTTGGAATGGTTTAGTAATGGCCATTAGTAACTCTTTCTTTGGATCTAGTACTTTAAATTTTGATGATGTTTTCGGTGCTATCCTTAGCGAGGAAATGCGACGGAAAAACTCCGATGAGATATCAGGTAATGCTTTGAGTGCAGAGTCTAGGGGAAAGAGAATGGAAAGAGGAAAGAGCTCGGGATATCAAAATAAATCAAGGAAAGGTAGATCCAAGTCCAGATAGTGTGCTGGAAATGCAGAAAGAAAGGACACCTAAAGAAAGACTGTAGATCTCGGAAGCGAAAAGAAGGAGACACACAACAAGAAAACAATCATGAAGCAAATGTGACAGGTGATGTGTTACAAGATGCTTTGATGCTTTCTTTCAAAAATGTTACTGATTCTTGGGTTGTAGATTTAGGGGTTTCATTCCATGCCACACCTGATAAGAAATATTTTCATGACTATGTTCAAGGAGATTTTGGACAAGTTCATTTGGGTGATGATAAACCCTGTAAAATTGTTGGAATGGGTAAGGTTCTTGTAAAACAGTAGAATGGAAACCAATGGCTTTTAATGGAGGTAAGGCATGTTCCAGATCTAAAGAAAAATTTGATTTCAATAGGGTAGTTAGGCGGTGAAGGTTGTGTTACAACTTTCACAAATAAAGCTTGGAAGGTCACCAAAGGAGCCCTGGTAATAGAAAAAGGTGAAAAGGTTGGTACATTGTATATATACAATGGTATTTCTAACTCTGTTAATGCTTTAACTTCCAAAGGAGTAGATGCAGAATTATGGCATCATAGGCTCGGACACATGAGTGAGAAGGGGATGAAGATTCTTCACTCAAGAAATTTGTTGCTAGGTTTGAAGAATGTTGATTTGGATTTCTGTGAGAATTGCATTTATGGAAAACAGAAGAGAGTCAGATTTCTAAAAGTTGGGAAAGAAAACAAGAGAGAAAAATTGGAGCTTGTGCATATAGATGTATGGGGACCTGCTCTGGTATTATCTCTCGATGGATCTCGTTATTATGTTACTTTTATTGATGATGCAACTAGAAAAACCTGGATTTATTGTATTCAGAATAAATCTGATGTATTTGATACTTTCAAGAAATGGAAAGCTTTGGTTTAGATTGAGACATGAAAGAAGTTGAAGTGTCTCAGATCAGACAATGGAGGTAAATATTGCAGCAAAGAGTTTTATAGGTACTGTTCAGAGCATCGAATTCGTAGAGAGAAGATAGTTCTAAGAACACCACAAGAAAATGGTGCATCAAAAAGGATGAACAAAACAATCATGGAGCGTGCAAGGTGCATGAGATTGCATGCGGGATTGCCTTTACAATTTTGGGCAGATGCTGTAGATACTGTTGTTTATCTAATAAACAGAGGGCCTTCAAGTTCCTTGGATGGTGCTATTCCAAAGGAAGCATGGACAAGTAAAAAGGTAAACTACTCTTTTTTAAAGCCTTTTGGTTGTGAGGCCTTTGTCCATATTAATAAAGAAAATAGAACAAAGCTTGAGGCAAAATCAAAGAAATTTACCTTTATTGGATATGGTGTTAATGATTTTGGTTATCGCTAATATGATTATGAAAATCACAAAATCATTAGGAGCAGAGATGTAATATTCAATGAAAAGGTCTTGTAAAAGAATCAGTTGCAGGAAAAGAAACAGGAAAAAGAAAGCAAGGAATACACAGTTCTTGATGAGATAACTGAAAAAGTAAAGATGCCTGAAAATAATAATAATCAACAACCATAGCAACAGCAACCACCACAACAACAACAAGCACCTGAAACACCTGAAAGTGGTGTTAGAAGATCTACCAGGATAAGTAGACCCCCCGAACGATACTCTCCTTCATTATATTATTTATTGCTGAATGATTCTGGTGAACCCAAATGTTATCAAGAAGTAATGCAGGGTTAAAGCAGGAAGAAGTGGGAGCTAGCTATGGAAGAAGAGATGGAATCCTTAATGCATAACCAGACTTGGGACATAGTAAGGTTGCCTGCAGGTAAAACTACATTGTAGAATAAATGGGTTTACAGGCTGAAGGAAGAATATGGAGGAAAACAGAGGTACAAAGCTAGAATTGTGGTGAAGGGGTTTGCACAGAAGAAAGGTATTGATTTTTATGAAATATTTTCTCCTGTTGTTAAGATGACTTCAATCAGAACTATCTTAAGTCTTGTAGCAGTGGAAGATTTACATCTTGAACAGTTAGACATAAAGACATCATTTCTCCATGGAGATTTGGAGGAAGAGATATACATGCAGCAACCAGAAGGATATGAGGTAAAAGGGAAATAAAAATTGGTGTGCAGGTTAAAGAAGAGCTTGTATGGCTTAAAACAAGCTCCAAGGTAGTGGTATCTAAAATTTGACAAGTTTATGTCTGAACAAGGTTATACTAGATGTCACTTTGATCATTATGTTTATCTAAAAAGGAAAAATGATGGAAGCTATATTATATTGTTATTGTATGTAGATGACATGCTTGTTGCGGGGTCTAACATGCAGGAAATAAATGTGCTCAAAATAAAATTGGCAAATTCATTTGCAATGAAGGATTTCGAAGCTCCAAAACAAATCCTTGGTATGAGGATAACTAGAGACAGGAAAAATCGAAAATTAACACTGTCTCAGAATGAGTACATAGAAAAGGTGTTGAAAAGATTTAATATGCAGAATGCAAAACCAGTTGGTACACCTTTTGCTAGCCATTTCAAACTTAGTAAGGAGATGTGCCCCAAGACCCACGAAGAAATGGAATATATGTCTAAAGTTCCATATGCATCAGCAGTTGGAAGCTTAATGTATGCAATGGTATGCACAAGGCCTGATATTTCACATGCAGTGGGAGTTGTAAGCAAGTACATGAAAAATCCAGGAAAAGAACATTGGATGGTAGTAAAATGGATTCTCAGATATTTGAGAGGTGCCACAAATCAAGAATTATGCTTTTGTGGTTCAAACATTGCTCTACAGGGATATGTTGATGCAGATATGGCAGGTGACATAGATAACAAGAGGAGCACTATAGGATATGTATTTACTGTAGGTGGAACAACTGTTAGTTGGGTTTCAAAAATCCAAAGTGTTGTTGCATTTTCAACAACAGAAGTAGAGTATGTTGCTGTTATAGAGGCTAGTAAAGAAATGATTTGGTTACAAAGGTTTATGGATGAATTAGGTAAGAATCATGATATGGGCATGCTATACAGTGATAGCCAAAGTGCCATTCATGTTGTAAAGAACACGGCATTTCATTCCAAGACTAAACACGTACATCTCAAGTACCATTTCATATGGTCAGTATTGGAAGATGGAGAGTTGAAGCTGGAAAAGATACACACTAACCAGAATCCTGCAGATATGCTAACAAAAGTTGTAACTAGGGAGAAACTGAGAACGTGCTCAGTTTCAATTGGTCTTCAAGGGTGACAATGAAGATGAGAAACAGCCAAGTCCAAAGAGGAGTCATTGACCAGCAAATGAACCAGCAGTGGAGTTGCTACAATCAGTCTCCAAGTGGGAGATTGTTGGGTGTGGAGCCTGATTATCTTGTTTACTTTGTATCACAGCATTGAACCCCTGTACCTTAAATGGGGTGGAAACACCGCCCCTAAATTAATCGCTTCCGTGGGGGTCCAAATTTATGGAGCCCCCCCTTGGTGGGGGGTTTCGAGGGCAGTGCCCCCGAAGCTAAAAACGGATGTAAAATTGCCTTGTAAAATTATAGTAATTTCTAGTCAATCTGGGCCGCTCATTAGGCAAATGATCTGACGGTAGAAGTTATGTTTAGTTTAGGGTTTTTTGCCCTAGAAGGAAACCCCTCACTTTTATGGGGGTATTGTATTGCGGCTGTGTATTGTATGTGTATTCTTGGAGTGAGAAACAGAGAGGGATATTGTGAGAGAGAACAGAGGATATTACAGCAGATCTGCTGTAGGTTTTGTCTCTTCATTTTGCTGGATAATAGAAAGGAAGGATTGGCTATTCAGGGTGGACGTAGCCCAAACTGAGTGAACCACGTATATCTGTGTCTCTCTGGTTTTATGTGTTTTGTGTGCTCATATTTTCTGCATATTTTATGTGTTGCATTGCTCTGTAATATATAATTTTCTAACAAGGCTGCCTTGGGGCAGGTTGCTTTGTGTTAGGCGGCCTTGGTTCTAGACTAGTTATATCTGGATATTGGGTAGCCAATGACCGTATGGTGTCTACCAAAGGTTGAAACTATGAGATGTAAGTACAGTGTCGAGTCTGATGATTGTCCTGAAAAAATAGAAAAGACTGTTTTCCCCTGGTTCTCCATTCTCTTTGGACAGGTGGAGTGATTTGCTACCATGTGCAGAATGATCTTAAGTCCATGCATTGGGCAACCAAGTGGTTACATGAGTCGCATAATGCACAGGATGGGCTTACTTGTCGGTGGCGCTGGGGGGTGACGATGTGACCCTATTTTAGCCTCTTTTTGGCTGACATGAAGAAAATGGATCTCGTTTCCAAATTTTCTTGTGTTTTCAAAGTTTCCACAGATTTTGAATATGATATGTCTGCTACGGCGAGGCGTACTATGGCCTGGCGTAAATTGTTTAACTTCGAATGGAATCAGGGGATATAGGGATAGTGAGGAGCTGAGTGGTCACCTAAACACATTTTTTATGAATACTGGACTGCTCGTAAGTTTTCGTAGCATACAGGGTTGACTGGATACCATCTCTAAAACAAATATAGGGATGTACAGTTAAAAATGAAGTAATCGTGTTCATCACAGAGTGCATAGTGTTGGATAGGAGCTTAAGGGCAATAAGGGGGGGAGGTGGTCATTCAGGTGATTGTCTCTCCTCGGACACATATAATATGGTTCTTGGTGTTTCCATCCCTTGGGTGGTGGTATTATTTTTGGATTTCGTGTTTGAGCTAGCCAAGTCAGATTTTTCAGTGATGAAGCATCGCACAAAATCCAACATGGACCGGAACTGATGAATGTGGGGGCAACAATGCACGTGGTGGTTGCTTCGGAAAATATGACACATATGTTGTCAATGTTGAAATAATTTTCTTTGGGAAATGTGAGTGATTTGGTACCAAAAATTAAGCGCCCTTAACTCTGGACACTGTGTGACTAAGTGGTATGGCTCGTCACATAATGCACAAACTGGGGCCAGGTGAGTGGCCTTTGTTTTCCGTCTTTGGTCCACTGGGGTGACTTTGTATGAGAAATATGTAGGCTACTCACATAGGTACAATATGGTTCTAGGCTCTCCTTCATCCATTTTCATGGGTGGATCTGAGGGATCCTACTAGTATCATTGATCTAGGGCTTGCAAGGAATCCCTATATCATACCATCTATGGGAAATGATGGGTGTAGTGTCCATAATGGTCACATATGGCACATGCGTGGTTGGTGCGCAATGGTTTCCCTTGATTTTTCATGGCTTGTTCCTTTTTATGGGAACTTGAGGCCACGTCATTTCTTTCAGTGATTAGAAGAGGTTTTAATTCATCTAACTCTAGGAAAATATTGGTAGGATGGCCTACGATATCACATAATGCACAAGGTTTTAATTCCCTAGGTTTGTTTTGGTTTTCAGTTTTCTTCCCTTTTTTTTTGGTTTTCTTCGTTGCGTTAGCTCGCGCTACTACGGGAGTTCTGTTAACTGTTGCAGCCTCCTGAGGGGTGATAGACGTTATCCCTATAGAAGTGATGCAAGGACTTCCCAGCATGGATCGTGGGACCAAATACCAGATAGGTATTGCAAAATCCATATTTGGAAATTTAATAATTGACAAGACTTTATTTGACACAAAACTAGGTGGGGGGTATAAAAATGGGGTTTAGGCAATGGCTTAGGCTAGGAAAGACATGTAAGTGGCTTTGGTATTTGTACTACTAGTTTCCATATCTGGGTTGGTCTCAGTGTTTGATGATAGCATCATCCACATCAGTTCCCCTGTTCCTTTCTGGGTTGCCTCCGGTATGATAGGGGGGTCTCCTAGGAATGATCCTAGGATTGATGATGGTTTGAATTGATCGGGGCCAAATTTCTTATACCACATGAGCGATAGTATGTGGTTGAAGTAAGAAAAAAGAAAAAGAGTATTCCACAGTTTTTTCTATGTAAGGTAAAACAACATTGAGAGTCATCACTGGTTTCTTATCATAATATGTAAGTTGGTCAATGGTGATGATTCGATCTTCATGGGGGAACATCATCACCTGGAAGACAAAGGACATTATTGTAGTCATGGAATACATATAACTTCGCTCGAGGAGTATATTGTAGTCAAGTTGCATGTCCAAGACTTCAATGTCTATAAGTACCATCTTTCTGGCCAATTTTATAGGGACATTCTGATATAGACCAACGTGAGCGGAAGGTCGTCCGTCGTATGCTCTAAGCATGATTTCGAATGGTTTCAGTTCGGGATATCCTAACTTCTACCAAACGTATTTGGGACATGATGCATGTAGATGCTCCTTCTTCAATGATGCATCGATGTATGGTGGTATTCTGGACTGACACCAGTATTTGGAAGGAGACTAGAGAAGGAAGCCTGGGACTTGTTTTGTCTAGGTCAAAAGCCATTAGGTGTGAATTGGAAGGGTCAGTGAAACCTAATGTGGAAAGTAAGGCTTTTCGTTGTTTTGGGCATGATTGTATGACATCTAAGGCTGACATGTAAGTGGGTGATTTTGCTAAATCATCCATTATGTTGTAGTTATTGGTAGCTTTCGAGTGGTTTCCTACGCCCTTGGTTGGCCCCTTAACCATCTTTCAAATGGGCTCAATAGGTACTTTGGATATGGTCAACAATGCAGTAGGTGCACTCGTGCTCGTACCTGATTGGTTAGTGTCCTGGGGGGCGTCATATTTCCTATTCCTTTTCTAGAAGAACATTTCTTCAACATTCATGTAAATTTCATGGTTTCCGCTCCCGGTATCATTTTGGGGTGGTGGTTTTTGTTGGGTGTTAACCACTCCTTGGTGGGGGAAGGGCTCCTGCATTACAACATGTCATTGGGTAGGTCCCCCTTGTCCATGGTTACCCTGAAGTTTTTTCAGTTCAGGGAGTTCGGGACGGTGGTGAGTGTAATGGCCATATTCACCATATATGGCACAAGAATGGTTTGTCCTTAGACTAGACCTCTTTTTTTTGACTTGGGAGTTGTTTTTTGGCTCCTGATTTTGATTTCGGTTGGGGTTTCCCCCAGACTAAGATCACAGGGGGTGTTTTTGGTTACTGCCCCCTTGTCCATAGTATCCCTTTTGTTTATTTCTTAGCTTCTTTTTTGCAGTGTTTAGAGGATTTTTTCAATTCTCCTAGTCATAAACCTGGTGCTTTTGAGCTTGGGAAGGTTGCACTAAGTTCAACGGTGCATTATTTGAGGTGGTGGTTTTTTGCGGGGAAAGGGGAATATTGGTCTTCCTATCCCTGGTTGGTGTAAGGTTGTTGGGGGGGATCTCTTCCATCAACATTCCTAGCTGAGTACTAGGTCCCCTGCAAGGGAGGGTACAAGCCTCCCTACTATTGGTGATATGATGACACTCTATTGGTCATATTTTTCAAAGGTGCATATTGACTTTGGTGGTAGGAAAGTTGTGTCATGTTCTATGTAGAATCATATGAATATCCTAGGTACTGGGTATTTCTGCTTAGGTGACCTAGGGTCAATGACATGCTCAAATTTTTTGTGGTATTCGACACGCCTAGAAATTCTCTATAAGTTTGCAGGCATGGGGCGTTTGGCAGGACATTGTAGATATATCCTAACTGGGTATAGATGAATTCGAGATACTGGTATTTGCTAATGGAATCCTCCTTGGAGGTAGTTCCTTGTGTTGCTATGTCTTTTGAGATATTTGTTGTGAGAGTTTTCAAAAACAAGTCCAGTAAAACTCTATCGCCGATTTTGGCTTTGCACAAACTACGATGTCACCGCCATTCGTGAAGATGGTCTTAGATATTGACAACTGAAATTTGCCTAAAATGAGTAAGAAATTCCATCCCTGAATCACGGTGATGGGTAGCTCAAAATAATTGAGGAACATAGTAGCAAGGGCACTAAAGGTTCCATGCGAAGTAGAAGGCTTCTCAACATACCATTTCGCAGCAGTCCCTGTTAGGGTGCGTTGAAATAGTCTTAGTCAGATAGTATCATCAATGATACTATTTGATCTAGGAGGATATTGGTGGCCACCCACCTATTCAATTTTTACCCCCACCATCAGTTCTTTCAGTTTTTCATTTGTAGCACAACTTAGTATTTTTAGCAGTTTTTCAGGTCTTGAACTTCCAGAGCCGTTTTGAGGCCCTAAACGACATTTTTTGGGAAAACCAGGAGCAACATGTGTTCATTGACTGATGTTGCTCACATCAAAAGTTGTAGTCCTCAGATATATCTTTCTAATGAAGTATGATGCATGTCAAACGGAGATCGTATGCCAAAGTTATGTCCTTGGGAAGTTGAAACACGAATTTACCCAAATAGGGCCCATAGTTTTGGTGCTTCATCTCCTACGGTTAGGTTTTTTGATGTTTATGGTTTTGCATCATTTCTCAACCATAAATAGGCCTTCAAGCCTCATTATAACATAGTTTAGAGGCATGTAGATGACACATCTCTTCTCAGACATAATCTACCATCGCCCTAGCTATTTTATTTCCATTTTGTCTGTAAACATATTTTAGTTAATTGATATTATTGAAATGAAGTATTATTTCTGCTGCATCTTTGTGCTTATGTCTATTTCTGTATTTTATTATGTTCCTACATAAATTTGGATCAGTGGTATCAGAGAATTCTTCTCTTTCTCTATTTTTATTTGCATGTCCCCAATGCGGTTAGGGTATAAGGAGTAAGGACTCAATCTAGTTTAACCCTTTCAAGATCAGCCTCGCAAACCCTGACGACCGCCCATGGTGGAAGAAAAGAAAGACGAGGGAGCAGAAATCCTATCAAAATATTTCTTGAGGAGGCCCTTAAGAAACAAAGGAATGTGATGATGGATAAATTTTTTCAGATCCTTTAACGACTTCTCACCTGCAATGCATCTGCATCCAACAGCCACTCTAGAGGAGCCACTCCCTTCAAGGTACAGGTGAAATTTGACATTCCTGTATTTTAAGGCCAGATATATGCAGGCACCATCGATAGATGGTTGAATTTGCTAGAAGGGTATTTCTCAGTCCATGATTTCTTCGACTGAGAAAAGATTATTTTTGCACTACTCAAACATGCCCCCCATGTTAAATATTGGTGGGAAACCTACTGTGAGCAAAATGACGAGGGGGAACCCTTTCTGTTCTCGGTTGCACCAACTTGGAATTACTTCCAAGACAACATCAAGGAACAATAGTACCCCATGGGGAGCTATGAGGACAAGTGCATCCAATGGACCATGCTGTAGTAGCAAAGGATAAATATGTGGACGAACTGACGCATTTGTTCCATACACTGCACACAAAGTTGGGTATTAAAGATTCAGAGAGACATTTGTTGCTCAAGTACCGTAGCTATCTGCACATACACATTCACGAGAAAATGGAGTTCCTAGATATTACCTCGCTTGGCACGGCTTATCTCTAGGCCACCAAGATTGAGCAGAAATTTAAGCTAAAGAAGTTAGACTTTGGATCCGTGAATCTGAAGCCAGGGAAAGATGCCCCCGAACCACAAAAAAAGGGACAGAGCAAAAGCGGGGAAAATCAGAACACCACCATAAATAAAAATAAGGAAATGGGGAAGTGTTGTGAATTTCATAATAGCCCAACTCACAGCATAAATGAGTGTCGGGACAAACAGTCACTGGTGGCCGATCTGAAGGCACCTGAATCTGATGGATGTTGTAATATTCCAAATTTGGAACAGCTAGCAAGGCATGACTGGAAAACGCATTTTCCAGGAATGGCTGCTACAGGATTTGAAACCAAGACCTAGATCCCTTAGATCAATGTATCTAAGTCTGAAATCCAAGAGGGGGCTCCAAAGAAATCCCTCTAGGTGGGTTAAACAAATATCCCACACCTAGTTGTCTTGGAAAAATGCCTGATGAAGGGACTGCAACAATACAAGAACATACAATGGAGTAGCAGCATTATATGAATGTATAAATAGTCAGAGGATCCAAATATCCATCATATTAGATCATAGAAACAATAATTTATACAAATACTTGAGTAAACAATCACTCAAGTGGGGCAATACCTCCCTCAATGGAACATATACATGATAAATGAAGAACACTACTACATGAAGGAAGCCATGGCTATATCAGCGCAATTTATAGGAGACACTGTAACATAATAATAGATAATACAATGATATGACAATATCAGCTCAAGAAATGTGGGGGAGCAAGCTCTCAACCCCTGAAAACAAAAATACAACAATCCTTAGAAGGATTGGTTGAAATATATGTACAAATGGAAAATCTGCAGAAATGTCGGAGTTGTTGGGTAGCAGCTGCAACTCAAAAGTGGAAATGGATGGAGATAGCTAAAGATGTTGCAACTAATGGTTGAATTTCATCCAATGGATCTTTCAGGTGAAAGGCTGATCCAATCCCTGAAGACCTTACCCTCGAAAATAGTGGTTCAAACCCCCACTGTAGATACACACTGAAATAACGCAGTCAAGGAGAGGGACTACGCTATAATAGATGGGAGATGCTTGGCCTGATGCCAAGATATGAAAATCAGCTCTAAAACCTTCCTCACTAACCTTCCCGAGGAATAGAAGCTCCCTCCTTTGAAAGATGAGCCAAGGAATGGTGTTGTGGAACCCTCCACTGCAACACCCAGCAACACTATGTTATACTTCAGCAGAAATAATGCAGTGACTAA
Source organism: Pinus albicaulis (assembly GCA_034641835.2). Classification (NCBI taxonomy): domain Eukaryota; kingdom Viridiplantae; phylum Streptophyta; class Pinopsida; order Pinales; family Pinaceae; genus Pinus; species Pinus albicaulis. The sequence continues at coordinate 226,950 of JAXQQM020062769.1, read as the reverse complement.
AGGAATGGCTTTGGCCTTGAGCCTATATGTGGAGAAATTAAGTGAAATCCTTCAAGAGGCCTCTCAAGAAGGAGAGGAAATCCTAAAAAGCAATCCCTCGTGCTAAACAACACTGAAACTCAGCTAAACAGCCAGAGAATGCAAATAGTCTTCCAAACCAAAATCTATATCCAATAACATATCTCACTATGGTTGCCTCTTCCTCCTTTTATGAAAGTGAATGTCTCTTTGCCCTGGACCCCACACATTATGGTTTCTTCCACAAGGAATCTTTCTCCCTCTCAAACTGCACTGTCTTCCCAAGCAAGCCACACCCTCTTAGGCAATGTTGTTGACTTGGTCAAACTTGACCTTGTCCTCATGCATTTGCCCCTTTTCACACTGGAAAGTGCAAAATAAAGTTTCTCCATTGATCCCTTTCACACTACGAGGGATTTTATTCCTACTCATGGGTCTACTCACCCATTTTATTTTCCTCCTAGATGACATGAGAAAAATTAATGTTCAAATTAGCTTCATGTTAATTTTGGAACATTACAGTCCTCCCCTCTCAAAGATTTCTTGTCCTCAAGCAAGTGCAAGGATAGAACTGAGTTATTTCTCCTCCTCTCCTGGTAGAAACCATGTATGTTGATCGCCCCCAAGTAAAGAGATGCTATATCATCAATCAAGTCTCCACATTACTCCTCCTCAGCATGTAAGTCAGTTTTCAAGCCATCATCATGTAAAGGTGAAATACTCAAGAGGATAGCAAAGTGATGTCTAGAGGTCCCCTTAAGGAATGGAATATGAAATATAATGGTAACTTTCTCTCCCATATGGATCCTCCATCCCCAAGCTATTAGCCATGCAAAATGAGTCACCTCCCAACTAGGCAACTCCTGAAAACTGACCTCCGCCTTTGGCTCTAGCAAAGTAGGTGGGATGAAAATCTGCATATGGTAGACAATGTAGCCTAACCCATCTTGTCCATCTCTCCAATCATGATAAGTGTAGAGTGTTGGCTGATCTTGTGTTACAATCAGGTTTCCCTCAAGTGGCAAGATGAGGACTAGATCTCCAAAGACCTCTCCTCCAACGCTACAAATTAGGCTAGCCCAAATATCCCCATATATGGCTTACCTCATATAGAAAAAAATGTGTTGTTATAGTGGCCATACCATCTCCCATGCTCCCCTTAGAACATGTAGTGCAAAAAGTGTGGGGAATTCCTCCCTCAAAGGACACATCCATCCCATGTGTCTCTCTCCCAAACATGCTCTTCATAAAGACAGAAACAATAGAACCGTAGGGAGAAAAAATGAGAATCATGCTTGCTGTCATATGTAACAAATGAGAAGGACAATGGTCCCTCAAATGTAACCAACGCAGATTGACCCTCAACTGCAATAGAGACTGATAAAATGAGTGGCTTCTCAACCACTTGCTTGCTACTCCAATCTCCTCATAAGTATGGAGGAAGTGAATAATACATTGTGTGAAATGATAATGTCCTCCATAACATACCTCTTCCCCAATTCCTCCCATGGAATGGCCATCAATCATGCTTATGGCCTCAATTATACCATGAAGCCTAAAAGAAAGAATGCTCCTCCTTGGAGCAACATCCTGCACATATATGGTTAAGGGATATATACATAAATTATAAAAATAATCATGTAAACAACAATGAATACCCTTACCACATATTCTACTCATACAAAGGGATTGGCTCATAAATGAGTCTCCTCTCATCCTCAAAGAAAAAAGAGGTGGTTGTGCTAACTCTTCCAAAGAGTTATGTCTCTCCTCCATCTCCACATGGTCCATGCATATCCTCATATGTTGATATATCTCCTCCTCAAATCCTTCCCAAAAATACCCCTCCATGATGGTGTGGTATGCTCTCATAGAATGTGTGTGGCTGAAAAGGAAATCCACATGTGCTGCTTGTAGAAAATTCTCCTTGAGCTTTGAAGCTCTAGATAAGAAGATCCTACCATGATAGTAGATGACCCCATCTCTGACTGAATACTCCCCCTCATGCAATTGGCCTTCCAATATCCTTCAAGGATGAAGATCCTTGGAATACTCCACCAACAGCTGGGAGCTCAAACATGGATCTATCCTCCATAGTGACAGTGCTGATGAACTATCATGAAGAACATCTATCATATGGTTTCCCTCCTCTTTGACATCTCCCATGTCAAATATGCAAGTTGGAAGGTTGTTATCCTTCCCCTGTTGCTTCAGTGTAGAATCTGAAATGTGAGTGGGTAAAAGTGATGTTGGGAGAATGTCTCTCTCCTCCTTGAGTCTACCCAAGACTCTCAGCATTGTACCCAACTCTCCCAAGGTCTCCACCCTCTTGAAATCAGTTAGTGGTGCCTCAAAAAGTGAAGCATCCATCCTTCTCTACTAATCCAGTGGTCTCCCTGTTGAAATGTCTCCATGCAATGAGACATCATCATCAAGAGATGACTGCATATATATATGACTGCACAATACAGTCTCCCTCCTAGGTGTAAAAACCTCCATAAATGGATAGGGGTGTGTACTCCTCATCTCATGATGTTGGTTCTTCTCCCTATCTCCTCCTTGTGTCTTCATGGTTCCACACCTCCTCAACAATGGCACATTAGTTGTGCCTTGATCTCCACACATGAGATCCTGGGCACTTCTTTGCAAAGATGTAAGAACCCCTCTACTTGGAGAAAGAGCTCCTCCTTCCTCTGCATGAGGCACTAGATAATCTCTAGATGTTCCAGCGTATTGCCCTCAATCAATGTAACATGAATAGGCAACCTCCCAATGATTGGATCCCTTTTTGAAAAAGAGATCTCCATGCTTACTTGCTCAAAGGTATGAGATGAAAGTCTTTCTTCTGGCAAAGTATGGTGCAAGTTTTAGCTTCATCCATTGTTCCCTAAAGTGGTTTTGAGTTTTTATGCAAGGTTTATGTTTGAGTTTTCTTATTTGGCTCCACCACATGTGTATCATGAATCCTCTTATTACATCTCTTCACTAATGCCTTAGTGAAAATTGCATAAGATGAAGTGTTTGCATTTTCTAAGGAAAAAGATTGAAAATTCCACCAAGCATAGGTCTTAGCTCTCAAATGCAGTGTTGTAGCCTTTATGGTTTCTTCTTTAGAACTGGAAATTCTCCTTTCTTCTTCTTCCCTTTCTCTCCTGGTAATGTTGGGCATGTGACTGCATTGTACATCAAAGTGTGTGGCTGCATGCTCACACTCCTCATATGGAAATCTAGAGTTTGTTTCAGAATCAAACTCTCTTGGAGATTCTCTACACATCTCCTTTCTTACTTCCTTGAATTCTTCATGCATTTCATATACAGATTTAGGAAGAAGATGTGTAAGCCTATCCCCTTTGTCTCCCTCTGACAGATGAAGACATTTTCCTGCTCATCATTATGTCTCCTTCCTGATGAGAATAGGAAGTGCAGGGTACTTCCTCTTCTATTTGCTTACCCTCCTTGGGAAGGTTCTTCATGGATCTGAGATATGACGAGATAAAACCCATCCTCTTCAATATTCTGATCTTTTTTGCTAAGACTCACAGGTTGAGCCAAGAAAGTTGCTTTGATACCACTGTAATATTCCAAATTTGGAATAGCTAGCAAGGTATGACTGGAAAACGCATCTTACAGGAATGGCTTCTACAGGATTTGAAACAAAGACCTAGATCCCTTATATAAATGTATCTAAGTCTAAAATCCAAGAGGAGGCTCCAAATAAATCCCTCTAGGTGGGTTAAACAGATCTCCCACACCTAGTTGTCTTGGAAAAATGCCCAATGAAGGGACTGCAACAATACAAGAACATACAATGGAGTAGCAGCATTATATGAATGCAGAAATAGTCAGAATATCCAAATATCCATAATATTAGATCATAGCAGCAATAATGTATACAAATACTTGAGGAAACAATCACTCAAGTGGGGCAATACCTCCCTCAATGGAACATATACATGATAAATGAAGAACATTGCTAGATGAAGGAAGCCATGGCTATATTAGCGCAGTTTATAGGAGACATTGCAACATAATAATAGATAATACAATTATATGACAATATCAGCTAAATAAATGTGGGGTAGCAAGCTCTCAACCCCTGAAAACAACAATACAACAATCCTTAGAAGGATTGGTTGAAACATATGTACAAATGGAAAATATGCAGAAATGCCGGAGTTGTTGGGTAGCAACTGCAACTCAAAACTGGAAATGGATGGAGATATCTGAAGATGCTACAACTAATGGCTGAATATCATCCAATGGATCTTTCAGGTGAAAGGCTAATCCAATCCCTGAATACTATACCCTTCAAAATAGTGGTGCAAACCCCCACTGCAGATACACACTGAAATAATGTAGTCAAGGAGAGGGACTGCGCTGTAATAGATGGGAGATGCTTGGCCTGATGCCAAGATATGAAAATCAGCTCTGAAACCTTCCTCACTAACCTTCCCGAGGAATAGAAGCTCCCTCCTCTGAAATATGAGCCAAGGAATGGTGTTGTGGAACCCTCCACTGCAACACCCTGCAATACTATGTTATACTTCAGTAGAAATAACACAGTGACTGAAGGAATGGCTTTGGCCTTGAGCCTAGATGTGGAGAAATGAAGTGAAATACTTCAAGAGGCCTCTCAAGAAGGAGAGGAAATCCTAAACAGGAATCCCTCGTGCTAAACAGCATTGCAACTCATCTAAACAGCCAGAGAATGCAAATAGTCTTCCAGACCAAAATCTATATTCAATAACATATCTCACTATGGTTGCCTCTTCCTCCTTTTATGAAAATGAATGTCTCTTTGCCCTGGACCCCACACATTAGGGTTTCTTCCACAAGGAATCTTTCTCCCTCTCAAACTGTGATGTCTTCCCAAGCAAGCCACGCCCTCTTAGGCAGTGTTGTTGACTTGGTTAAACTTGACCTTGTCCTCATGCATTTGCCCCTTTTCACACTGGAAGGTGTGAAATAAAGTTGCTCCATTGATCCCTTTCACACTATGAGGGATTTTATTCCTACTCATGGGTCTCCTCACCCATTTTATTCACCTCCTATATGGCATGAAAAAAATTAATGTTCAAATTAGCTTCATGCTAATTTTGAAACATTACAGATGTTCTGATCCTGAGCTAGAACTAGACAAGGGAGATGAAAAATGGAAAAATATCATTGATGCAGACCCCAGTGCCATTTTTACTACCACCAAGCTCTAAAGGGAGGATCTCGAAGATCTAGAGGAGGGGGAGTGCCTCTTCCATTCGTAGATGTGGGTGAAGGGTTCTCCACTACAATTTCTTGTTGATATCGGAAGCCAAAAGAACCTCATTTCAACAGAGGTTGTGAAGCAACTCAGCCTACTGACCATAGCACACCCACAGCCATATACCATCGAGTGGCTTCACGTAGGGAGAGATCTCCACATCCTCCAATAGTGTCGCCTTCCATACAACATCAAGCCATTCACGGATGAGGTATTGTGTGATGTTGCTCTACTTGATGTAGCTGATGTATTATTGGGCCAACCATACTTGTGGAGGCGACATTCTGTATATGAATCTAGGCCTCATGTTGTCATTATTACTTTGGGAAATAAATTGTACAGGATACCGAAGGTAGTACCGCCTCCTGCCATCTCTTTGAGTACTGCAAAACAACGTAGTAAGATTGTTTCGCAAACAAGGAAATTTATTTGCATTACCATTCACCCACAAGGAAAGAAGAATATTGTGGCCACAACCTCAAAATAGGGATCCCTTACACAACAGCAGTAGATGGACAAAGGCGTAGAGGAATACAAAGACATTTTCTCCTCACCCACAAAGGTTCCTCTACGTTGTCTGGACATGCACTCTACTGATCTGACCCCCGGCGCACCACCGTTTGATATTGCCATAACTCATGCGATTACACAGATAGAATCCACAAATGGACTATCTGAGGAAACCAAATTTTTTGAATGCATCCAGCTGGTCTGCTAGCACATCCACCAGAAGGTCCACAAAGTCCTGGACAAATCCAATACCAAGTTCAACAGATTTTTCCTCTCATGGAGGAGCTTAACGCATTGGGGACCATTGACTCCTAAGGGAGGAATGATCCAGGTGGATATTGGTGGCCACCCACCTATTTCATTTGTACCCCCACCATCAATTCTTTCAATTTTTCAGTTGCAGCACAACTTACTATTTTTAGCAACTTTTTGGGTCCTGAACTTCCAGAGCTGTTTTGAGGCCCTAAATGACGTTTTTTGGGAAAACCAAGAGCAACATGGGTCCATGGACTAATGTTGTTCACACCAAAAGTTGTACTCCTCAGATAGATATTTCTAATAAGGAATGATGCATGCCAAACAGATATCGTATTCCAAAGTTACGTCCCCGGGAAGTTGAAACGCCAATTTACCTAAAAGGGGCCCATAGTTTTGGCGCTTCATCTCATACAGTTAGGTTTTTTGATGTTTAGGGTTTTGCATTATTTCTAAACAATAAATATTCCTTCTATCCTCATTTTAACATAGTTCAGAGGCATGTAGCCAACACATCTCTTCTCAGAGATAAGCTACCATCGCCTTAGCTAGTTTATTTCCATTCTGTCTGTAAACATATTTTAGTTATTTGATATTAATTACATGAAGTATTATTTCCGCTGCATCTCTATGTTTATGTCTATTTCTGTATTTTATTTTGTTCCTACATAAATATGGATCACTATTGGACAAACACCATGGGTGGAAAGTCATAATATGATTTCCAGGGTCTTTCGCTTACCTCCCTTAAAATTTTGGTATGTCTGAGGGGAGATTCCTGGGCATGGGAGTCCAATTAAGGCTATGTGAAATGGGGTTATTGGTTAGCTTTGATAGATTTGGAAGGTTTAATGATGCTAAAAAGGGTAAATGAGTATGGATTTCCATTGTGTACTGTGGAAAGACAAGTGTCTAAGTGTAATGGTTTATGGGGGTGCCTGGGGAATATTACCCTATGAAGTACCCTGTTGTGTGTTCTATGACTCCCCGAAGGGGTAGCGCTCCTATTTCCTCTCAGAGTTTTGGGAGGAGTTCAGTGTGGTGATCTTGCTGGGGTTTCCACTGGTGTGGTGTTGGGTGACCCTTGAGGTTTCCAACCAAAGATGCCCCGCTAAAGGATGAAACGATAATGGTGGCAGTGTTTCGTCTTTGACACCTAAATAGAAAAATACCTGGCACTCCTCCCTCTAATGGGGGGAGGTCCAAAATATCCTAGATCCATGAGGTCCCGTTGGGTCCATTATGGTGTCTACTAGCTTATTCTTGGAAATATTTTTGGTTTACTAAGAGAAGAAAGATTATTATCAAATAAAATATGACCACATGCATAAAACAAAGCGAAGAAATAAGAGGTAATTTTTCCTTTAGACTAACGCTATGTGATCAAGCAAGAAAAAAAATATGGTTTGGTTTTTTTGCGTATGATACTCAAAAATCCTAAATAGACCTAATCGTCCTTACACTCTCAGATGTAATTGGGCCTTACAAATATCTTTTCTGATGGGTACTAGGGTAAATGTGCCGAATGTAATGGAAACACCTTACAGCAACCAAAGAATCGACCAAGGTAATGGTAAGAGGATTTAGTGTTGCCTGCACCATCACCCATAGGGAAGGATGCCCTAGATTTGGTCACTAAAGTACCATCGTCCCACATGAGTGTTTGAGTCTCGAGCTTCTTTGTATTCAGCTACCAATATCGAGCACTAGATGGGTCAGGTAACCCCAATAAGAACCACACACACTAGTCTTAAGCTTAACCCCCTTTGAAACGGGTCTCTAGTAACACTCATATATTGGTTATGTAGGCATATAGACATATTTTAAGCTCCCTAAAAAGTAAACATCTATGTTTCAAAATGTAGAATGACCATGGCAGCTTATTGGATGCCTATCCCTGATGGTCCTAACCTGAACCATAATTTATTTTGTGGCCCCTGTGGGAGAATTTAGTGAGTTTGATTAGTGGTTATTTTTAGCGAGTCTAAATTTTCTTAGGGTTTTCCTTGGTGAAGTAACTGTAAGAAGAGGACAAAGGTACCAACACACTAGGTGCCTTATGCTCCAATGCTTACTGATGCTTCGTGTGTGCTTTGGAGTGTACAATCACAAGTGTTATGAGATTTGGATATGTGGTGATCCTTTACAATCCTTCTTTAATTACACTATGTGTGATTGTTCCTTGAAAAAATAAGCAATGTGCGGATTGTGGGCCACTTACACCTTGCCTAGTTAGACTATTTTTTGCACTATAGAGAGATGGAAAATCGTCTTAAGAAAGCATTCATATGCATACCCAAGCTCACCATGAAGTGCAAGGGTGGAAGAGATTACTTGCTTTCTTTTCAATAGTTTGGTCCTAGTCCCGATTTCTAATGCAAAAATTGAACTAATATAATGCAAAAATTGAAAAACAAGAATTAGCTAAAGATATGTGGATGTATGGACAACTTAATGTTCTGTTAATTACTCTATGTGTTTCATATCTTTTACCAACAAATCATTTTTTCAAATAGCATATGTGTATTGAAGGCCACTTACTTTCCCCTACTTAAACTATGTGTCATTTGCGAAGATAAAAAAATAAAATTAAAACAAGCTATTTTCAAGGCTAAAATCCAGAAAACAGTGTCCTAACCAGTTATGAAATACCGAAGCATAGTGATGGAAAATTTCTTATGTGTTTCGAACACCTTACAACTGCAAAAAAATGAGAAAATCAAGTGAAAATTGAGCTCATTTCCTACCGTGTGATTTATCTTGGCACACTTGTGAAGACTGCACGTCTGTTTGAACTGAATGCATGTGGATTGTAGAGATTGAAAAACTACACCTTCTCTCAGCCAAATCTCTCACTGAGGGTGACTGAAAAGTGCTGAGAGGAAGCAGGAGTGATTTTGTAGCAAGTCTGAGCAGGAGAGAGGACATGTATCAACAACCATTAGCTCAAAAGAAAGAATATAGTGGAGTCGTGATTCTTGTTGTATTGTATTTGACGCATGGGTGGACAAAATACACTGTGCTTAATAGGGAGGCTGATTTCCTACAAGAAAGTCACAGGTCAAATTGGTTTGTCAAACATTAGTGGAACAAGCTCAACATGTAATAAGCTATGTTAAATGGAAACATAGCATTCTACATAAACAAAAAAACAAAAACAACATGCACAAGAAACATGCTCAATAGAAAAAACAAACTAATAACTCAACAATGGAGAGATCTCTCCATTTATTAGGTGTTGGTGGTAGTAGAAGATAGAATGCTAAATATCTTGTAGTGGATCCTTCGAGCTACAGAGCTCAGATATCCAAGACAAGGGGGCTTCTTCCCCTCAATCTTTTAGCAAGCCTCTCTCCCCTCTTAAAGGATGGTACATCGACTAACACATTGTGAACTCTTCTCTCTTGGATTGAGGTGTTGGATGGAAAACAACTGAATCCTTCCAATCCTCTTGCTACTAGACAACACAAGCTAGTTTTTTGCTGAGCAATTTCGTCAACATAACAATGTCTTCTTATTTTTCTCTTCCCATGGCTGGCTTTTATAGAAAAATTTCAAATTTTCCTTCCCTCTCTTGGTACAAGATGGATGTTGACACAAGAGTGGGGGTATGATTCCTTTGTGTGCTACACTAAAACCTTAATGTGGCTCCAAGGCGGATGTACTTGTCTAGCTTGAGTGAGAATCTTTTTCTCCAAGTGTGCCAAGAAGTCTCATATGGTGACTTTCTGCATCCTCAGGTTCGTGCAGCTATTTGAGGGATAGTCACGATGTTCCTTGCATCTATCCAAGAAAAATCTACGAAGATAACCAAGGGTTAGTGCGTTCTGTGTGCAGTCCAAAAATTTCTTGCTTGACCTTAGGAAAATTAAAATTTTTCAACTCTTGTAATGTATTTCTTCCTTGTAGATCTTTATTTGTACCTTCTGCTTCACAATTTCTAATGTCTTTTTCTAGTACGATTTTTCAGCGTTAACATCGATAATATTCTTCCCTTTTTCATTCCCCTTGTCAGGTTCTAATTCAGAGTTCGAGCATGCATCTGATTCAGAAGCCTTCATCTCGGCCACCAGTGAGTGCTTGGCCCAGCACTCACTTGTGTTGTGAGTGGAGCTCTTATGGAACTCACACTTGTTTCTCATGTCCTTCTTCAACATCGTGGTGTTTTTCTTTGCTTATGGCTTTGGCAGATTGTCTCAGGCCATCATGCCTTGGCTTTGTCCTTTGTTCTACGGTTTGGGGGAACCTTTCCCTTGTTTTTGATTCATAGATCCAAAGTCTCACTTCTTCTGTTTGAATTTCTACTCATTCTTGGCAGCATATAGATATGTCGTACCAACCGAGGAGATGTCGAGGAACTCCATTTCCTACTGAATGTATCTATGTAGACAAATGCAATACTTTAGAACCAAATGGTTCTCTGAATCTCTTAAACCCAACTTTTTTCACAGGGTATGGAACAAATTCGTCAGATCATGCACATCTTGATCCCTTTGTTGTCACAGTATAGCCCATCTTATGTACCTGTCCTCATAGCTCCCCACGAGATAATATTGTTCCTTGATGGCATCTTGAAAATAATTCCAAGTGGGTATGAATGAGAACAAAGAGGTTTCCCCCTCACAATTTTTCTCATAGTAGGTTTCCCACCAATCCTTGAAATGCAAGGTGACTTTGAGGAGTGCAAAATTAATATTCTCCTGGTTGAAAAAGTCATGAACCGAGAAATACACTTCTAATAGAATCAACCATCTATCTACGACGTATGTATATATTTGGACATAAAATGTGGGAATTTTTGTAGTTCCTAGAGACAGCCTTGAGTTTCAAAATACCAATGCTTATGACATCTTAAAATCAAAGATTAAATGTGGGAAATTATATAAATTCCTCTGACAGAATATGGGTCAAGAGAATAATGGTTTTTTTTGTTCAAGAATGGAGAAGACTATTTGAGCCTGATTCATGTGAATTCCACAAAATGTGAGAGGGTTCAAGATGCTATGAGGCTGATGGCTTTTAAATGGGCCAAGTATAAAATAATGAGTAGAAGCTTTAAAAATATGGACAGGCATTGAGAAAGAACGGAGAAGGAACCCACAAGAGACAAGCTTACTAGAGGATTAAGAATATGTCCCCCTGTGAATTCAGAGGAGGCGAATATGAATGAGATATGGATAACAATAGAGGTTCATGGAGTGTGAATTAAGGGAGTGCAGTAAGCTTAATACATGAGCATTAACAAATAAGTGTTATATGGACATGAATTCATGAATAAAATTGCATACCACTGGAACCTACATTACACTAACCATCAAAGCAACAGAGCATGAAAAATGATTATACATAAGAAGGAGGTTATTGATAACAAAAAAGAAAAAATACATACTAAACAGTGCTCCATAAGGAATCCAAATAACAATGTTTTATTATATTAAGTTCAAACAGCTCTCCCAAATATGTATCTCAGAGCGCAGGGAGCACAATCATACAAAAATACAGAAAAATTCTCCAAAATTCCAGAAACCTTTTTCATTTTTTGAAATCCATACATATATAGTTTTCTCTAAGGGTCTATGATCCTAATCATTTATGATCGACCCATACCTATGAAATCAAACTACCCTACCTAAATTTCAGAGCGTACATGGAGCAATTACTTTGGTACTAAGAGAATTAAAATAGGAATGGGTGAACTTGAGATTTCACCAACAAAATCATCAAAATAAAATGGAAAGGGCATGGTTGGCCATGAAGGCCAATTATGGGAGCCTTCAAATGGTATGGCGAGGAGTGGCAGTGAACAGGTGAGAAGTTTTTCTTCCATTACTTAATTCCACATGCTTTTTGAATGCCTTCACTCCCTCGTTCTCTTGAATTCCACTAAATAGTTGTGAAATGACCAATCGTACTGTGCATGCTTGGCTCTTTAGCGAAGGTTCCCTGAGTAGACTGAATAAACCACAACTGCATGCTCCACCCAAAATCTCATGCTGTATTTGAATTGCAAACTGGAAACCAGATTTCGGAGGGGGGAATTAATTTTTTGTGGTATTGGATGGGGGGGGGGGTGGGTTGGGAAATCACTACAAGTTGCCACGTAGCATCAGTGGTGGTATTAGAAACTGGCCATTTTGGACCCTCCCCTGGCATTAAACTTCAGAAGGTGGAGGTGGTGCGAAATATATTATGAGCCATCAAATGCATTGTCCTGGAGCAGAGCTAAAGGCAGGATGGCAGAAGTGGAAGTGGATTTAGTGGGGCTTGTTAACAATGATATGGGTGAAAAAGGGCCACAAGAGTGCTATTGATGACGTGGTAGGGCAGTGGGACCCAAAGATATCACAATTGATTTATGATGACGTGGCAGTGACGTGGAAAGATGACATGGACCTCGCCCGCATACCACACATCTCAAGTTTTACAAGATAAATGCAAAGGGTCCATGTTAAAACCGCCGAAGTGCGATGCGATGGTGCTCGATCGCAAATCACAAATCGCAAGTTTTAAAGGATAACGACAGAAGTAAGTTTTAAACTCGCCAAAGTGCGAAGTGGGGGGAGGAGTAACATGGCAAGACAAAGGTGGGACCACCCGCACATCACAAATTTCAAGTTTTATACGTGAACAATGAAGGGTAAGTGAAACAAAGTGTGATGTGCGAAGTGAACGTGATGTGGCACAGACGGAGGTGGGCTGCCCTCATATCACATATCGCAAGATTTACATGATAGCAATGGAGGGTGAACAGTAATATTTGCGAAGTGAAATATGTGGGCACTTAATCATTGGGAAGTGTGAAAAGACGAAAAGTTAAGGGAAAGGTGGAAACAAAGGTTTTCATGTGATTTGGTAATGCAGTAAGGTTGGATGGGTCCCATCAAATTGCATCGGTGGAAATACAAGTTTTGGCTAAGTCTTAGGAGGTAAAGGTTAGAACTTGCAAGCAGAGATGTGCGATGAGTGGGGGGATGAGTGACATGGCATGATCAGAGGTGGGACCGCGCCCGCAAATTGCACGTCGCAAGTTTCATATGGGAGCAGGCAAAGGTTAAATGTTAAAATATGTGAGGAGTGATGTGCGATGGATGATGTGGCGTGGCAGAAATGGGGGCCGCTCGACCCGCATTTGAAGTGTTGGACATTCACATTACCTGCTCCAGCTCTTCATTTACTTGACTTTGATATTGCCTTATCCCCTCAAAAGAATCACAAGCCAACAATGTCTCCATTGGGAATGACGCACTCGTTTGACTGTGTCGAGGACTCATAGACCACCTGCTTGTGTTCTTCTTTGATGTGCCTGGGATCATCGTTAGAACCAATTTCAAGTAGCTTTAACCCAAAAAAAAAAAAAAATGAATTGATGCAGAAAAACATAACGACATATATACACTATGAGGATATGTACAATGGGCCATCATAGCCTGCTATCAGTGTTGGAAGTAAGGCTTGAGAAACTGTCCATTGACATGCATCTCGAGTGTATCTCCTTCCAAATTCTCCAGCGCAAAATTATTGGTGCCTTCCACCTCTACTACCTTGAATGGACCAAACTAGAGGGGGTCAAACTTCCCATGCTTCCCTTTGTCTTCTCGCCTGATATCCCATCGCAACACCAAATCCCCAACTCAGATTTCTCTGTATTTAGCTCTTTGATCAAATAATCCTTTCATTTTTTCTTGATCCTCTACTAGTCTAAGGCCTACTTGTTCCCGTGTTTCATTCAAATCCACCAACTGATTCATTCTTCGGATAAGGTATTTTGGCTCTTCCTCACTTACTTGTATGAATCAGGCCACAGGTAATGAAATCTTAATAGGGAAGACTACGGCTCTACCATACACTAGTTCATAAGGGGACTTTCCTGTGGATCTTTTAGTGGTGATGCGATTCGCCTAGAATGAAAACTTGAGCTAGGAATCCAAAGTATTTTGATTTTCATTGATGGTATTCTTCAAGATCCTCACTAGTGTCATGTTAGATGTTTCTTCTAGCCCATTCCCCTGTGGGTAGTACGCAGTGGAGTGTCCCAGTAGGATGTTGTAACGATGAAAAAAATTTACAAATTTAGCTGACTTGAAATCCTGGGCATTGTCTGTAATGATTTTAGTTGGAAATCCAAACCTAGCTATTATGTTCTCCTCTAGGAACTTGATCACCACCGAGTCTATAACATTTCTTGCGAGCACAACTTCTACCCACTTAGTGAAGTAATCTGTAGTAGTGAGGATCAATCGATCTTGATTGCTAGAGGCTAGGTGAATCTCTCCCATGAAGTCAATTCCCCACTATTTGAAAGGTTCTTCAACATGTACTGGGATTAATGGGAGAGGTGCATACCTTTTATTTTTGGCGAACTCTGACATTTCTTGCAGGACTAGACGCGAGCATGTACATCAAAAAATAGTTTAGGCCAAACTAAACCTGACTTTAAGATCTTGTGTGAAATGGATATCCAACTGTAATGCCCACCACATATCCCTTCGTGGAACTCGGTCATCACTTGGTCAAATTCTTGCTCTGTCAAAAACAATAATAAGATCCCCGTCGAATCTTTCTAATATAGTCACAAATTTTCCACAATGTACTTTAGAGACCTTAGTCTCAAAGTGTGATACTTGATCTTATCATAATGAGGGGCACACCTTAGAGTTAAAAGGTATTCCACTATGTCTTTATACCATAGGGATAGCAGGTACTTTACATGTGTCATTTGTGTGGAAGATTCTATGCCCTGATGCATACCTGTATCCTCCTGTGCTTCTCCTCCTATCGTAGACATATTTATTCCTAGAGCCTGACAGTTGGATTCAAGCAAGATTTTTTCCAACCCCTGGCCTTTGATGAGTTTGGTAGGCTTTATCTCCATCTCATACTCCTAGATCTTAGCTATCCATTTTCACCTCTTCCTTTCACTATCACCCTATACCAGAATATCCTTCACTACTACAGTGGGTACATAAGCTGTTATGGATGATTGTAACACATACACCCAGAATATCTTCAATGATTTGACCAGAGCGTAAGCTTTATTCTCCAGGATATCATATTTTAGTTAGGCATCTCGCAGGTCTTGCCTGAAGAACACAATGGATTGTTCATGCCCCTCAGCATTTTTCTGTAAAAGCACTACAACTATTGTGTGGCGAGAGGAAAAGGAGAAAATCATGAATGGATTACCATAATCTAGACCTGCTAGCATTGGAGCTTCTGGAAAGGCCTGTTTGATCCTGTTGAAAGAGTCCCTAGATTCAGGAGTCCATCTAACGTCACTATTCTTCTTCAGCATCTCGGTGATGTTTCAGAAAATCTTAGCATAGTTTGGAATGACCTTATGAGGAAATTTATTCTTCCTAGGAATACATGTACTTCCTTTTTGTTTCTTGGTATGGGAATGTCGTTTATCACCTCTACCTACTTTGGGTCGATCTTCACTCCCTCCTTAGTTTCTATGTGCCCCAATAAATTTCTTTCCTCCAAGGCAAACATGGATTTTTTTGGATTCAGAGACAAGCCATAGCTTCAACATTTATCAAAGGTTCGTCGAAGGTGATCTATGTGTTCAGCTTCACTCTTTGAAAATATGGTGATGTCGTCCAGGTAAGTCACCACAAAATTATCTTTCTCTCCTCTAAAAGCAATGTCCATAGCAGGCCGGAATGTGGCACCAACGTTTATCAGGCCAAAGGGTATTCGGGTGTACATGAAGGTTCCCAAAGGTGTAGTGAACTTCATCTTCTTTTGGTCATCCGAGAGCACTGCCACTTGATTATATCCTGAGAAACCATCCATCATGGACATGCGGGAGGATCCCACCACCTTTTGCAATATGTGGTCCATCTTCGGGAGGGGATATTTATCTTTGAGTAAGGCTCTGTTCAAATTGCGGAAATCCACACAAAGCCAGATTTCAATGTTCTTCTTTCTAACAAGAACCAATTTCGCCACCCATTTGGAGCACCTTAGAGGGACAATGATCTTAGCCTGCAACAACTGGGAGAAGAAGGGGATTGATCTGTCTCAGATTTTTCTTATGAGGCTTAGCGTCCTCTTTGAGTGGTATCTTGTGCTATATAATGTCAATATCGAAAGTATTCATATTCTGGTATGACTAGGTGGGGACATCTCTATATGACTGAAATAGCCTGAGGTACTGATCTTGGTATTCTACAGGGAGCCCTTTTGACACCTTTACCACCTTTGGATCTTCTTCTGTCCCAATATTCACGTCCTTGATAGGATCGTCGAGGGTAATTTTTCTGGGATTCACCGGGATGCCATTTTTATAAAACAGTCTCTCCAATGGCACAACACCCCTGGGAATGACAATTCCCTTTAATTGTAGAACATGGTGTCTAGCTAGTGTCTCTTCCCACTAGTTTTTGGCTCTTCATTGTCATCCTCAGTGACTGAGTTGATCACCATATTTGAGAACTCGACCCCCATTTCCATAAAATGTTGGACATTCTCTTCATATTCGAAGACTTGGTAATGCTTTACGTTATCTGGAATTGAGGGGCAGTGTCACACTTCAACCTCATATCTAAGCACGGGATTCTATGGGGGGTGGAAACTACTAGTAGCTACAACTAGTGAATCTTCCATTCTGTTCTTATCCCTTGGCATGAACTGAATGTTAAAAGTAGAAAAGAAGTTCTCAACCAAATCCCATACCTCATTCCTGTAAGCTTTGAGACGTGGGTGCTTAGTTTGGCATTGGCTCCTGACTTGTTTTACTGCAAGCTCTGAATCTCCAAACACCTTGAGATTCTGTATGTTCATGTTCCATGCCACCTACAAACCTAAAAATAGGGCTTCATATTCAGCCACATTATTTGTGGTTTCGAATTTCATCTTAAAAAAGAGGGGAACCAAGCATCCTTCTAGTGATATCAAGAGCACCTCGACCCCATTTCCTTCCCGTGAGTAAGCTTCATTAAACTGCAAGGTCCATATCTTTTTTTCCTCTCTTCTCATAGGATTATTCTGTATTAGAGGATCGATATTCATTTATTGTAGGAAATTTTCATCCTCCTCAAGCATAAGACAAGAGAATTCACCCTCATTACCATATACCGGAGAATTTGTGGAACCATTGGCTTTGGTGACCTTCTTCATGAATCTAGATTCACAGTATAATCTTCTATCCTCCACACCAAATACTAGAATAGTGGCATAGGTGAGGTCAAGTTTTATGGATCCTTCAATATTGGATCCCTAGGATCTGGACAACAAAATTCCAAACTGAGTTGGGATAACAGCCACAACAATGTCCATTACCACGCTTTTGGCCGAAATCTAGGCTAAATTTACTACTAGATATTTTATCATGCCCAAGCATTCCAACCTCTTGGAATCAAAAGAATACAAATATTTATAAGGCCTAGTAATCTACAACCCCAACTTCTCCATGACATACAATGGCAATAGATTATGTGAAGCCCTAGAATCTAGCATACAGTTGTGCAATCAAGGTCATGTATAACTAGATTCACATAGAATGGGGGAGTGGTTGAGTCCAAATCTTGTACATGAGGTCCAAAAACTACCATGGGTCTTTCTTCTTGGAGATTGAGGTTGTCAGGCAGAGGGCCTACACCATGTGGTAGCATGAATTGAGAGACTTGGGCCTTGTATGAGGGATGTTTTAGGAGCTAATTCAGGGGACCGGGATCTTGACCTTCTCTAATTCTTTCTGGAGGCTAAAGGTCATTGGATTTTTTTTTGTAATGACTTCTTTGGACTACTCTTTAGGGTGTTTAGGGTAGTTCAAGGCTACATATGACGACTTCTTGTTTTCGGGAGGATCAGAGCCTTGCTTTGTGGAAGTGGACGCAACGAATTTATGATGGGTAGACTCTTATAAAGTATTTTCCCCCTTACCCGTAGAACTTGGAGGATTTTTTCTCTTGATTTCAACTCTTTGTCTTGTTCCTGCACTCGGGTTCTCTTCCTGGAGGACCTGAGATAATAATTCTTGTGGATTTGAGCTTGCATAAAATCCATGAATAACCTGCATTACTTGTCAATATATTGATCTGTTGAAGGAACTTCCCTCTCCTCTTGCTCCCCTTGCAAGGTAAGTTAACCTTCCTCATAATTTGAGTAAGCAAGGAATTGATCTCCTCAGCTCTCTGTGGCTTCCTCAGCTTTTCCTTCCATTTCCCCTTCCAGGTATAGAGGAGGTTGGATGTGATCTTATTTCTCCTTTCTTTCCCAGTGCAAAAAATGTTGAGGGTGCTTCCAATATTTGGGATTAAACCCATGGTTTTGAATCATTTGGTTAGGATGAGGAGGGGAATTATTGGCCTCCAATTCAAGCTTCACCAGCTTATTTGATAGGTTCTTGATTAGCTTATTCATCTCTTCGATTCTATACTCCTGTGATTCCCTCTCTTGATTAGAGGTAGAAGCCTCCTCCCTACTCATTCTTTGGGCATCATGCTTTGTCTTCCCTTTGAATTTACCAATAGAAGGAAAGTTTGCTTCTACCTCCAATGCATCAGTCTGGATCTCATCCAGAGATGTAGACTTTCTTTCTCTTAGGGTGAACCCGAACTATGGTTTAAAAGCTCTTGTTAAAACCACCTTAGCAGCTGCTTGGGGAGGCTTTATTTCAGCGGGAATATTATTATAAATCTTATTGAAGCTCTTTATGAATTATGTTACATCCTCATTGTGTCTCTTTTTAAGAGCATTGAACTCTGTGAGGACATATCCATGGTCCCTCTTTTCTCCCCATCGTAGTGTCAATAAATTCTCCATTTCTTCCCAAGTTGTGACTATGTTATCAACAATATATTTGAACGAATTTCGAGCCTCTCCATCCAAGGATTGGACAAAAATCTGCAACACCACATCTAGGTGCTCTAAATTTACATTCTCAGCAAAGGCGCAGAATGTTTCTATATGTATATGCGTAGAAGTATTGTCTTCTCCGGTCAACCGATGCAGGAGTTTTAGATAATCTTGAGGCATGATGTTCAGTACTAGAGGTAGAGCCAGTGGGGCATATTTGTTGAGGAGGAAGATAGGTACAACCATGAGGGATCAAGTGGTGGTAGATTTTGAGGATGAATTGGCTATGGTATAACAAGTGTGTGTTGAATAAAGGTTTCTATATCGGTCTGTAAAAATATTTGGAGTACTGCAACTTTTTTCACTTCTTCAGCCTCAGGAGTAGGGTGCAAGGGAGGTAACAAAATATTAGTGGATTTAGCTTTGTTTTTTATGATTGAACTGGCTAAAGCAAAGGCTTCTAGAGAATACTCAAGTACACGAGCTGTGGTGATAGGATGATAGATGTCAGCTTTCTGAGAAGAGGAATGCGAAGCTTCTAGAGTATATGAGGGTAGGTCAGCTTGGTTGGGCTACTTCTCCTTCTAGAATCTCTTAAATATAATATTTTCGGGATCAAACAAAGAAGGGGTTCTATGCTAGGAAGTATTTAATTGGTTTTGAGGCCTTTTTTAAGCTAGGATTACAACTGGTTTGAATTTAAATAATAGTGGAGTCACCAAGGTGAGGGCTATACAACTCTCAACCATTCGTGCTCATCTAATTGAAGGGTGAAGATTATGTCATATACTAGGGAAAAGGTTTTCTAATTCGTGTCCTCGACAAAAACGCCAAAAAGATGTCGTAGTTCCTAGAGACAGCCTTGAGTTGAAAAATTCCTATTCCTAGGGCATCTTAAAATCAGATGTTAAATGTGGACAATTGTATAAATTCCTCTGATAGAATATGGGTCAAGAGAATAATGGTCTTGGTGGTTCAAGAATGGAGAACACCATTAATTTGAGCTTGATTCATGTGAATTCCCCAAACAGTGAGAGGGCTCAGGAGACTATGAGGTTGATGGCTTTTAAATGGGCCAAGTACAAAAAAATGAGCATAAGCCTTAAAAATATGCAGAGCTGTTGAGAAATAACGGAGAAGGAACCCACAAGATACAGGCTTACTAGAGGATTAAGAATTTGTCCCTGCGTGAACTTAGAGGAGGCAGATATGAATGAGATATGGATAAAAATAGAACTTCATGGAGCATTAATTAAGGGAGTGCAACAAACTTAATACATGAGCGTTATATAGACATGAATTTATGAATAAAATTGCAAACCACCAGCAGCTACATTACATGAACCATCAAAGTGGCAGAGCATGAAAAATGTTTATACATAAAAATGAGATTACTGATAATAGAAGAGAACAAATACATACTACTCATTTCTCCATTTGGAATCCAAATAATAGAACTATATCATATTAAGTTCAAAGAGCTCTCCCAAATATGTATCTCAGAGCACAGGGAGCATAATCATACAAAACTACAAGAAAATTCTCCAAAATTCTAGAATCCTTTTTCATTTTTTGAAATCCATACATATGGAGTTTTCTCCGAGGGTTTACAATCCTAATCATTTATGATTGACCCATACCTATGAAATCAAACTATCCTACATAACTTGAAGAGCATACATCGAGCAATTACTTTTGTACTGAGAGAATTAAAACAGGAATGGGTGAAATTGAGATTTCACCAACAAAATCATCAAAATAAAGCAGAAAGGACATGGTTGGCCATGAAGGCCAATTATGGGAGCCTTCAAACGGTATGGCAAGGAGTGGCCGTGAACAGGTGAGAAATTTTTCTTCCATTACTTAATTCCACTTGATTTTTTAATTCCTCCACTCCCTCATTCTCCTAATTTCTACTCAGTAGATGTGAAATGAACAATCGTACTATGGGTGTGTTAGTCATCAGCATTTTTTACTTGTTGATGATGACTAGTTGTAACAGCCAAGTTTTCCAACAGCTGATCTAAAAATTTGTCAAATTTTCCATCTGGGAAAACATCCATAAAACTTTTTCACCCTCCTACCTTTTCAGTCCGCCCATGATGAGATAAAACCTCATTATCAAAACCTACCTAGCCTTAGCCATACTAGTCTGCCCATTAGCTCTAAAGAGACCATCCAAATCCATTCAAACAGTCTCCCCTAAGTTAGGAAGTGGCACTTTAAGGCATTTCACACTTGGCAAACTATCAAAGAGCCAAAAACCTCCATCTGCTATATACCAGTCATAACAAACGTTCCTACTCTACTAATGAAGTTGGTTACAGCCCTAGGTCGTGCCACTAATACACCCTTAAGTCTCAGTAATCCATAGACCATAAGTCAAGCCGATTGTAGGTGTTTTTACAGTGTTTGATGGATCTTTCAAGTACATAAACATACCAGCATCTCAGAAGACAAATTTTGGCTCCACATGAGAAGACAGCTGCTTCTAAATGTGATCTTGAGCCTGGGATGCAACTATAGAGCAAAGCGTTTCTCATCAAGCTCTTGCGACCTCATTCAAAGCCTGAAAGGGCAGTAAAAGGATAAACAACACTATCAAGAGGCTATTGATATGACATGACTAAGAACCTCCTTCATTTATAAGCAGAGGGTTTGAAGACCAAAGTGCCTCCTTCATCTATAAGCAGAGGGCGATGAACAAAACTTGGTTTTAAGAGTTGCAACCGACTATAAGACAGATTTGTTTTTAATAGATAGTGAGACAATGACTAGGGTTTTCTAAAGCAAAGTGATGATTGTAGGAAGAGGTAAAAGTAGTAGTGTTTGTCGAAGTTTGTTTGCCTGCCATCATGTATAAGAGAAACCATTGTCAATCATGCTCATCAAACATTCTTCAGCAAATTAAGACAAAAGAGTAAAAGGGCCTCCTTCATTCATAAGCAGAGGGCCAGGGCATTGACTGTTTTCAAGGTTGACTGATCAAAAGATAAGTAGTAAGAACAGTAAGAGATAGTTGAAACAGAGGAACAATGTAAAAGACCAAGAAGGAAAGCAGGGGTACCACTGCAATCCAAGGAGTTAAACTTATCTCTTAACAAAGTTTCTTTCAAAAGACAGTTTGCAGCCCAAACAAAACAAACTTGAGAGAGTGGTTGATGACATGGGTCATTGCACCGGAAAAATACATGATAAAGATTATGTTTCAAAGGACACTGATCTCCCTACTCATAAGAGGATGTCCTTCAAATTACTTATCATAAGTTAACAAAGGAAACTTGAGTTTAGTTTTCCCAACAGAGCGCTGCAAATATCATCACAGGCTTACAAAGACACAAACAGGTTATGGCCTGAGTTTCAAAGCCCTGGAGCAACATGCAAAGCCAATAAGGCATGTCACTATTTCCAATTAAAGGCATGTTCCTTATAAAAAGGTCAAAGGTACCTCATTAATGCATTTTGAGTAAAGAGAAAAAATGTTAAAGAAATTCCCTTTCAAATGGACAGAGGTGGAAGAGCCTGAGTGAATGCAACTGCATTTTGCACCCACAGTCAGAAATTGAGTTTAAAAGGCACCTGACAGTCAAATCATTTTCACAGTAGGGCCTTATCACTTGTGAAGCATCCAGAGCAAAAATGTTAGTTTATGTTGCAAAAGGGATAAGTGACCTCCTTCAAAATGTCAAAGAAAACCCCATGCAAACACAAAATATCCTCTATAGGTGTCCTCTTTTCAAATGACAAAGATAGGTATACCATACAAAGACCAAAGGTATAAAAGGGATTTTGAAGTGGCAGTTAAGTTTCTTTTTCAGTAGAAAGACATTGCAAATAGGTATACAGGGTTATAAGAGTGCAAGAGAGATCATGATATGTGTTTCAAAGTCTTGGAACCCGATAAAGGCAATGTGAGCATGCCACTGTCAAAAGGAAGGCCTTTTTCCTATGAAAAATATGTCAAATATGATAATGAAGCCTGGGTGGTTATGATTAATTTTCACCTCCAAAGCAAAGAAAAACATCATTTGGAGACGTGCAGCTACAGGCACAAGGTGGTTTTGAGCCAGTCTCCCTCTAAGCAAGCAGATATAAGTACCTTTCAAATTTGAAAGCACAATGAAAAAAGTTTAACCTGTTGAATATTTTTATAAAGTGAATAGGTTAATACCTATTAAAGCTCTTTAAATGCATGAACATTCTTTGTCAACAGTCAAAATCATTTTGGTTTTCGAAAACAAACCAAGGCATCATTTCAAAGAGTAAAACCTTCAAAAAACCCTCACAAGTCTAAACCAAGGGATTTCGTTTTGTTTTCATTTCAAAGGGACAAAGGACCATTGCAAATTCATTGTGCAAACCCCAAAGCAAGAGCAAGGCATTCCTTTGATGTTCACGAGGCCGGAGAAGGAGGTTTTGAGAAAAAAAACATAGTTTTCAAGGGTTAAAGATTGCGCGGCGCGCCTGTAACGTTGTGTGGTGCGTTTGAGCGCGGAAATTACAAAGGGAAACAAAGCTATAGCGGCGTGTGGTGCGCCTGTGGCTTCTCGTCACGAGAGCTCGAAAAAGCCACCCAACTGTGTTTTGCGCGACTTTCTTTCCTCCTAAAGGTGCTGTGCATAAATTCGACACTCAAGACACCTCCAAACAACTCCTAAAGCGGATCAAATTCCTCAAGGAGCATAATCATAGATTCCAAAGGTATGTTATGTGCCTATTTGCCCTTTTAAGACTGCTAAGACAGAGTGAAATGGTTAAAAATCACAATTTAAACCATAGGTTTGAATTTTGTGCGAAAAATGAGATTTACTATGGTTGATGAAACATTAAAATCTTATGAGTTTTGTTGACAAGAAAGGGCCATGGAACTGTCCTCAAAACTGCAATGAAAGAAAGGAGAGACAAGGTGTTTAAAGGGTTAAACAGTAGGTCAGTTTTCAAACGCAGTGATCATCAGATGAGCATTTTAACCTTCCAAAAGTCTCCTCTGTATGTTAAAAGGATAAAAAGCAGTGTTTGGCTTTCAGTTCCATAAAGCAGAGTCAGTGAGTAAGCTACCATTTTCATTCGAAGGTGTTGTCAAAATGGATATAAGGAACTGTAGAATATAGAGAGGGCAGTATTTTTTTAAGGAGGATTTTATTGTTGTGGAATACTACAGGACTTTTTTTATGACTACATCAAAAACGGAATAAAATCTGTCCCCTTATCCTATTACACAGTAACCTTGGACTGTGTATACACTTTGTGTGTGACTGTGTTTATGGTGTTGAATTTATTGGTTGAGTGGCCTAAAAAAGAGAGCAGTGTTTTTGAATTAGAAAGGCTTTTTGTTTTTCCTTCCCCTAAAAAAGACGAGGTTGTCCTATTGCCTCAAAACACCAAAGCTGGGTTCCCTTACATAGGAAAGTCACTTTGACTGTGTTTATCTTTGAGCTTTGTGTATTCATTGTAAATATTGGATGATTGATATTCAAAGGTTAGAAAAGGCAGTATTATGAAAGAACAGAGGTCCTATACCAAAGGAGGACAGTTCACATTACATTTGAAACCATTGTTGCTTACAATAAGTTGACAGGCTGAGACAAAGTTTTGTTCAAAAAAACATTTCAAAAAATTTGAGGCATTTTGGTGTTTCAAGAGCACATCTAGATCAAGATGCCTTCCAGGCAAGATAGAAGGAGTGGGTTGCATAAGAGGTATGAGCCAATTTCCACCGAAGAAGTCAATGCACACCCATCTATCTTATTTAATTTCCATGAGGTGGGATGCTTGGATTTTTGCCAGTGGGTAAAAGAAGTAAAAAGCTTCTAGCCTTTAACACATTTGTGCGCCTTGAGGTTCAAAGAAAAACATTTTCAATTGGTAGGCCTTGATTTCAAGTTCTCCCCGAGATCCATATCCAAGGCTACTAAAATTCCCTACATTGGCGAGAAATGGTTCAAACAAAGCTATTTGGACTTAGATGACTACAAGCCCTTCCTCAAGCCTGAACACAGAGAAGCATGCACTGCTATTTTTCCTTTCTCTTATCTTTTAGCCAGCTATGCCCCCCTCATGAAGATTATCATGAATTATTTCACTTGTGAGGGGAGATTCTCACGAGTTTATGCATACCACATCCGACTGTTGATGCATTTCACAAGAACCAAGCAGCTGAATCTTCCTTTCTTCTTGTGCAGAAGCATTGAGAAAATGGCTTTCTCTATCCAGAAGAAGCCTCCATCCCAGCAAATAGCCTCTCTATTCCATCACTCTCTCATTAAAATCATCATCCATCACGAGCTTGAGAAGAAAGGGATTTCTTGGGATGTTTTCATCAGTCACCCAGATTTCTCCACTGTCCCTCCAGTCCATACATCCCCTACATCTCCTACTCATCGCCCCTCCCCGTATTCTAGCAGGCCTACTCCTAAAAATCTCAAGTTCACTACAGCACAAACAAAAGAGCAGGGAGAAGGAGAAGAAAGTGGCCAGCAGGTGGAGGAAGGTCATGAATATGAAAGAAAAGATGAAGAGCAACAAACTGAGGATGAGGGACAGCATCATGACAGTGGTGATGGTGAACAGCAGCAGGAACAAGAAGAGGAGAGTGTTGAATAGCAGCAACTCAATAGTTATGAACAGCATCAAGGAGACCAAGGGCAGCAGTTTGAACAACGGCATGAGCAAGAAATTGAGACAGAGCTGCAACATGATATTGATGACCAAGGGCAGCAGGAAAGTAAGGCAGGGCGACAGCATGATATTGAGGAGCAGGGGCAAACTAAAGAAGATACACAGCAGCCTCCTCAAAATACACAGCAGCTTCAAGAAGAACAACAGTTTCAAGAAGGGAAGGGGCAAAGTGACAAAGGCAAAGGGGTCATGCCTCTCTCTCCTAAAAATACAAAGTCCCGGACAGCTAGGAAAATGATTCCAAGGGTGGTCACTCCAAATGTGACAAGGGCTTTTCGAAGCAAAGGTAAATTGCCTAAGAAGCCTATCATTGATTTTCCTAAAAGGAAGAGCACTAGAATAGCCACCAAAAGCAAAGGGAAGGGCAAAGTAGAAGGAGGTCATGAGCGGGAGAGTGCATCCAGTATCATCCCAATCCCAAGTGATGATAGTGATAATGAGGCCCGCATTCTAGAAAACCTCTTGATCCAAAGAGAGAGGCAAATTGGTGCATTGAAAGATGATCTTCATAGAGCTAGGAATTTCAATCAATTCCTGCGAGTTCAAAATAGGCAAATGAATGTTCATATGGCTATTCATGAGACACGGGCGATTAAGTACAAGAAGGAGGCCTCCAAAGCCCAAGCAAGGATAGATGAGCTCATACGTGATTTTGATGAAAGTGAAGGTGATGATTAGCCTGAGAGAAAGAGGCCTAGAACCATAGGGCTTCAAAGAGCCCTTGAGAAACAAAAAGAGGAGGAAAATTCCCTTCTCCAATCCACTCCTCTCACAGCATTTTTTGAACAGGAGATAGAAAACAACAAGGTGGCATGGCTTGAAAGATTCAATGACCATTTGGAGAATAATTTGGAGAGGGAAAACAAGGATTTAGAGCTGCAAAGGAGAATGACGAAGCATTACCAAAATTTAAATCAGTTTGCCCGGCGCAAGTTAAAGGCTGCCCAAGAAAAGCTAAAGGAGGCTAAAGGGAAGCGCCCGGCATGGAAAGTGAGAAAAGACACATCAGGACTTCATATTTTGGCTTTTGCTTTAGAACATGTTGCTAAGGACCCTTGAGGGTAATACACACCGATTTTGGGCAAATTTTGACATACTTTGGTTTTTTGGCATTTTTGAGTTTTTGGTCAAAACTCATGAAATTTTCCATTTCAGTTTGGGAGATCGTCAAAGGAGGAGAATGGTATCATTGGATGCCATAATTTTAGGAGCACACTCTCAGCGATTTTCAGAACATTTGGAGATCATTTTCTCCCCCGAAATGGCGAAAAATGCTCGCTTTTTGCACACTCTGCCCGATCTATCAGCAGACTGTAATTTTTTGTTTTTTTACACACAGGTTCCGTTTTTGAGGACTTCCAGGCATTAGATTGGAAAAATTTAAGTTTTTCCATAAAGTAGACAATCAAAGCTTTCCAATGAGCTATCATGAGCCTCATTTCGACATCAGGAAGGCTGCCAAATGTTGCCGGCAAGTCAGGGGACCTTTTGCTGATATAAATTTTGAATATTTTTGTAATTTTTGAACCTCAAAAAATTGCTTTTTCCAAATGTGCGTTTAGCTATTTTTGCACATGAAAAATGATGCAAAGTAAATTATATTTCCTTTTTTAGCATTTTTAGATATTTTATGAGATATTTTGTGCCTTGGGCTTTGCAAAGCCTCAAGGACAAGATTAGATATTTTGATTAGGCCAATGGGATGGCAAGTTGAACCATGAGGTTTTCCTCACTTTGGCCTATTTATTCCAAAGAATTTCATTGTAAAACAAGGCTGAACTTGAGAAGAGAAGAAATATATGGTCATATAAGCTATGGAAGAAATACTTGTCTCATGCTTTTGGATTGCCTCTTGGATGTTCTTGGATGAATGAAGAAGGATTTTTGTTGGATTCCATGACTTGGTAGAATGGTATAGTGTCTCTTTCTATGTTTTGTCTTCTAGTTTTCATTCATGAATACATGTTTCTTGCTTGCTATAGATCAGTAGAGAAAAAATTTGAGACATGCCCTT
This sequence comes from Pinus albicaulis, assembly GCA_034641835.2. Lineage (NCBI taxonomy): Eukaryota > Viridiplantae > Streptophyta > Pinopsida > Pinales > Pinaceae > Pinus > Pinus albicaulis. The sequence continues at coordinate 199,417 of JAXQQM020062769.1, read as the reverse complement.
GGAGGCACCTCAAATTTCCCGTTTCTTCATAGCTTTCATGTTTTCTTCCTCCTTAGTCATATTAAAGAATTCTTAATTTCTCTTTAGTAACTTGAGGATATTGTTGTTTGTTTCATTCATAGTTCTATGTATTGCTAAGTATGATTTATGGTATTCCCTACTTACCTATGGATATCCATAGCTCCATCCATGAAATTATCTCTTTGACTGATTAGATTATCATTTTGTTGAACCAAGGAGGCCTAGTTTCGATCTAGCCCTTTGTCTAAAACTATGCAAATATTATTTTCAAAGTGCCCAATAATTTGAAGCACTGTGTTTAGGCGTTCCAGCATAGTGTTTTTAGTTGTTTGTATGTCTTAAGTGTTTTCCCCAAAGTCTAATAGCTATTTCCCGAAGTTAGAGAGTTATATATCTCTATGCATGGCTTGAATGTTTATTTCTATGTATTGATTAACTTATAGTTACATTTTTCATGATTAATGGTTTTCCCTACCATGTTTATGTTTGCCATTAAACTAGTTATGCTTGAAATCCTTTGTTGTTCACAAACTTGATGTCCATTTACTCCATTTTGCCCAAAGATCCTTTCTACCTTGAATCAAATCGGCCCTTCAACAGCCTTGTATCACCATATAATAGTTTTCTTGACATTTTTGACCCCATAGCCCAGTTAATCTGACATCTTTTTACCTATGTTATGTCTTTGATCAGTTTCATCCCTCACAACCTAAAAACCAAAACCAAAAAACTTACTTCATAACTAGCCTAAAATCAGAACAATAATAAGCAAACACACAGATATCCCTTACACATATAGAGAGAGCCCTCTCTGAGTCCAGGAAGGCTAGGTCCTTGGGCTCCAAAGACTGGTTTGATGTTACACTGTCATTTGGCTTGCCAATCAGCCAAATCATGGGACCCTAACAAGGTGATTAGCTCTTTAGCAGAGGTTCCCTGAGTAGACTGAATAAACCAAAACTACATGCTCCACCCAAAATCCCATGTTGTGTTTAAATTGCAAACCAGAAATCGGATTTCAGAGGGGGGCATGAATGGTTTGTGGTATTGGATGCGGGGGGGGGGTGAGGGGGGTTGCGAAATCACTACAAGGTGCCACGTAGCACCAGAGGCGGTATTAGAAACTGGCCATTTTGGACCCCCCTCTTGGCATTAACCTTCGGAAGGTGGAGGTGGTGCGAAATATATTATGATTCGTCAGATACATTGACATGGAGCAGAGCTGAAAGCAGGATGGCAAAAGCAGAAGTGGATTTACAGAGACTCATTAACACTGAAATGGGAAAAAAAGGGCCACAGGAGCACTATTGATGATGTGGAAAAGTGGTGGGACCCAAAGCTATTGCGATTGATTTATGATGACTTGGCAGTGACATGGCAGTGACGTGGAAATATGACATGGACCTGGCCCGCATACCGCACATCGCAATTTTTACAAGATAAATGCAAAGGGTTCATGTTAAAACCGTTGAAGTGCGATGTGCGATGCAGTGGGGCATAATCACAAATCACAAATCACAAGTTTTAAAGGATAATTGTAGAGGTAAGTTTTAAAATCACCAAAGTGTGAAGTGCGGGGAGGAGTGATGGGGCAGGATGGAGATGGGACTGCCCACGCATCACAAATCATAAGATTTATGTGTGAACAATGAAGGGTAAGTGATAAAATGTGCGATGTGTGAAGTGTGATGGCAGGGAAGGTGGCATGGTACGGACAGAGGTGGGGCCACCCCCATATCACATATTGCAAGATTTACATGATAGCGGTGGAGGGTGAATGGTAATATTTGCGAAGTGCGATATGTGGGCACTTAAATTTCGGGAAGTGCGAAAAGGTGAAAAGGTAAGGGAAAGGTAGAAACAAAGGTTTGCATGCAATTTGGTAATGCGGTAAGGTTGAATGGGTTCCACCAAATTTCATAGGCGAAGATATAAGTTTCGGCTAAGTCTTAAGAGGTAAAGGTTAAAAATTGCGGGGAGAGATGTGTGATGAGCGGGGGGATGAGTGACATGGCATGGATGGAGGTGGGACCTGTAATATCCCAAAAGGGAGAATGCAGTAATAATGAGACACAATATAAGAACTGGAACTAAGTAAACAATAAATCTCAAGACAACATCATAATTTACAGAGAAGCTGAGCCATTTTATTATATTGGAGAATATTCAGTTACACAATGTACAAAATTTGAGGAGATCTAGCCAAAGAGATGGCCTAGAATCACCCAAAAAACATGCTACAATAGGCACTGCATAACTAGAGAGCTACTGAAGAAAATACCGCATTGTCCCTTCAATAGAATATGAATATATGACTGCGGGATGAAAAGGAAAATGTATATGTAATCAAATTTGGAGCTCAAATGATGCCTAGATTCAAGATCTGGCCAATGTGATGGATTCCCAAGATAACCCAGAAAGGATTTTCCAGATCTACAACTTTGGAAAATCACCCTCCTAGGATTTGATCTTTGATCTGCTAGGAATTACAGATTTGAAGCTAGATTTGAAAAATAGTTGGCCAAAATATGTCACAATATCAAATCTAAGCTTGAAGGGTTGATCACTCCTTCAGATCTACAAGCTAGAAGCTCTAGATCTGGCTTCTCAATCCTCCAATAATGATTACAACTATTGCAACACAACTACCAATAGAAACTATGTTGTGAGGGAAAGAGAGGCCTTCTTCCTCCTAAAATATGCTGCAATAAACTCCAGGCTGATGGAAATACTGATGGAAAGTTGAGGGAATGATCCCTCGTAGGATTACTAGTTGAAATGCTAGCAACTTCCTTCCTCCTTTTGGATCTGCAAAATGGACAGCGTAATTCCTGAAGGTATTACTGCTGCTAGGAGGTCAATAAATTTTGGCCTGATGCTAGATCTAATATGAAGCTTTGGGAATTATGATCTTTAAGCCCAAGGTGATAGGAATAAACCTTCACCAGTTCTCCAGCTGAAATACTGAAGACAACCTTCACATTCCAAACTGATCTTCAAAAATCTGCAATTTCTGAATATGAATGTTCTACAGAAAGTAGGAAAGATATGTGGCACCAATTCCTGATGTAGAATGAAGTACAATACTCTTTCTGGAGCTACTCTAAGAAAGAGGTGGGATTCCTGACCAGGAACACCCTGTGCTAAACATAACTTGCAATCTCTACTAAACAACCTAAGAAAGCAATGGAATGTCACATGGTAATTCTAGATCTAAAAAGATCCTCAACGTCAATAATCACTAGCATGCCTTCATCCTTGCCTTCATCTTATTTATATAATGTTTGAGCCTTCCCATGCCTTGCCCCCCATCTAGACTGCGTTGTGCATGTGGACAAGATCTTCCATGCTTTATTTCGTTGTTTGACCAAGTCATCCATCATGTCTAGGTGCAGTGTACACTCTCTCCATCTTGTGTGCATTAATTGCATAACTTCCTCCATCATCTTATCAAGAATGCTCCATGATCTTTCGTTTGACATCTTCAAGATCTTAGTTGACTGTATCAACCTCCATGATCTATCTCAATTAATGAGACATGATCTAAAATTTCATTCACATTAATAGTTTCTCAACTACCTCATTATGTAGATCTAGGCTTAATTAATCCACATTCAACACAAAAAGTGGATATTTATTCATATTGAGGATTATGGGTCCCCCCACCCTTTTATTTATTTAATTAATTAATAAAGTTAAGAATTATATTATTCCAAAAATAAGGTGAAAATTTGGGAATATTACATGACTGCACCCGTAGATCACACGTCACAAGTTTTATATGGGAGCAGGCGGAGGTTAAATGTTAAAATTTGTGAGGACCAATGTACGATGGATGGTGTGGCATGGTGAAAGTGGGGGCCACCTGGCCCACACTTGAAGCATTGAGCCTTCATCTTACCCACTCCAGCACTTCATTTGCTTCAAGACTTTGATATTGCCTTATCCCCTCAAAAGAATCAGAAGCCAATAGGAATGTCAAAGTTTACTTGTACCTGTTAGGGTCCTGTGATTTGGCTAATTGGCAAGCCAAATGACAGTGTAACATCAAACTAGTCTTTGGAGCCCAAGGACCTAGCCTTCCTGGACTCAGAGAGGGCTCTCTCTGTTTGTGTAAGGGATATATGTGTGTTTGCTTATTGTGTTCTGATTTTAGGCTAGTTATGAAGTAGGTTTTTTGGTTTTGGTTTTTAGGTTGTGAGGGATGAAACTGATCAAAGATATAAGATAGGTAAAAAGATGTCAGATCAACTGGGCTACGGGGTCGAAGAGGTCAAGAAAGCTATCAGACAGTGATACAAGGTTGTTGAAGGGCCGATTTGATTCGAGGTAGAAAGGATCTTTGGGAAAAATGGAGTAAGATGGACATCAAGTTTGTGAACAACAAAGGATTTCAAGCATAACTAGTTTAATAGCTGACATAAACATGGTAGGGAAAACCATTAATCATGAGAAATGTAACTATAAGATAATCAATACATAGAAATAAACATTCAATCCATGCATAGAGATATATAACTCTCTAACTTCGGGAAATGGCTATCAGACTTTTGGGAAATACACTTAAGACAGAAAAATAACTCAAATCACTATGCCGGAATGCCTAAACACAGTACTTCAAGTTATTGGGCACTTTGAAAACAAGATTTCATAGTCTTAGGCAAAGGGCAAGATCAGAACAAGACCTCCTTGGTTCAACAAATGACAATCTAATCAGTCAAAGAGAAATTTCATGGATGGAGCTATGGCTAGCCATGAGTAAGCAGGGCATACCGTAAATCATACTTAGCATGCATAAAACCATGAATGAAAACAAGCAACAATATCCTTAAGTTATTAAAGAGCAATCAAGAATTCTTTAATGTGACTAAGAATGAAGAAAACATGGAAGCTATGAAGAAACAGGAAATTTGAGGTGCCTCCAAGGGCATGTCTCAAATTTTTTCTCTACTGTTCTATAGCAAGCAAGAAAACATGGATTTATGAATGAAAACTAGGAAACAAAACAAAGAGAGAGACACTATACCATTCTACCAAGTCATGGAATCCAACAACAATCCTCTTTCATCATCCAAGAACATCCAAGAGACTATCCAAAAGCATGAGACAAGCATTTCTTCCAAAGCTTATATGAACATATATTTCTTCTATCATCAAGTTCAGCCTTGGTTACAATGAAAGCCTTTGGAATATATAGGCCTAAGTGAGGAAAACCTATTAGTTCAGTTTGCAATCTCATTGGCCTATCCAAAATATCTAATCTTGTCCTTGAGGCTTTGCAAAGCCCAAGGCACAAAATATCTCATAAAATATCTAAAAAATGATAAAAGAGGGAAATAAATTGACTTTTCATAACTTCTCATGTGCGAAAATAACTAAACGCACATGAGGAAAAAACAGTTTTTAAAGGTTCAATTTTTACAAAAATACTCAAAAATTACATCTCCAAAAGGTCCCCTGACTTGCCAAAAACTTTTGGCAGCCTTTCTGATGTCAAAACGAGGCTCATGATAGCTCGTTGGAAAGCTCTAAGTGTCTACTTTTTGGAGAAATTGGAATTTTCTCAATATGATGCCTGAAAGTCCTCCAAAAATAGGCTTGTGTGTAAAAAACCAAAAAATAAGGTTTGCTGATAGACCGGGCAGAGTGTAGAAAAAGCGGGCAGTTTTCGCCATTTCGGGGGAGAAAATGATCTTCAAATGTCCTGAAAATCGCTAAGTGTGTGCTCCTAAAATTATGGCATCCAATGATACCATTCTCCTCCTTTGATGATCCCCCAAACTGAAATGGCGAAGCCCATGAGTTTTGGTCAAAAACCCAAAAATGACAAAAAACCAAAATATGTCGAAATTTGCCCAAAATTGGTGAGCATGACCCTCAAGGGTTTTCAGAAACATGTTGTGAAGTAGAGGCAAAAATCTGAAGTCCTGAGGTGTCTTTCCTCACTTTCTGTGTCGGGCGCTTCCCTTTAACCTCCTTGAGCTTTTCTTGAGCAGCCTTCAACTTGCGCCGGGTAAACTGATTTAACTTTTTATAATGCCCCGTCATTCTCCTTTGAAGGTCTAAATCCCTATTTTCCCTCTCCAATTTCTTCTCTAAGTGATCATTTACTCTCTCAAGCCATGCCTCCCGATTGTTCTCTATCTCTTGTTCGAACAATGCAGTGAGAGGAGTAGATTGGAGAAGGGCATTTTCCTCTTCTTTTTTCTTCTCAAGGGCCTTATTAAGCCCTATGGTTCTTGGCCTCTTTTGCCTAGGCTGATCTTCGCCTTCACTTTCATCGAACTAGCCCATGAGTTCTTCCAACCTTAGTTGTGCTTTAGAGGCCTCCTTCTTGTATTTGATCGCCCTTGTTTCATAAACAACCATATGGACACTCATTTGCCTATTTTGGATTTGCAAAAATTGATTGAAATTCCTAGCTCTATGAAGATCATCCTTCAAGGCATCAATTTGGCCTTCCCTATGGATCAAGATTTTTTCTAGAATCTGGGCCTCATTATCACTATCATCGCTTTGGACTTGGATGATGTCGAATGCACTCTCCTATTCATGACTGCCTTCTACCTTGCCCTTCCCTTTGCTTTGAGTGGCTATTCTAGTGTTCTTCCTCCTGGGAAAATCAACCATGGGCTTCTTTGGCAATTTTCCTTTACTTCGGAGGGCCCTTGTCACATTTGGAGTGACAACTCTAGGCACTCTTTTTATTGCTGTCCGGGACTTGGCCACTTTTGGAGAAGAGGACATGGCCTCTTTACCTTTGTCACCTTTCCCTTTTTCTTCTTGAGGATGTTCCTCTTGAGGAGGCTGATGTTCTTGACGAGGCTGTTGTGTATCATCTTTTGGCTGCCCTTGCTCATCACTTTCATGCTGCTCCTATTCAGTCGCTTTTGGCTGCCCCTGTTCATCATGATGTAGCTGTTGTGTGTCATCTTTTGACTGCCCCTGTTCATCACTTTCATGTTGCCCTTGCTGCTCTGTTTCATCATCACTGTCATGCTCCTGTTCAACACTTTCTTCCTCCTGCCCTTGCTGTTGTTCATCATCACTGTCATGCTGCTTTGTGTCATCATAAGGCTTCTCACCCTCATCATGAGTCTGTTGTGTGTCATGCTACTACCCTTCATCATCCTCCTTATCATCATAGTCATGCTCTTCTTCCTGCTGCTGCCCTTCTTCTTGCTCTGTGGTAAACTTGAGTTTTTTAGGAATGGGTCTACTAGAAGAAGGTGAAGGATGATGAGTAGGAGGTGTAGGGGATGTGTGAACTGGAGGGATAGTGGAGAAATCCAGATGGGTGATGAAAGTATCCCAAGATACTTCTTTCTTTTCAAGCTGATGAAGGATGATGACTTTGATGAGAGAATCGTTCTTGTGGACAAGACCGATCTCCCTAGTGTCAGAAGACAATCTAGCAACAAACGAACAACTAAGTTTGTCTTTCTCTAAGTATATTCGTTTTACAAATAAATGCTATGAAGGTGTCGATCCTACCTTAGATCCAAATGCTTATTTGCAGTTGTAAAGCTTCCGTCGCATCAAAATCCTTCCGTCGCAACAAGAGATCTTCCGTCGCAACAAGAGTTCTTTCGTTGCAAGAAAGTGTCGTATTTCGTCAATCTGCAATCACAAACAAGCAAATATTAAATAGCACCTGTATAACAAATAATCATAAAACATACCTATCATAGTGATCAAGGAATCTATGAAATAAACGATCAAACGACAGCTTATTGAAATAAACAATCGAACGACAATTTATTGAGAAAAACATAACTTGATTGTATTAATCTTAAAATATACAGAAGAACCTTACAACCTTAGCCTTGATGTTCGAAAGGCCTTCCCGGGGTCCGAAGCAGGAATCTCCTCTACTTTGATAAGTCTTGCACTCTTCCTTCAGGAGCAAAAAGAGGTATGTGATCTTTCCTCCCAAAAGCTCAGCAGAAAGAAGACTAAATCTCAACAGCACTTCGACTCAATCACACATAAAGCTTGAACTCTAATCCTCAATCTCCAAAATCTCAATCTCCAAAGACTTAACCCTTTGAGGTTCCCAGGGTCCGAAGCAGGAGTCTCCTCTACTTTGATAATACTTGCACTCTTCCTCCAGAAGCATAAAGAGGTATGTGATCTTTCCTCTCAAAAGCTCAGCAGAAAGAAGTATAAATCTCAACAGCACTTCAACTCAATCACACATAAAGCTTGAACTCTAATCCTCAATCTCCAAAATCTCAATCTCCAAAAACTTAACCCTTTGAGGCTACCCAATGCCTCCTTTTATAGAGCAGATGAGGAGGTTAGGATTCCACCCTTTAAGGGATAGAATCCTCCTTCAAAGGGATAGACTCCTCACATCAAGGGATTAGTTCCTTAAGGTGTGGGATACATGCACCTTATCAAAGCGTACTCATCCCTAAAAAATATCATCTAGAACCTTCTAGAATTGACCAAAATTCAACTTTTTCACTTTACTTTCTCGCCTTTTCGAGTTTTACAGGAGTCCGCACCTATAACACAGAGAAAGTGTGTTTTAGGTCTGCATAAGAGCTGAACATTAGGTGCGGGACCGCAGGAAAGATATAGAGAAAGTGTGATACCAAAGTTTAGGAGATTTTTGGGAACTTTTCTCTGATTTTCAAGGTTTGACATGAGGAGTAAAGGTTGTAATACTTGCAGAGGAGGTATGTATGAGTGTTAATGAGCTCATACAGTTAGCAAAATTTCAAGGTGACATTTTTTAGTGTAACAGATTGCCCCCTAAAGTGCGAAGTCTGGAATAGATGAAGATGAAGTCTGTCATATATGAAGAGTGAAGTACTTTATCATTTCAAGGATCATCCTGTGGACACCCCAGTCAGAACCTGTAAAAAAATTCAATGCAAAATATATATATGTAATCATATCATTGCTGAGGTAGGCATTCCCATACTCAGATCAAAACTAACTAAACTTGTTCTGATACAGAAATTATTTTAATATTACATCAATAGTGTAGACATGTGTAGACACAGTATGGACGCAGCCATCTGTTTGTGAATAGTCTACTGTATAATAATAAAACTCCTTGCAGCCTGGATGGTGGAAACTAGATCCAGGGTCTTGATTTCCGCTTCCCGAACTAGTACGATTCTATCCATGCGATTAAATGTGTCGAAGTCGAACATGGTAGAAACCACTTGATTACCAGTCAGTGATGTAAACTATTAACAAGTGTGGGAGTAACCACCAGTAATGTCAATGGCTCTCAAAGTACCCAGTAGAATCCATGAAATGTGAATGAATGAGCTGAAGTCGAACATGTCACAGAATCATTCGATCGAAGGTCAATGATTTAACCTGTCCTCGAAAGCGAGAAACCTGCCATTGAGGCATGCAGATTTCAAGGTACTAACGATTTCTGGATCAACTTCCTAGATAATGAGTTGTCGTCGATAGAAAGTGATCCGTCGTAGGCAAGCCCACAACACGAAATCATAGATCAAGTTTTGAAAATATATCGGCAAGGACTGACTCAGGGATGGTCAAAATGGAAGACAAATATTTCGCAAATGAATGGTTTATTTGAACTGTCCTCTTGAACACATAACAACACTGCAGATGGCTTGGTAGCAATTGACCCAAAGCTAATACCCAGAAACCGGCTGAAGACTTTCAATATGGTTTGATTAACTGTTAGGCAAAGGATTTCCCAACCCAGGTAAACAAAAAGTGTCGTGTTCAAGAGTGGTTAACCTGATTTTCGAAAAATCAAAATACAATAAACAAGTCCATTTTTCTCTCTTTTCCCCCACCATTTCTGGCAAGTACCTCTTTATTTTTGACAAGCTTGAGGAGGATAACATTTGCTTGTTTATAAGCTCATCCTTCGGATGAGTCCAACTTAGTTTAACATTTGAACCCTAAGAAGGAGTGGTTCATTCCTGTTTGAAATTGAACAAGTCCTTTACTGTTAAATTTTAACGAGTCCAGTATAGGAGAAACTCGGTGTTTTTCAATTTTAGGGAGTCAGAAGAAAAAAATTAAGAAAACTCCATGGGTGTAATTTTTCGTAAATTTAGTCTCTCGAGCCCGAAAAATGATAAAATAATGCGGGAGAGAACTCTGTTGACCGTGATTAGTCAACGTATACCTTTTTTGTAAATAGTCCATTTCAGTCCATAAAAGGGGTAAACTTATACTGAAGGGACGATCATTCATTTACTTTTACGAGTTCGAATAATCAAGTGCTCAGCAATCTTTTCATGTTTAGAGAGTCTGAAAAGGGCTTAAAAGAGGACTCCAGGGTTTCGCTTTTTCGGTAAGTTTTAACGAGTTCGAAAAAGGGATAAAAAATATACTCGTGTGGCCTAATTTCAATTTAATTAACGAGTAGGAAAAGACGGAAAGAACTCGACATTTTCATGTGTTTTACGAGAATGAAAAATAGCAAAATAATCTTGGGATTTTCATGATTTTAATGAGTCTTGAAAATAACCTAAATTGACTCAAGATAGGTTTCATTTTTACAAAAGCTTGAAACAGAGAAAAACTATGCTTCAAAGTGGTTTCATTTTTACACAAGCTTGAAACAGAGAGAAAATTGTGCTTGATGCCCCCTAAGCGTAACTGCTAGAGCGCATGCCCCCCCAGCTTCATTTCATTCAACTAAGTATACTGCTGGTAATTAATAGCTGGATGGAATGAAGGTTCATTTACGAGATCATATGAAAGACCTGACCTAAAACTGTAAGAAAATTATGCAAAAACTGAAATAACTAACCTAAATATACGACTTAACATTTACGAGATCTAGTCAAAGACTCGACTCAATTAGGGGAGGATTTGTTTCATTTTTTAACGATCTTGACATAGGAAAAGAACTATGCTCATGGCAACGTGTTTCATTTTTTAACGAGGTTGACACAGTAAAAGGAACTTTCCTCTTCTATATGTTTCATTTTTTAAACGAGGTTGACACAGTAAAAACTGTCCTCAAATCGACTCTTTAAAATCTACCTATATAACCTACTGATTCATTTTTTAATGAGGTTGACACAGGAAAAGAATTGTCCTCATACCTGATTCATTTTTCAACGAGGTTGACTCAGTAACAGGAACCATCCTTTGACCAACTGATTCATTTTTTAACGAGGTTGACACAGGAAAAGAATTGTCCTCGAAACTACTTATGCACAATCTACCTACATAATGATTGAACTCCTAATCCTCAATCTCCAAATCTCAATCTCCAAAAACTTAACCCTTTGGGGCGCTGCCCAATGCCTCCTTTTATAGAGCAGATGAGGAGGTTAGGATTCCACCCTTTAAGGGATAGAATCCTCCTTCAAAGGGATAGACTCCTCACATCAAGGGATTAGTTCCTTAAGGTGTGGGATACATGCACCTTATCAAAGCGTACTCATCCTTAAAAAATCTCATCTAGAACCTTCTAGAATTGACCAAAATTCAACTTTTTCACTTTACTTTCTCGCCTTTTCGAGTTTTACAGGAGTCCGCACCTATAACACAGAGAAAGTGCATTTTAGGTCCGCAGGAGAGCTGAACATTAGGTGCGGGACCGCAGGAAAGATATAGAGAAAGTGCGATACCAAAGTTTAGGAGATTTTTAGGAACTTTTCTCTGATTTTCAAGGTTTGACATGACGAATAAAGGTTGTAAGACTTGCAGAGGAGGTATGTATGAGTGTTAATGAGCTCATACAGTTAGCAGAATGTCAAGGTGACATTTTTTAGTGTAACACTCATGGATCGTAAGAAAGAGGCAATCAAATCTCAGTGACCCCAAGTTAGATATAACAGAGTTAGTAGAGGTTGGGGAACCCTTGGCACGCAACCAAAGTTGGAAGAACAACCAAGACTGGCAGAGCCTCTGAGCGATAGCTCCTGCAAATGTGGTAGCAGTGGGTTGGTAGGCAAGTGGAACCCACTCGGTGGTATCATTTTAGGGCCCAAGTATAAGCGACTTGGAAGAAGAGGAGCAGGATGACACCATCTTAGTGGTGGTACCCTAGCGGGTGCACCCCAGAGGTTTCAAATGAGGCGCAAGTAAAAAGCGTCGAGATGTATTGAGCGGGTGGAGCGTGTTGTAACTTTTTTTGACACCATAAAAATGTTACAAATTTTCAAAATTATGCTAATTAATTCTTGGCCAAATCTTAAGGTTTATGCAAATTTTCTGGGTAAAATGCTTTTAATGGGTTATTTTTTTTATATTAGTTTTTAAATTTTAAATATATTCGACTTTATAAAAATATAATTATATATTTTTATAAAGTATTTTTTATATTTAAAAAAAATATATTGGACCAAGCATCCAATCTCCAAGTTCAACTAAGGATTGAAGTACACCAACAATCATGCAAGACGAATACATCAAGCTATAAGCCATGCAAGTCAAAGGTCAAACAATCCGAATACAACACGTTATAAGACATGCAAGTAAAACGTCATAAGTGTGAGACATCAAAGCACAACAAGTTATAAGCCATGCAAGTCAAAGGTCAAACAAGCCGAATACAACAAGTTATAAGCCACGCAAGTCAAAGGTCAAACAAGCCGAATGTTGGCTCGAGGGGTCCTGACCCAGGTTCAGAGGTTAAGGTTTGCCAACAATTCCTATACCACTGGCCCTTTCGGCAGTGACCTACTTGCACAGGTCAAAGTCTCACCCAAAGTAGTATGGGTGGGTGCTGGAACCAAGTTTCCGCACCCTGAGAAAGGATAGGTAAGGCAAGCAGAGCTGCGTTCGACTTTGTGATGTCCAGATCGCCTATTTCAGAGCAGGATATATAGGTCTCCTTCGCATCCACGTGTGCAAGGTCAACTATACTACGGTGCTCAATAATTATATACTTCTAAGACAGTAGCACAGTATTGCATAAAACATAATAGAATAGATTCAGATGCAGTAAAAACACTTACACAGTATTTTCGCAGCTTAACACAGAATACGCATAATACAACAATTACCACAGATTTGTATAAACAGTACACATAGATTCAGTTACTCGAACATCCTTTCTTATTCATCAATCCGTCAATTCCTTCTCACAATACCCAACCCAACCTGCGCACACAGCAAGACACTGGATCTCCGCGCACACAGCTAGCAGAAGTCCCTTCCCCAAAAACCCAAACAGATTTACTAAGCCAGAATTCACATCAAGAGCTCATCCTCTTCTTACCTTACAATTCAAAATGTCCCTCTATTTATAACAATCTTGCCTAATATTTCCTATGGTCTGCAAACCGTGGTTTGTGGATTCCAAATCTACCCTTTAACCCATTACAATGCTTTCGGGGCTTTGTCCCACCCCAAAACCCCTGCTCTAGACTAAATATAATAAAAAATATACAAAATCAAACCAGTTTCGCAGCTTGTAGGAGACCCTGTTCCAACAATCCCCCAACACAATCTTATGACTCATCCCAAGTCACGGTGGCCGCGGGTCTGCCAATTGTCCCTGGAGCTGTGTGCTTATCTCGTTCATGTCTCAGCGCCCCCTCCCTGGCGGCCCGAGTTTGCCTGAGACAATTATTCTGGCCATATAGTCATTTAGTCCTGTATGGATTGAGCCGACTGCCATTGACGTAGCCTGGTAACACGTCACCGCGCAGGGTAGCTAACTTGACTGCTCCACCATCCGTGATTTCCTTAATGGTGTAGGGACTAAGCCAATGCTGTCGGAATTTCCCTGGGTGTTTCGCAAACTGGCTATCGTATATGAGGACTAGGTCGCCTTCTACGGATGTCTTTTGGTGAATATGTCGATCATGCCAAGCTTTATCGCGAGCCTTCTAAACCTGCTGATGAAAGTTAGCAATGAATCGATCTTCTTCCAACACCAAAAGTTGCGTAAGGCATTCTTCCATTATGTCAGGTTCTGCCATATTTGTAAATGCTGCGATATGTAGGCTAGGAATAATGTATTCTATTGGCATAATGGCCTCCTTGGCGTAGACCATCCGAAAGGGGGTCCTTCCTGTTAGCTTCTTGCAGGTCGTCTGATAGGCCCACAGAACAAAGGGGATGCGTATGTCCCAATCACAACAATCAGCATTGCAAATCTTGGTCAATGCTTGCTCTAAGATTTTGTTGAAAGCCTCAACCGCGCCATTTTCCTGTGGATGATACGGTGTACTTTTTGCGTAATGGATCCGCAATTCCTCATTCAGGGCTTGTATCATTTCATTAACCAAGTGAGTGCCTTTGTCGCTCATCAGGATATTTGGGTATCCAAATCTGGTTAGGATTTGCTCAAAGATGAAGTGTGCATCGGTATCTGCAGTACAATCCTTCACCGCTTGTGCTTCAGCCCATCGAGTGACATAGTCATTCGCAGTAATAATGTAGCACGCACCTGTCTTCTTTCCTGGGGGATTGATTGGTCCTACAAAATCAATGGCCCATTTGTCAAAGGCCTGCAAAGCTATTTGTGGTTGCAATGGCATTTCATCTCTTCGTGAGGGTCGTCCTGTCCGTTGGCACGTATCGCACGATTTACAATAGTCGTGAGAATCATGGTGTAGGGTAGGCCACCATAACCCAGCTCTCAAAATATTTTGTGTCGTTGCCTTTCCTGCATAGTGGCCTCCTGCAACGCCTTTGTGTGCCTCCGCCAAGATGGCATGTCGTTCATGCTCTAGGACGTATCTGCGCAGAACTTCATCAGCACCTAATTTGTATAATTGGCCGACTATGATAGTAAAGTCCTTCGCCCGAGTAACCAACTCCTTCTTCTGCTGAACCGAATAGTCTGTGGGGGCTACGCCTATAGTCAGGAACTGAATGATATTAGTGAAGTGTGCATCCGCGACCTTAATGGTGAACAGATGCGCATCTGGTAATCCTTACTCCAAGCTAGTAGGTTCTTCGCCTGTCTCAATGCGGGACAGATGATCCGGACCCGCATTCAGCCTTCCGGGCTTGACGATAATTTCAAAATCATACTCTTGAAATAGCAATAGCCATCGGCAAATCTTCCCCCCCAACACAGGCTTGTTCGCAAGGTATTTTAAAGCCGAATGATCAGTAAAAATCTTAAAGTGTCCTCCCAACAGATAGTGCCAATATTTCTGTAATGCATATACCATAGCCAGTCCTTCTAGTTCGGTGGTGGAGTAGTTGCGCTTCGTGCCAGAGAGATTTCGACTAGCAAAGGCAACCGGGTGATCAATATCTCCCTCCTTAGGCTGAGTTAGGACAACGCCCAAGGTGATTCTTGATGCATCCACGTGTACGTGAAATTCCTTCGACCAATTAGGAAATATTAGTATGGGTGCAGAGACCATCTTCTCTTTGAGTAGCTCAAAACTCTTCTGAGCTACTCAAAGAAAATCTTTGGACTGCTGTAACCAGAAGAAAGTATATCGACCCAATCACACCATTGGAATGGATTAGACTGCCCAACAAATCATCAAAAAATTCATCTGTGGTCTGGAAAACCTTGGTGGTTGCTGTTCATATTATTGAAAAAGTCTTGGCATGGAATGTGGGGGACGGTAGATCAGTAAGGCTTGGGAGAGACCCTTGGGTGGGTTGTCCGGACTCCTTTTCCCTTTCACGAGACCTGATCGAAGACCTTAACAGCAAAGGGCTATCCTCTCTCCATCAAATTGCAGACCATGCAAACTCTTCTATCTGGCGACAGGAGTGGTTATCGAGGAAAACTCTTGGTCTAGATGAAAGATGGCTCCAGGAATGGAGGGTCTTCTGAGCAGGACTGCTGAATTATCATATCCGCATTACCGAAAATCCAGATGAACTGAGATGGGTTCATTCTCAGACTGGTCTTTACTCTCCAAAATCGGGATACGACTGGCTTATGTCTCAAAATGGATGGGAGGAACCAAGCTGGTGGGCCAAGCCACTATGGAAATTGAAAGGGCCAGCCAAGACCCGACTGTTTTTCTGGTGTGTTCTTCATAAGAAAGTCCCCACATGGGATTTTCTTCAAAAAGGGGGAAAATTGGACCTGGGTGGTGCCCCTTGTGCAAGGAGAGCGAGGAAATCGCTCAGCATATTTTCATTTCCTGCTCTTTCTCTAAAAGTCTCTGGAATGAAATGCTAAGATTGACCAACACACCTTTCATTTGGGAGGGGGAGGAAATATCTGAGGCCTGGAACTCTTGGTGGCAGCAGGCGCCCAATGAAAAAGTCAGAGTGTTGCCCCTGTTGGTTGTATGGGGAATCTGGCTTGCCAAAAATCACCTGATCTTCAAAGACACCTTTTTTCCTATTGCCAGACTAGCAGCAGAGGAGGTGGCCATTTATGAAAACATCCCATCTCCTTCCACCTCACAGAATATCAGGTCTGTTCAGCAAGAAGAAATAAAGGGCTCCATCCCCTGGGCTTACTTCGATGGGGCCTCAGATATCAACAAGAGATGTGGAGCTGGCCTGGTTATTCATTTTCCCTCCGGAAAACTCCTCAAAGCATCCATTGGGCTTGGTACCGGAACAAATAATTTTGCCGAGCTAAAAGCTTTGCACCTTCTACTTTGTTGGCTCTCCTTGTGCAATGAGCGCGAGGCTCAGATCTTCGGTGACTCTCTGAACACTATTAAGTGGGCCAATGGCTCACAACATTGCAGGAAATTTCTGTTATCTCCTTTACTTAATGAGATTTTTCGTCTTAAATTTTGGTTTTCTGAGCTCATTATCTGTCATATTTTCAGGGAAAGAAATTCAGAAGCAGACAACCTTTCTAAAAAAGGCTCTGAGCAGGATATGGGCGCATGGATAGTAGAAGAGGTGGTTGATGGGGTGGCAAGGCGACTTGCTCCTCCAGCATTTGCATAACTCCTCTCTTTTTTCTGGTTTCTGTTTTGATGTATATACTGCTGTTATAATTTTTGTTTATGTAAAACTTATTCAGGACTCAGTGCTATTTTCCTTTCATAGGAGGCCTGAGATCCTGCCCACTTTCGAACTTTATACTTCCATATTGCCAGTACAGTGTCTACTATCTGGCTTTTTGACATTGTGGTTTTCCCATCACTCTGTTTCGACTGATTAGGAAGCTGGGAGTTTGGGGAAATTACAGGTATCTTACTGTCCCAAAGAATAGTTTTTGACAGGGCTGTTTGGGGGGAACTTCTGGATTTTTCTACAAACAGCGGTTTTGGTTTTCTCTGAAAACAAGGGAAAAGAAATGCCCAGCATATGCTGTGTAACCTTTCTATATCAATAGATAGTTCGATTTTTTTCTGTGGAAAAAAAAAAAAAAAAACTTGGGAAGAAAATGCAACCACTACTTCTCCTCCAAAATTTTGATGGTATCTGAATGATATTTACTAACTACAAATGAATATGGACCCCCTTACTTCACATTCCAACCTTTGTTCATTGATCCTTAAATTTCTTAAGGATCACTGCTTCAGTTTACTCTGTAGGTTTTTTCACTGCATTCTTTGTCAATTAGTTTTCGTGAACAAAATTTAGTTGTTGATTATTTTTTACTTTTAACATCAATGAATTCTGACGCAAATGCTCTGAAATTATAAAAGTATTATTTCTTTACAACTTCTGATATTATAAAAGTATTGTGGTGCCTAACAATTTTTACCAAATATTAAATCCTATTCTCACAATGTTTCCATACCTCAACGCAATACTTACATATGACGTATTTCTGAGTTGAAAACAAAGCCTGTTTACACTTGCATGCCGGAGAGTCTACGTGGAAGCAATTCTTTGTTTGACTGAGCTTACCACTGTTTTTCAAACCAAACTTCTTTCTTAATTCAATGGTCACCTATATGCTTTTAACGCTCAGCTACTATGACTTTTACCTTGAAGAAAAAAAGCGGCACCACCAATCTTTGTATGAACTCAGTTCGTCTCAACCATCACTTCTTCAAATTTTGATTCACCATACTAAAATGTGGTCTCAAAATCTGGCAGCGCATAACTCAAACAAAGAATTAGAATGGGATTAAGAGGAATTCATAGTATGGAGTTCTTGGTAGACAGAGTACAGAAAATTTCCTTGATTGAATTTGATTTGTACCTATAGGATGATATTCTATTATTACGATTGTCATATTTTCTAATTATAGTATGGAGTTCTTGGTAGACAGTATAGAAACTTTCCTTGATTGAATTTGATTTGTACGTATAGGATGATATTCTATTATTGCAATTGTCATATTCTCTAATGATCACCTTCTCCTTGTGTCATGATCAAAGCTGGTTGCTTTGACATCTCATTATTGAACTGATTTCCTTTTCACTTTATTATGAGGTTGATTAAACTGTATTTTCAGTCCATTACCTTCTCATAATTGCAAATAAGTGGTTTTATCTTTTTATTATATGATTGAAACCATAGTTTTTTTCTGGTATAATTAATAAATCCTTCCATTTTCAAAGACTAACCTTTAAGTTCATTTGAAATATTGTTTCAAAAAAGTTTTTTGAACTTTCTTGGAACTTTGTGACTTCATATCTTTTGTTGACCAAATCCTGCATATGGTAGGGCATAGTGGTAAAAAGGCTGGCTTAAAAATTGTAAAGTGAAATAAACCATAAAATCTATGAATGATAATGGCCAGGAAACAAAGGATATTTAGGATTATTGCAAAATTTCAAGTCAATGACAATGAAAAAATGTATTATGAGAAATTCCAGAGAATAGTATATTTTTATTAAAATATTAAATTAAAAAAATAAAGTATCATTGTAAATATGAACTTCAAACTATTTATTGCTTGAATTTGTTGATGATATTGTTATTTTCTTAGCTGTTGTATTTTGATACTAAATGTTGATTGCAAGTGCTTCAGAGATGAAGTCTTCAATGATTCAGGTTGCTCTTTAAATTGTAATTTTCAGATCCATTGTAACTTTCCAAAATTGAAAAGTAATGTCGATTTTGAGCATTTAAATTTTCTTATTTAGAAGTTGATGTTGCCACTATAGGTCCCTCTAAAAATGAAAACAAGTTGTTAGGCCCCTTTAAATTGTCAAATCTTCTTAAACAATGTCTTTAACTTTCTATTTATGAGCTGAAGTGTCTTCCTTTGTTGGTGGAGATATTGATTCTGGTTTTTTAATTTTTAATTTTCCTTCTTTAGTTGCTCAATTTCTTTGAGAAAATCCAAACTATGCTGACCTAAAACTTTGTTTGTCTCCTCGTACTTTTTTTTTTGGGAGTCTTTCCCAAGATATAACCAAAAATGGAGATCTCACGAATCGTAGAAGATATGGCTTATTTCTCTTGTTGTCCCTTGTGAAAGATAATCCTTAGGCTTCATAAGTCTTAGAAGGACCTCCCATTTTTATCAAGTCATTTAGAGTTGTAGTACAAGGATATTTTTTTTTTTCTAAGTAAAATTGATCTATTAACAAAGGAGTAAAATTACATCGCGACCAGAGTCAAAAACTACTACCTTAGAGGCATAATTTTCAGGAAAAAACAGAGATGGAGACTGCCCATAATCAGGGAAGCCAGTCTGAAAATAAATCCATAACCCACGTAAGGGAGCATGATGAGATTTTTCAGTGTTTGCTTTGATCCAATAATATACAAAAAGATGTCAAAAAACCCCATAACCATCAGTACTGTAGTAAACCCAATAGTATGGGCCGCAGGAAAAGAAAAACGACCATGCAACAAGCCAGCTAATCTTTTGGAGGTTCCTCAACGATCCGGCACCAACCTGAGGTGAGCATATCTTTGGCAAGCGCGTCTTCAGAAGCTGAGGGACCAGGATCAGCTGGAACCATAACCTCATCAGGAACATTTCTAGCTGGAACCACCGGAGTCTGCATCGATTCTCTGCCCCTTCCTAGCTGGATATTCATGTTCTGAGCAGCCTCCGCTCCAGGACCTGCTGACTGCAAACTTGACTCCCCCTGCAGGCTTTCCTCAAGAAAAACCACCGAAAAAATAGCAGTGATCCTAGGGCAGGTCAGGGAGCTATTGAAAATGAAGCGCGCAGATCCCGTAGTGGGAGCAGAGGAGGCCGGAGGTCGAGGATCAGGGGAGCTCCAACAATGGCGAAAGTACAGAAGACGCCCACTCCCACTGCGAGTGCGGGGGTAATGGCCATTCCCATGCCACTGGAGTGAGAGGGCGCTACTGAGGAGGGGCTAGAATGCTCGTTAGAGGGAGGACCCCTAGAACCTCCTCTACTGCTCCGCATTCGGTGTCGCAGCTGAGGCATTGTGGGGAACGAATGAGTCCAGTGAGCAACAGTGGCGGTGGAAAATGACTTCAAGTAGAGACACGTGACCTGATAAAAGCAGCAGGGGATCTGAGGAGGTAGAGCTACATGCTGCATAGGGCTCAATTCCAATGGAAATACCCTCTCCCGACACTGATGAAAACGACAGATGTAGCCAAAGCAGAGCAGAGTAAAAGCAAAGACCAGGTAACAATTAACACGGCCCAAATGAAACAAACCCACCGAAGGCTCATCACCATCCCGTGCTTTAACCTGCCCTCTCACGCAAGGAAGATCATCTCTAATAACTGGAGCCTTGATGTGAATCGTGTAGAATCATGCGACGGCAGGAGCCAGCTCGGTGGACATCGAGTGAAATCTGGAAATTGCTAAACCCATGGCGTTGGTTTCAGTGGTGTGTAAATGCTAAAGTTCGTCGCACAGAGGGGGATTTAAATTCACGTATTGGACGGGCAGGTGCCGGCTTGCCTCGCCGCACCTCTGTCCCATCACGTTAAACCTCCACTTGAACACCCACATCCGGGAGAGTAGTACAAGGATATTAGGATTACTTGATATATACCATTCTTATTATCTTTGCATATATATATATATATATATATATATATATATATATATATATATATATAATAAATTTAAAAAAATTTAAAAAATAATAAAATAATAATAATAATAATAATAATAAATTCAAGTATTTTCCTCAGATTCTCCTCTCATCATTGTAAATACTTACAATTTTTGAGACAAAATTTATTGAGTGTATATTTTATTTGGAATTGATTTTAGCCAATTATTTGGTTTTCCAATGAAAATTCAAGTTTATGATGTGCCAAAAACCTGTATTTTCACAATTAAACATTTTTTTTCCATATATTTGTTTCTTTTTATTTTATTATTTTCTTTCATTGGAAAAATAAATTACTGGATGGAAGAGGGGTAGAAGTATGGTTGTCAATACCCACAACTTGCATAGCATCTTGTTGAAATATTATGGAAATGTATAAAACTTCAACCTATGGCCATTAACCACAAATGAACTCCTTCCTCATCAATTGTCCTTATATTACTTGATCCATTATAAAATACATCTTCTACTTCATAGGATCCTAGCCAATGAGTGGTAAATTTGGCCTTGAAATATTTTAATTTCGAGTCAAAAAGTAAAGCTCAATCACCAACTTTGAACTCCTTTTTCTTTATGAATTGATCAAGGCCATTTTTCCCTTTTCTATTGGATGATGATGTTATGTTGAAGTGTTTCTTGTCTTATTTCATAAAGTTGATCTAATTGCATAATCCTTTATTTCTATGCTTCAGATAAGTATAACCCTAATTCTGCTACTAATTTGAATGTTTGGATCTAAAATTCAATAGGAAGAATAATTAATAGCAAACAATATTTCATAAGGAAGAAAACTGATATCACTTTTCCAAATGGTTCTATATTCCCACAAATATTTTGAAAGTATTCCTGCCCAATCCTTTCTATACATTTGGATTGTCTTGGTCATGATTGCTTCAAGGATCTTATTGGTTGATTCAACTTGTCCATTAGCTTGTAGGTGATAAGGAGTGGATTTTCTATGCTTGATATCATATATGTCCACTACTTCTTATACTAAGTTGGAAGATAATTGTGCCCCTTAGTTAGTAACAAATTCTTTAGGAATTCAAAATCTAACAAAAATATCTTCAAAGAGAAAATTGACTATTGATTTTTTAGTAGTTCTTGCTAATGCTTTAGCTTCTTCCCATTTTGTAATATAGTCGGTACATGCTAGGATATAACTCTTTCATTTTGATTTAGGGTTTATAGGTCCAACAAAATCTAGAGCCCATTTTTTAAATGGCTCTAAAAGAACTTGTGGATGCAAGGTAATTTCATCAACTACTATTGGTCGACCCATACTTTTACAACTATCACAAATCCAAACATATTGTCATGTATCTTTAAACAAGGATGCCCAATAATAGCCTTGATTAATAATTATATGGGTAGTTCTCTTATCTGTAAAATTCTCACCACACGGTTCATCATGACAATGTTGGAAATATGTTGTCATTGATGTCAAGAGGTGGTAGTAGGAAGCACAAGTGTCAAACTTGGAGCAGGTTACAGGCACACAAGAAGGGTGAATGATCAAAATCAGTGTATTGGTTTTGGAGCCAGTTTTGGAGAATTAGACCATCTCATATGAATATGAAAACCACTCATATGGATAGAGCTCTGAAAAAGAGATTTCTAGTGGTATGCGAAAGTTCGGAAATGACCTCATTGTTGGCCGGATAAATCGTTCTTGCGGACAAGACCGATCTCCCTAGTGTCAGAAGACAATCTAGCAACAAACGAACAACTAAGTTTGTATTTCTCTAAATATATTCGTTTTACAAATAAATCATATGAAGGTGTCGATCCTACCTTAGATCCAACTGATTATTTGCAGTCGTAGTGCTTCCGTCGCATCAATAATCCTTCGTCGCAACAAGAGTTCTTTCATCGCAAGAAAGTGTCGTCTTTTATTGACCTACAATCACAAACAAGCAAATATTAAATAGCACCTGTATAACAAATAATTATAAAACATACCTATCATAGTGATCAAGGAATCTATGAAATAAATGATCAAACGACAATTTATTGAGAAAAACAAAACTTGATTGTATTAATCTTAAAATATACAGAAGAACCTTACAACCTTTGCCTTGATGTTCGAAAGGCCTTCCCAGGGTCCGAAGCAGGAGTCTCCTCTACTTTGATAAGTCTTGCACTCTTCCTCCAGAAGCACAAAGAGTTATGTGATCTTTCCTCTCAAAAGCTTAGCAGAAAGAAGTATAAATCTCAACAACACTTCAACTCAATCACACATAAAGCTTGAACTCTAATCCTCAATCTCCAAAAACTTAACCCTTTGAGGCTACCCAATGCCTCCTTTTATAGAGCAGATGAGGAGGTTAGGATTCCACCCTTTAAGGGATAGAATCCTCCTTCAAAGGGATAGACTCCTCACATCAAGGGATTAGTTCCTTAAGGTGTGGGATACATGCACCTTATCAAAGCGTACTCATCCCCAAAAAATCTCATCTAGAACCTTCTATAATTGACCAAAATTCAACTTTTTCACTTTACTTTCTCGCCTTTTCGAGTTTTACAGGAGTCCGCACCTATAACACAGAGAAAGTGCGTTTTAGGTCTGCAGGAGAGCTGAACATTAGGTGCGGGACCGTAGGAAAGAAATAGAGAAAGTGCGATACCAAATTTTAGGAGATTTTTGGGAACTTTTCTCTGATTTTCAAGGTTTGAAATGAGGAACAAAGGTTGTAAGACTTACAAAGGAGGCATGTATGAGAGTTTAATGAGCTCATACAGTCAGCAGAATGTCAAGGTGACATTTTTTAGTGTAATAAATTGCCCCCTAAAGTGCGAAGTCTAAAATAGATGAAGATGAAATCTGTCATATATGAAGAGTGAAGTACTTTATCATTTCAAGGATCATCCTGTGGACACCCCAGTCAGAACCTGTAAAAACATTCAATGCAAAATATATATATATGTAATCATATCATCGCTGAGGTAGGCATTCTCATACTCAGATCAAAACTAACTAAACTTGTTCTGATACATAAATTATTTTAATATTACATCAATAGTGTAGACATGTGTAGACACATTATGGACGCAGCCATCTGTTTGTGAATAGTCTACTGTATAATAATAAAACTCCTTGAAGCCTGGATGGTGGAAACTAGATCCAGGGTCTTGATTTCCGCTTCCCGAACTAGTACGATTCTATCCATGCGATTAAATGTGTCGAAGTCGAACATGGTAGAAACCACTTGATTACCAGTCAGTGATGTAAATTGTTAACAAGTGTGGGAGTAACCACCAGTAATGTCATTGGCTCTCAAAGTACCCAGTACAATCCATGAAATGTGAATGAATGAGCTGAAGTCGAACATGTCACGAAATCATTCGATCGAAGGTCAATGATTTAACCTGTCCTCGAAAGCGAGAAACCTGCCATTGAGGCATGCAGATTTCAAGGTACTGACGATTTCTAGATCAACTTCCTAGATAATGAGCTATCGTCGATAGAAAGTGATCCGTCGTAGGCAAGCCCACAACACGAAATCATAGATCAAGTTTTGAAAATATATCGGCAAGGACTGACTCAGGGATGGTCAAAATGGATGACAGATATTTTGCAGATGAATGGTTTATTTGAACTGTCCTCTTGAACACATAACGACACTGCAGATGGCTTGGTGACAATTGACCCAAAGCTAATACCCAGAAACCGGTTGAAGACTTTCAATATGGTTTGATTAACTGTTAGGCAAAGGATTTCCCAACCCAGGTGAACAAAAAGTGTCGTGTTCAAGAGTGGTTAACTAGATTTTCGAAAAATCAAAATACAACAAACACGTCCATTTTTCTCTCTTTTCCCCCACCATTTCTGGCAAGTACCTCTTTATTTTTGACAAGCTTGAGGAGGATAACATTTGCTTGTTTATAAGCTCATCCTTCGGATGAGTCCAACTTAGTTTAACATTTGAACCCTAAGAAGGAGTGGTTCGTTCCTGTTTGAAATTGAACAGGTCCTTTACTGTTAATTTTTAACGAGTCCAGTATATGAGAAACTCGGTGCTTTTCAATTTTAGGGAGTCAGAAGAAAAAACTTAAGAAAACTCCATGGGTGTACTTTTTCATAAATTTAGTCTCTCGAGCCCGAAAAAGGATAAAATAATGCGGGAGAGAACTCTATTGACCATGATTAGTCAACGTATACCTTTTTCGTAAATAGTCCATTTCAGTCCGTAAAAGGGGTAAACTTATACTGAAGGGACGATCATTCATTTACTTTTACGAGTTCGAATAATCAAGTGCTCAGCAATCTTTTCATGTTTAGAGAGTTTGAAAAGGGCTTAAAAGAGGACTCCAGGGTTTCGCTTTTTTGGTAAGTTTAAACGAGTTCGAAAAAGGGATAAAAATGTACTCATGGTTTTCACTTTTTCGTAAGTTTTAACGAGTTCGAAAAAGGGATAAAAAATATACTCTTGTGGCCGAATTTCAATTTAATTAACGAGTAGAAAAAGACGGAAAGAACTCAGCATTTTCATGTGTTTTACGAGAATGAAAAATAGCAAAATAATCTCGGGATTTTCATGAGTTTAATGAGTCTTGAAAATAACCTAAATTGACTCAAGATAGGTTTCATTTTTACAAAAGCTTGAACAGAGAAAAACTATGCTTCAAAGTGGTTTCATTTTTACACAAGCTTGAAACAGAGAGAAAACTGTGCTTGATGCCCCCTAAGCGTAACTGCTAGAGCGCATGCCCCCCCAGCTTCATTTCATTCAACTAAGTACACTGCTGGTAATTAATAGCTGGATGGAATGAAGGTTCATTTACGAGATCATATGAAAGACCTGACCTAAAACCGTAAGAAAATTATGCAAAAACTGAAATAACTAACCTAAATATATGACTTAACATTTACGAGATCTAGTCAAAGACTCGACTCAATTAGGGGAGGATTTGTTTCATTTTTTAACGAGCTTGACACAGGAAAACAACTATGCTCATGGCAACGTGTTTCATTTTTTAACGAGGTTGACACAGTAAAAGGAACTTTCCTCTTCTATATGTTTCATTTTTTAAACGACGTTGACACAGTAAAAACTGTCCTCAAATCTACTCTTTAAAATCTACCTATATAACTTACTGATTCATTTTTTAATGAGGTTGACACAGGAAAAGAATTGTCCTCATACCTGATTCATTTTTCAACGAGGTTGACTCAGTAACAGGAACCATCCTTTGACCAACTGATTCATTTTTTAACGAGGTTGACACAGGAAAAGAACTGTCCTCAGAAACTACTTATTTCTAATCTACCTACATAACTGATTGAACTCTAATCCTCAATCTCCAAAATCTCAATCTCCAAAAACTTAACCCTTTGAGGCTACCCAATGCCTCCTTTTATAGAGCAGATGAGGAGGTTAGGATTCCACCCTTAAAGGGATAGAATCCTCCTTCAAAGGGATAGACTCCTCACATCAAGGGATTAGTTGCTTAAGGTGTGGGATACATGCACCTTATCAAAGCGTTTTCATCCCTAAAAAATCTCATCTAGAATCTTCTAGAATTGACCAAAATTCAACTTTTTCACTTTACTTTCTCGCCTTTTCGAGTTTTACAGGAGTCCGCACCTATAACACAGAGAAAGTGTGTTTTAGGTCTGCAGGAGAGCTGAACATTAGGTGTGGGACCGCAGGAAAGATATAGAGAAAGTGCGATACCAAGTTTAGGAGATTTTTAGGAAATTTTCTCTAATTTTCAAGGTTTAACATGAGGAGTAAAGGTTGTAAGACTTGCAGAGGAGGTATGTATGAGTGTTAATGTGCTCATACAGTTAGCAGAATGTCAAGGTGACTTTTTTTAGTGTAACACTCATGGATCGTAAGAAAGAGGCAATCAAATCTCAGTGACCCCAAGTTAGATATAACAGAGTTAGTAGAGGTTGGGGAACCCTTGGCACACAACCAAAGTTGGAAGAACAACCAAGACTGGCAGAGCCTCTGAGCGATAGCTCCTACAAACATGGTAGCAGTGGGTTGGCAAGCAGGTGGAACCCACTCGGTGGTATCGTTTTAGGGCCCAAGTATAAGCGACTTGGAAGAAGAGGAGTAGGATGACACCATCTTAGTGGTGGTACCCTAGCGGGTGCACCCCAGAGATTTCAAATGAGGCGCAAGTAAAAAGCGTCGAGATGTATTGAGCGGGTGGAGCGTGTTGTAACTTTTTTTGACACCATAAAAATGTTACAAATTTTCAAAATTATTCTAATTAATTCTTGGCCAAATCTTAAGGTTTATGCAAATTTTCTGGGTAAAATGCTTTTAATGGGTTATTTTTTTTATATAAGTTTTTAAATTTTAAATATATTCGACTTTATAAAAATATAATTATATATTTTTATAAAGTATTTTTTATATTTAAAAAAAATATATTGGACCAAGCATCCAATCTCCAAGTTCAACTAAGGATTGAAGTACACCAACAATCATGCAAGCCGAATACATCAAGTTATAAGCCATGCAAGCAAAGGTCAAACAAGCCGAATACAACAAGTTATAAGACATGCAAGTAAAACATCATAAGTGCGAGACATCAAAGCACAACAAGTTATAAGCCATGCAAGTCAAAGGTCAAACAAGCCGAATACAACAAGTTATAAGCCACGCAAGTCAAAGGTCAAACAAGCCGAATGTTGGCTCGAGGGGTCCTGACCCAGGTTCAGAGGTTAAGGTTTGCCAACAAAAACCTATACTACTTGCGCAGGTCAAAGTCTCACCCGAAGTAGTATGGGTGTGTGCTGGAACCAAGTTTCCGCACCCTGAGAAAGGATAGGTAAGGCAAGCAGAGCTGCGTTCGACTTTGTGATGTCTAGATCGCCTATTTCAGAGCAGGATATATAGGTCTCCTTCGCATCCACGTGCGCAAGGTCAACTATACTACGGTGCTCAATAATTATATACTTCTAAGACAGTAGCACAGTATTGCATAAAACATAATAGAATAGATTCAGATGCAGTAAAAACACTTACACAGTATTTTCGCAGCTTAACACAGGATACGCATAATACAACAATTACCACATATTTGTATAAACAATAAACATAGATTCAGTTACTAAAACATCCTTTCTTATTCATCAATCCGTCAATTCCTTCTCACAATACCCAACCCAACCTGCACACACAGCAAGACTCTGGATCTCCGCGCACACAGCTAGCAGAAGTCCCTTCCCCAAAAACCCAAACAGATTTACTAAGCCACAATTCACATCAAGAGCTCATCCTCTTCTTACCTTACAATTCAAAATGTCCCTCTATTTATAACAATCTTGCCTAATCTTTCCTATGGTCTGCAAACCATGGTTTGTGGATTCCAGATCTACCCTTAACCGATTACAATGTTTTCGGGGCTTTGTCCCACCCCAAAACCCCTGCGCTAGACTAAATATAATAAAAAATATACAAAATCGAACCAGTTTCGCAGCTTGTAGGAGACCGTGTTCCAACAATCCCCCAACACAATCTTATGACTCGTCCCGAGTCACGGTGGCCGCGGGTCTGCCAATTGTCCCTGGAGCTGTGTGCTTATCTCGTTCATGTCTCAGCGCCCCCTCCCTGGCGGCCCGAGTTTGCCTGAGACAATTATTCTGGCCATATAGTCATTTAGTTCTATATGGCTTGAGCCGACTGCCATTGACGTAGCCTGGTAACACGTCACCGCGCAGGGTAGCTAACTTGACTGCTCCACCATCCGTGATTTCCTTAATGGTGTAGGGACCAAGCCAGTGCTGTCGGAATTTCCCTGGGTGTTTCACAAACTGGATATCGTATAAGAGGACTAGGTCACCTTCTACGGATGTCTTTTGGTGAATATGTCGATCATGCCAAGCTTTATCGCGAGCCTTCTGAACCTGCTGATGAAAGTTAGCAATGAATCGATCTTCTTCCAACACCAAAATTTGCGTAAGGCGTTCTTCCATTATGTCAGGTTCTGCCATATTTGTAAATGCCGCGATATGTAGGCTAGGAATAATGTATTCTATTGGCATAATGGCCTCCTTTCCGTAGACCATCCGAAAGGGGGTCCTTGCTGTTAGCTTCTTGCAGGTCATCTGATAGGCCCACAGAATAGAGGGGATGTGTATGTCCCAATCACTACAATCAGCATTGCAGATCTTGGTCAATGCTTGCTCTAAGATTTTGTTGAAAGCCTCAACCGCGCCATTTGCCTGTGGATGATACGGTGTACTTTTTGCGTAATGGATCTGCAATTCCTCATTCAGGGCTTGTATCGTTTCATTAACCAAGTGAGTGCCTCTGTCGCTCATCAGGATATTTGGGCATCCAAATCTGGTCAAGATTTGCTCAAAGATGAAGTGCGCAACGGTATCTGCAGTACAATCCTTCACCGCTTGTGCTTCAGCCCATCGAGTGACATAGTCATTCGCAGTAATAATGTAGCACGCACCTGTCTTCTTTCCTGGGGGATTGATTGGTCCTACAAAATCAATGGCCCATTTGTCAAAGGCCTGCAAATCTATTTGTGGTTGCAATGGCATTACATCTCTTCATGAGGGTCGTCCTGTCTGTTGGCACGTATCGCACGATTTACAATAGTCGTGAGAATCATGGTGTAGGGTAGGCCACCATAACCCAGCTCTCAAAATCTTTTGTGTCGTTGCCTTTCCTGCATAGTGGCCTCCTACGACGCCTTTGTGCGCCTCCGCCAAGATGGCATGTCGTTCATGCTCCAAGACGTATCTGCGCAGTACTTCATCAGCACCTAATTTGTATAATTTGCCGACTATGATAGTAAAGTCCATCGCCCGAGTAACCAACTCCTTCTTCTGCTCTACCGAATAGTCTGTGGGGGCTACGCCTATAGTCAGGAACTGAATGATATCAGTGAAGTGTGCATCCACGACCTTAATGGTGAACAGATGCGCATCCGGTAATCCTTCCTCCAAGCTAGTAGGTTCTTCGCCTGTCTCAATGCGGGACAGATGATCCGGACCCGCATTCAGCCTTCCGGGCTTGACGATAATTTCAAAATCATACTCTTGAAATAGCAATAGCCATCGGCAAATCTTCCCCCCCAACACAGGTTTGTTCACAAGGTATTTTAAAGCCGAATGATCAGTAAAAATCTTAAAGTGTCCTCCCAACAGATAGTGCCAATATTTCTGTAACGCATATACCATAGCCAATCCTTCTCGTTCGGTGGTGGAGTAGTTGCGCTTCGTGCCAGAGAGTTTTCGACTAGCAAAGGCAACCGAGTGATCAATATCTCCCTCCCCAGGCTGAGTTAGGACAACTCCCAAGGTGATTCCTGATGCATCCACGTGTACGTGAAATTCCTTCGACCAATTAGGAAATATTAGTATGGGTGCAGAGACCATCTTCTCTTTGAGTAGCTCAAAACTCTTCTGACATACATCATTCCAAAAAAAGGAAACATCCTTTTTAAGAAGTTTTTCCATGGGTGTTGTGATCAGTGTGTATCCCTGAATGAATTTTCTGTAATAGTCCGTGTGTCCGAGAATCGAACGTAGCTGTTTCTCCGTTGTTGGGACTGCAAGGTTTATAATTGCTGCCACCTTCGCCGGATCAACCGTCAGCCATTGTCGGCATACTATGTGTCCAAGAAAAATTCCAAAACGCACACAGAAAATACACTTCTCGATATTCAAGGAAATCTAGTGCTTTCGACAGGCATCCAACATCATGCGCAAGTTGGATACATGCTCCTTTACCAAGCCGAATACCGTCCAGTCGTCGAAATAAACTTCTAGAAACTTATAGATGAACTCCTTGAATATGGCAACTACTACTCTCGAGAAGATAGCAAGTGCATTCTTGAGACCAAAGGGCATGACTGTGTACTGAAAGGATCCCCATTCTATTGCAAACGTAGTCTTACTGCGATGTTCAGGTGCGATTCGGATCTAGTGGTATCTTGAGAACCCATCGGTGAAGGAATATGCTTCCTGTCCGCCCACACTATCAAGTATTTTGTCTGAGAAAGGCGTGGGGAAGGGGTCATGTACACAGGCGTGGTTTAACTTGCGTAGGTCTACGCAGATTCGTATCTCCCCCTTTGTTTTCTTCTCATGGACGACCATCAGACTTACCCAATCCGACTATTCAACCGGTTCAATGATACCTGCAACAAGCATTTTGTCCAGTTCTTCCCTGACCTTTTGCTTATATTTAGGGTTCAGCCGGTAATGTCACTGCTTTACGAGGTGCGCCTCTGGTTTCAAAGTGATGTGCATAATGCCTAGGTCCCCCGTGATTCCTTTGAGCTCGAAAAACTTTGTTGGGAATAAGTCCTGATATTCGATAAGTAGCTCTGCAATTTTGCCTACAGTTCCTTTGTCCCAATAGTCCCCAATTTTGGCCAACTTACGGCATTCTTCCGTCCCGATATTAATTTCGCGTAGCTTGAGAGGCTGGGTAACATCAACATTCTACAACGGGGGCCCAATAACTGTATGTCCCCCCTCATATTCTAGAACAGAGACGTTCCAAGGATTATCTACCTCTTCCTCTATCGCCAAGCTCTGGCAGTCGTCTATGCCTTGCATCTGCGCTTCCCATGTCAGGACTTCCGGTTCAGCGTGATGGCACGAATCGTTAAATACAAAAGCATCGATGTCCTGCAGAGCTTCTTTGAGTGCCTCTGTTCCCCCAATTAGCCCAAACGTTCCTATAAAGTCATCTTTTAGTGTCTCCCAGTGGCGGGTGCGCTGATGGAGCTTCGCATCTAAATACCATGCGACAGGGATAGGCCCCAAGGCATGAATAAACAGATGCACCCACTCTTCCGTAGTCCGGTCGGACCATTTGTCCATCCAGGTGAGTAGATGCTCACGGGGATGTCCTGGTCCGAGGAACGTCTTGGTGCATATGTCAGCCGGGGGTGTGAAGCGCAGGATCATCATATCCCGACATTCCTCCCAATCCTGGAATGCTTCCTTGTGGGTGCCCCACCATCGCGCAGGTGTTCCTCGCATAGCTAGATTAAGGGCCCATAGCCTACGTTCTCTCAAAACCATAGCTTCAAGTGTCCTCAGGAATTCCATGAGGCTACCAGACTCATCAAAATGGGGTAGATCTCTTACCTCTGAGGAAATGCAGCAGAAGTCCCTTGTGATTCGAAGACACCGTAGTGCTGAGACATCGTGCAACCAGTTTTACCAATTTTCCATTTCCTCATTAGAGTCAAAGAAGCATTCACTGTCTTCCTCCCAACAGAGTACCCCGTTCGCCGTGGGATTGATCCAATCTTCGTCTCGCACGGTCAATTTGTAAATTTGATCCACCTTTTCTCCACTGCGTACTGGCTCTGTGTAGCGCTCACGTTCTGTACGGTCCAATGGTACTACTACCCTTGTCCCGTTATTTTCAAACACCATGCTTCCCTTTTTGAGGTTGACGATACCACCCATATTTATGGCCCAGTCCAGTCCTAAGAGCGCAGGGTATGGGTCTGTGTCATATAAAATCTGAATTACTTCAAAGTCAGCTCGAACCTTGACCCCATCGATATCCACCATGATATTTGATAGTCTCTCCAGAGGTATAATCTTCTGTTGGTTGGCCATATGCAGCTGGATGTTGGACCACTCCAATTTGGGTTCGCCCATTTGTTGCCAAGTTTTCTTAGGTAACACGTTTGCATCTGATCCCAAGTCTAAGACAACCTAATCCATTTCATAGTTACCAATTTGGGCAGTTAGTCTCATCTCCCTATCGGTGTGTTTCCTATATCCGCCTAGCTTGTGCACGATTTGGACTTCTGGAGACAGGTGGGACTGCACTATGCAACTATCTATCAATGTCTGAAGGTTTTCTTTGGTTTGTTGGTTGCGTAATAGCGTCACATGCACCTGTAGGAATGGTCTCATCTCGTCACCTACCTTGAGGTGCGCAGGTGTCTGCACAGTAGATTCCCTTGTCCTAGCAATGTCTTGTTGGACTGCGCTAATTGTTTCTTGCCCTGGGTTTCGGTCCAACCCTGCTTGGTTGAGAGGTGCCTGTCAGATTAGAGGACCCTTCGCAGCTTCCTTCTGAGGCTCCCTAGTGGTCATCCCACAGCGGGTTACAACCTTCGCACTCGGATTCCTATCTCGTAGTTTAGCCTTAACTCTTTGTACACTTTGTGTTGGCTGCTTTTCTTGCATTTTTGCTACTAAGATTAGACAATCTTCAATCGCATGGTCCAGCTGTCTGCAATATTTGCAGGATGGCCTTGCAGGATTTGGGCAATCCCTTGCAAAGTGTCATATTTCCCCGCAGTTATAACAGATTAGCTATCTACGTCCTCATCCCATGCTTCCTCCCCGACCTCCCCTACCCCTAGCTAGGGAGCCACCAAAGTTTGCGGGAGATCTGGGTGACACAGGTTTTGATCGCACCCTATACAAGTTTCCTCGATCTATCATCAGATCATAAGTTCGATAGCTCTGCTCATCATGTCCTACCGACTGGCAGAATTTGCACCATTGTTGCTTCAGCTCTGAGACATACGCAGCTAGCCAGGGGCAATGGTTCCTATCATGTAGCCCTACTACACGGCAGTCATCGCACCACAATGCAGATCCGCTTGATCTTGGACGCAATAGGTTGGGTTCTCCACTTGCTCCTGGACGCACCAAAGTAGGTCCTCCTGCCTGCATGTAATCTGACAGTAGTGGGCACTGATCCTTCGTATGTCCAGATGCCCGACATCGTATGCACCATAGGTTTGCACTAGCTCCTTTTCCCCGTTCCTTCCATAGGTTCTAAATCTCCATATGCATAGCTTCGAGCTGCTCCTAAATTTGCTGTACTCCTATCGAAGTATCTTCTCTGAGCACAACTTCTAGTTTCATGGCGGCTTCCAAAGCTTTTTCCTATGATTCGAAGGTTTGGTGGCCCATAGGTGCACATAGGTGAGTTAACAGCATAGCGATGAACCATTCCATATGCTGTCTATCGTCATACTTAAATCCTCCTTCTTTGATTGTTTCTTTAGTCTTTGATCAACTTCCCATACTGACTCAGTTGTTCCTTGCTTGAAGTCTTTCACATTGGCTATGATCTGTGAGTAGGACTTAGGATTTCAGAATTGTTGTTTTAGAGCGTCCTTAATATCTTGAATAGATGCGCTTTTGTTTTAAGATAGGTATCGCATATACCAGTCCAGAGCTCTCTCTTCGAAAGCTAGTGATAGTTGTGCCCTTTTCACAGTATCACTTGCCACACCTTGTGCTGTCCATATTGAGTCTGCAACAAACCAAAATTGGTCAATGTCCTCATCCCCCACACCCTTGAAGGTAGGTAATTTCAAGTGCGCTGCCATATCCTCTTCTGGTGGAGTCTCGGGCGAGGTTTTCTTCTTACGTGGTTCTGACGGCGGTCTAGTTGGCTGACTTTGCGCAGCTGCTCCTCTTAGCGGGCTATAGACAGATCTATCCCCTTCTTGATTGGTTCGATAGTACTTACCACTCCGTGTTGTACTTTCGTCTAAACTAGAGATCATTTAATCGTACCCGCTCTCATGTCTTCAATTATTTTCTTGGCATTACCCGATCCCTCTCAAAATGCTCCCGATCCTGGCAACAGAACCATTTGTTGGCTTGAGGGGTCCTGACCTAGGTTTAGAGGTTAAGGTTTGCCAACAAACCCCTATACTACTAGCCCTTTCGACAGTGACCTACTTGCGCAGGTCAAAGTCTCACCCGAAGTAGTATGGGTGGGTGCTGAAACTAGGTTTTCGCATCTTGAGAAAGGATAGGTAAGGCAAGCAGAGTTGCATCCGGCTTTGTGATGACCAGATCGCCCATTTCAGCGCAGGATCTATAGGTCTTCTTCGCATCCACGTGCGCAAGGTCAACTATACTACGGTGCTCAATAATTATATACTTCTAAGACAGTAGCACAATATTGCATAAAACATAACAGAACAGATCCAGATGCAGTAAAAACACTTATACAATATTTTCGCAGTTTAACACAGAATAGGCATAATACAACAATTACCACAGATTCATATAAACAGTACACATAGATTCAGTTACTCAAATAACCTTTCTTATTCATCAATCTGTCAATTCCTTCTCACAATACCCAACCCAACCTGCGCACACAACAGGACTTTGGATCTCCGCGCACACAGCCAACAGGAGTCCCTTCCTCCAAAACCCAAACAGATCTACTAAGCCACAATTCACATCAAGAGCTCATCCTCTTCTTACCTTACAATTCAAAATGTCCCTCTATTTATAACAATCTTGCCTAATCTTTCCTATGGTCCGCAAACCGTGCTCATCCTCTTCTTACCTTACAATTCAAAATGCCCCTCTATTTATAACAATCTTGCCTAATCTTTCCTATGGTCCGCAAACCACGGTTTGCAAACCACGATTTGCGGATTCCAGATCTACCCTTTGGTCCGCAGGATTACACAATTCAAAGGTCAAACAAGCCGAATAATTACACAATTCAAAGGTCAAACAAATCTTTCCTATGGTCCGCAAACCACGGCGGTTTGCAAACCACGATTTGCGGATTCCAGATCTACCCTTTGGTCCGCAGGATTACACAATTCAAAGGTCAAACAAGCCGAATAAAGCACGCAATTCAAAGTAAATTCAAAGGTCAAACAAGCCGAATACAAATACAACAAGTTATAAGGAACGTAAGTCAAGTAGCCAATACAATAAATTATAAGCCATGCAAGTCAAACATCAAACATAGCACCCATGAGGGTAGGTATTTCTTTGAACCATGCCTTGACAAGGATTGAGTGCAGTGGTGTATATAAACACCATTAACATTCTTTACTTGGTACATATGGGATGAAGTTCTGTGAAGAGCTTGCGAATCTACATTTGGCCTTCGAGCTAGTTGTTTAGGAAATTATTGGTTGATCCCATTGTTCTTCCTTTGTTCGAAATGAATGAGTGAAAGACAAATACAACAAGCACCAAGATGA
Organism: Pinus albicaulis; assembly: GCA_034641835.2. Taxonomy (NCBI): domain Eukaryota; kingdom Viridiplantae; phylum Streptophyta; class Pinopsida; order Pinales; family Pinaceae; genus Pinus; species Pinus albicaulis. The sequence continues at coordinate 163,642 of JAXQQM020062769.1, read as the reverse complement.
GAGAGGGCAAGGATAACATCCAAGAAGATTTTAATGGTGGAGATTGTCACTACGAAATTAATGGTTTTTTTCGTTCCATTTGGGACCCCACATCATCCGCGATTTAACAGCTGAGGGGAGCTCCGAAATGGTTGTTATAAAACCACCTTTGATCACGTGGCAAGCTGATATAAATTGCAGACCCCAATTGTAAAAACCGCTTACCATTATGGACTCCCTTGTCAATTCCATTGGTGGTTTGGACGATGTCGTTATTTTAAATGTGTTGAATTGATTCATACCAAGATAGACAGGCAGGAAAGGAAATGCAGGTGCGTTTTGAATGACCCCGAGTAGATGGCCAACTCAAAAAACTTGGCACTGTTGATAAGAATAAGTATTCTCCAAATAATTCACACACAGATTGGTGCGTTGATCAGCAAGGGTTGAATAGGTTGAATAGGTTTTCAAGCCAACAAGTTTTTTCCCAATTATTTGCGCGCCTTCATTGCCAGACAATTACTGTTCAACAATGCCTCCTAATGGATACAACGACGGAGAAGGAAGAATGTGGCACTATGCTTTTTAATGTGATCTGGCAAGAGAATATCGAATTAAATCTTCTATTCTCCTTGGCTTGGCATTGACAATGCCACTTATGGTGGCATATTTTCTGTAGCAATTCCAGTTTGGATAAACAATGGACACCGTTTTTGCGTGCCTCCTGCAAATCAAACACACTATATGCAAATGAATTTTTCAATATAAATTTTCTCATTCCTTTCCTATGGAATCGATTTCCAAATCAGAAGCAGGTTTTATTCATGGAAAACAATGGAACAAAAATTCGCGGGAATTTACAGACAGTGAATTTAGGGCTCCATTTCTGGCCAATTGAAGTCAAATCTCAAAAATATGGAACGTGGGTTTTGTGCAGAATGGCGTCAGTTAGGTATTATGCTGGATTTTCTGGCAGATTATGAGCTTTTTGGGAGATTTCCTCAGATCTCTGAAGGGTATACATTCAAATTTCGTAATGGAAGAAAAACTCACTAAATATTGTTTTCATGTTTCCTGGAATCATTTTCTGTATTTTCTTTGTACTGAATTTTCTGGTGTTGCACCTTTTGGGATTGTGTTTGTTATGGTCTTTTTATGGTTTGGAATTTCTGTGCCCTTGGTTTTTATTGGCAGTTACTTTGGCTACAAGAAACCTACAGTTTTCAGTCAACATGAAATATCATACATCACTAAAATTGTACAAATTTTCCAAGAAAATATACCTGTAACAAATATCTTTGCAATTGTGTAAGTTTTATTTTAAGCCAGAATTCGGAGCAATCAAGGATTATTTTATGGACGCTTGTTTCAGTATGAGCAGTATTCATTCAAATTCTTATGACAGCAATTGGAGGCAGAGGAAATCAAGGTTTTCATTACTACCTGAGACAAACAAGTTTTTATGTCTGATTATGAAGTGTTTCCCGGGGAAAGATCTACAATTTGCAAACAATAATCCAGGAATGCATTTTTCTGGTCAAGCAGTTGGGTTTAATACGCAAAAGGTTCTTCAAACATTCGAATACCTTCATATTATATATAGAGATCTCAATCATGAAAATGTTTTGGTAAGGGAGTTATTTTTTACCTTTATCGTTTTCAATTGAACTAGAGACAGTATTTGCAAAAGTGACAAGCAGTTAACACCAAATAAGCAGACAAATACACAATTGGAAAGACTCCTTGTAACAATCGACCATTGTTCAGTTTTGATGAAATTGAATTCCCAGTTTTCAAATATTCGATTCAAAATGTGGGTCAGTCGAGTTGCGAATGCGGTAAAATAGGTTGTGCTTTTGGAGCCACAGTGACCATAATGCGCGATGGACTGCAACCAGGCAGGTACATATACAGTAGAAAACTGTAAGCAATCGAGCCTCACATCGCTCAAGCATTGGATTAGATAGAGAAAGGTAAATATTGCCTGTTTTTCTTCGATGCTTTACCGATTTAAGCTACTGTCACTACCGGGGAAAATATGTTAAGGGAAGTTGCCAGAGGCTTTATCTCTAGATTCTGGTTTAAAGGGACCTGGAGAGTGCGGTACCAGAACAATCCCCGATGTCTAAGAATTGGTATCAACCTTTTATTCATTAGTAAACCGTGTGAGAGCTTCAAGGTTCAGGTGTGCAAGAGATGGTGGAACATTGGTGGATGTATCACTTGCTGCTGCATTAGACAGTATTCGTTTTTCTTTAACTATCATCCGTCACACGCCTCATTGGGAACAAAAGCTGGGTTGAGATCTCTGGTTTTACTGTTTTTCTGGGGAGTAAGGTTTTGGCTCTGAAATTTTCCTTCGGCTTTTCCGGTGGCTGCATTGCCGGTCTTTTACCGCTCTCTTAATTTCAATTTTTCCGGAACGGCTACTTCTGACTGCGACGGCGTTTCGGGGCGGCCGACTCCAAGCACCTTCGTACTTAGGTGTTTGGTCGACTAGGGAGTACCCTTCTAGGCCGGTATCCCCATAACTCTCTTGTACTTTTCTTGGTATATCCCCATAGAGGTGGTGGAGTTTATAACTGGCTTCTTTATACTATGTCCTCTTTGGGATTGATGGGTTGGTGATCATTAATGGAAGATATTAATGATTGAGGCTGATTGGAGTACTAGGAACACTTGCCCGGGGTTGTTTTTTGTTTTTATTGAAGTTGATCTCGGATTAATGGACCACTCTATGCCTTGGTCCTTGAGGATGATGTGGGATTAGGACTAAAAGAGTGGATCCTATCTGGGATGGGATTTTTGTCATCTTTCCGACCACTTTGGTTTAGGCGCTTTTCTTCTGGTGTAGTTTTTGCTTAGTTGGCATCTTGGTGGAACGTTGTGGGGTATGGTTTGATCTGCAGGCTCTGTGATGGCGGATCTAAATAATTATTTACGAGATTGTGATGAGGCCCTGCTGGACGAGACCTTCTTGCATGCCATCAAGGTGGCGGAAGAAGACTTCATCCCTCGTGTCGATGGAACACATGCTCAAATCGAATGCTCAATCGTGCTCCGTCATTCGGGAAAGGAGGTTTTGCTATCTGGAAAGAGCTGTAAGACTCACCCGATTCCTAACCTGAGTGCTTCTCCCAGACTGATTTCTGTTGGGTCGAAGCCTTTCAAACCTTCTGCGGAATGCCAATTATTGAGTTTCAGTAGTGACACTCTGTGGGAGCGGGTGGAGTGTTTGTCTAAGAGAGTTGTTGTTGGTAGGTGGATGTTCGAAAAACACAGTTCCACAAACATGCTGGATTGGCTTATGAAGGTGTGGCAGAAGATGTTATGATACATTCCTAAGGTCAGCAGATTGGAGGAGGGATGGTATAGTTTTCTATTGGAGAAGGATGAAGACGTCGGGAAGGTGTTAAGCAGGACTTGGGTATTGGGCAGAGGTTTCCTTGCCCTTCACCGATGGGATGTCAGATATCATCCGAGGAAGAATGCGCCTGCGAATCATATTATCTGGGCAAAGATGTATGGACTGCCCCTAAAATTTTGGAATGCCAAGGTTCTCAATGCAATCAGTGATAGCATTGGCAGATGTAGATTTGTCGACCCAAAATGTCACGATGCTTTCGACAAAAGGGTGGCTTGGGTTCTTATTGAGATGCCGTTTGTTGGGGGTCTGCCCGCGAAAATCGATCTGATGTGGGATGGGGTGGTACATCGACAACAAATTGATTATTGGAAAATCCCTTTTAGGTGCCATCTTTGTCATGAGACAGGGCACCTAATGAGGAAGTGCTCCAGATGGTGCAAGGATGTCAATCGTCGTCGGGATTTGAAGGGGAAACCTGAGAAGGAGACTTCGACTTTCGTGGAGACTCATTTTCGCGGGCAACGCTCTGATGATCAACCGTTTTTCACGGGTAAGAAAGCCTCTCCTATTTCTACATTGCCCTTTAATCTAACGAGTGATGTTTTGCTTGAATCTTGTATCGATTTCCCTGGGGTAAATCCAACCGGTACCCCTCCTTCCGGGGTGGGAACGGAGATGGGTGTTCTGTCTATGGGAGTTTCACTGGAGAGGTCTCGACCTACACTTGTTTTTCCTTCTACCGGTTGGGAGGGTGTGTCCATGTCTACTTCCATAGCTGGTGACAATTGGGATCCTTCTGATATCATTAAGGAGCCCGGACATCACACTTTATCCTCTTTGCCCCCTTTGTCTGGCGCTATTCTTTCTCCCCAGAACTCTATAGGGAGTGATTTATAGCTGATTTTGATGAACCCTAATGCGGGTTTGGTTCCCATAACGGTGAACACTGGTCCCTCTTCCCCGTCTATCCTTATCAACCCTTCTTCTAGATCGAATGTGACTGTTCGTCGGGGCAAGGATAGATAGAAGAGGAAAAATAAATTGGCCTCTATGGCGGGTTTGACTGATGACTTTCCCGACGGGAATTACCGAGATGTCCCTGTTTCGCATGCTATTGGCCGGGTCCTTAGAGCACTGACCCCTTCCTTTGGGTCTCCATTATTAAGGTTGTGTCTCTAAATCTCCGAGGGTTGGGGGGTCATGGAAAGTTTTTGTCTTTAAAAATTTCGTTTTTTCTGCCAAGCCTTCTATCATTCTGATTCAAGAAACGACGATGGAGGCTAACCGTTCCATTGCTTTCTTTCGCACCATGCTTCCAGAATGGTACGTTATTGCCACTGATGCAATTGGATTATCGAGTGGTCTTGCTGCCCTCTGGGACCCGAGAAGTTTCTCATTGAAAGCATTCGGTTTTTTTGGTGGAATTGTGCTTACTGGCTTCTGTCAGGGTTTTCAACAGAGAATCCACATTTTGAATTTATATGCTCCATGTTAGATATTTGTAATTTATTAGCAAGATTGGCAGAGTCCAATTACAGAAACAACATCGTTTCAACCACTTTGGGATTCTAGGATCTAGCCCTCATGAATCCGGAGAGGGATCTCTCCAAAAAGTGCAAAGATGGATTTGTCTTTGAAGTTTGGGGTTATGATATTAGGCTAGTTATGAAGGCGAAGGGTTTGTTTGTTTTTTGGATGGTTGAGCATGATTACTGTTCAAGGTGGAAAGTTTTGAGTGCAAAAAGTTCCAAAGGTGAGAAGTTGCAGGCAATCAGAGTAAGCTTCGGTCAAAAAGGTAGAAAATTGCAGGTTTTAGTCCATTGGGCTATGGAGTCATAATAGGGTTTAATTGGAACAACGAGAGGCAAGAGTGGTCCATGGGGCAAGTCATCTATGTCTAAGGATCTCTTTGAAGATTGGTTTATGGGATGGAATGATACAATAAGAAGGAGAAACAAACAGATGCAGAAACAAGAGCAACCCAGGATCTGGTAAGTACTTTGAAACTAGCCAGCTTTTGACATGAACTCAAGAAAAACATAAAAGTAAACTAGGATCTGGTAAGTACTTTTAAACTAGCCAGCCTTTGATACACTTTCAATAGCAAACATCTTAAAACTAAGGGAAACTTGAAGGCAACTTTTGAAGTAGAAACTAGCGGGCTGGGCTCACCACAAATGCTCTCCTAGCTCTTCTTTTACTTGGTTACTTTCAAGACAAATACAAAGATAACAACATAATGGCCTAAGATCTGGTAAGTACTTTGAAACTAGCCAGCTTTTAACACATTCCAAGGGAAACAATCATGCAGTCTCTGGGATCAAACTGGGACCAGGGCTCACCATATCTTCCTTAGTTCATCTTCACTAAACATATACTGAAAATAACATCTAAGAATAACATTCAGCTAAGACAATAAGACGAGGGAACGCCAACATTCCTATGCTTAAACTGAATTAAATCATTCTTAAATAACACAATTTAGAAGAAAACATTCAGATAAAGATTTTGAGTTAGAGAAGATTTCTGATATACAGTAGGTCCTAACTCTATGCATGCTGTTCTTTATAAGAGAATATGCAACATAGATGAAAATAGAAACAAAATAACAAGTTACAATTAGAGAAACATCACCGTCAACATAGACCAGGATCCCGTAAATCAGCTTGTATTGATGCTTCAAACCAGTTACAGCTTTAAGTCCAGTGCTTTAGGTTAGCAACCATCTACACATCTCAGCCTAACCTATCTATCACCAGCAGAGCTCCAAGAGCCAGTGAATACTATGTACAATCAGAAGTTTTTTCTCAAATGTATATCAAAGTTTTACAACCAACCCCTCACTCATCTTCTGAAGAAGTATATATAGAAGAATGAGGAGGCGAAATCTGATAAAAGATCTCAATTACAATTAATATAGAGTTAATGTCTTCTTGGCCCTTGGGGGGCTCAATGAAGAAACTGTACAGGTGTTTCACTGTATTAATTGATTTACACCTATGAATTAAGCTCGGTGGGAGCTTTGTTGACATTTGAGGCTCTGTGTAGTGTTTGGAGTAACTCTGCAGATATTTCTACATTGATTTCCTTGCAGAAGTAACTCCCTGGCTGCGCTGAGGCAAAATCTGATCTTCTTTAATAACTTCGGCCCCTGATTGAGTACTCTGAGGAACAGGTGGCACTATGGTAGTTGAGAGGAATCAATTTGCCTCAGATTGTGGCGGTGGAAGCATTCCTTCTTGATAAAACACTTTAGGTTTTCTGTAAACTGTGTTTTATTTGGGGATTAGGCTTTTGATAAGCATCTTAGATGTAATCCCCACAAATTTGTCATTTAATCCTCTGTTCTGGTGCATTTTTGTCTTCGACGCTGATACTCTTTGTCTGTGCTCGATTGCTGTGTTCTTTGCTGTTGTGCAGGGCTGTGCAGGGTTCATAAGGCATCCATGCCTGAGGAAACATTGAGGAAACGTGCATTTCCACCCTGTGGATGATTTCCTTTGACGAATCGAAGATGAGAGGGTCTTCACCCTCCGCCTCTGAATCTTCTTTGAAAATTGCGAGAAAAAGATAAAAACCCTGCAAAATACGAAAACTATTAAAAAACCCTACTTTTATAGGTTGACTGCATCGGAGGGCGTGCGAGGAGATCGGAGCCGTTGGATGGCATCATCCAACGGTCAGGATTGATCGGGAGCGATCGTGGAATGGGTGAAAGAAGGATTAAATCCGAGGCGGTCAGAGGAGAAGGATGAATCTGAGCTGTCAATCGCACAGAGATCGACGGTCAGGATTGGGCAATGGAAAGTCAAACGAAGAGATCGGGCGATGAATTGTGGGCCGTCGATCTGCAGATCAGATTGACGGCGGAGATTGATTTTCCGCTGTACGATGGCCCGGCTATCGTGTGCGCACCTTCGTTAACCATCGAGCAACTTCGGCGAGCGATCACCATTGGATCAATGGGCCCAGATCAGACGGTCCACAGCGATATCGCTAGGCATCTAGGTCCGAACGTTAATGCGTGATGAACGGTGGTTTCGCAAAAAGTACAAGGGACGCATGTCAAGTGATGTATGGAATCGCTGGCCATCGGGAAAAAACCACCCTTCGCCGAAGAGTGGTGCGATAAAAACCACGCGGTTTTGGGAAAACGACGCATGACTGGGGGGTCCACAGGGAGGCGCGCTCCGCACCGTTGGATCTATGGATTGAATCGACGATCGAGATTGCTCCATAATTTGCACGGGTGGAAAAACTAAATAAAAAGAATTTCGACAGTTTAAATAAATATCAAAGGTTTCTTAATGGTTTGCGAAGAAATATTTATTTAAAATGGATAAGCGCCCCACTGGCTCAACGCGCGGTCATGGCGCCAGGGTGTATGGGCGGAAAGGCTAGGGACTTAGCCCAAGGGGGCTTAAGCCCAATATATATATATAACAAAATGGGTTTTTAATGGTTTTTCTCATGATTTTCAAAGGTTTGAGGGTTCCGATAAGGCCAAGAGTGAGTCTTAAACCTTATAAAGGGGATTTTGATGAGGGGAAAAGGCAGAAATGTGAAAATGAGGGATTTTTGTGGGAAATAGGGGGATAGAAAGATGAGGTTAATTTGGGAAGAAGGGAAAAAGAGAAAATTGTGTTTGCAACAATATTTTGGCTTTGGAAATCAACAGGATTTCAGAGTCTTTTGGGATGAAAACAAAAGTATAGGATCTAAACAGAGGCAGGAGGCCTTTAAGAGTCTTCGAGAGCCAACAATTTTTAGTGAGAAATTTTTTTCCTTGAAGGCTCAAAAATAGATTTAGCCACCTTTTTGGGATAATCAAATTTTACAGGTGGCTAACACTCCATATGCAGAAAGGTCGTCTATTTGGGAGAAAATGGAGGGTTGTGGCTTTCTCTGGCTTCGAAATTCCATTATAGGCGGGGATTTCAACTGCACCTTTCACTCGAATGAGATATGGGGTGAGAAAGGGCGGCTGGATCCATTTGTTGATGTGATTCGGGATTTAATGTTGGATGCTGACCTGGTGGACACTCCGTTAAAGGTAAATTGCCCTACCTGGTTCAACGGCAGAAAAGGAAAGGAATTCATTGGCAAACACATTGACCGCTTCGTGATTAGCGCGGGCCTGAGATCCATGATGCGGGGGATATTGGCATATGCAAAGGATCTATCTATATCGGACCACAGACTGATAACTTTGGTTTGGGATTTTGATGAGAAACAAGAGGGTTATCCATTCAAATTCAACAGAATTTAGTTGGGTGATGAGGAGTTTAATAAGATGGTTAGAGACTATTTAAAGCTGCATAAGAGGGTCGATGGATCGTCTGCAATGGAACACCTCTCCACCATTTTAAGGGGTTTAACGCAGGTGGTTCGTCACTGGGAAAAAGGGAAAAAGATGAAAGTGAAGGAAAGAATAAGAATCATTCAAGCGGAAAGGACTATGATTTTAAGGGAGGTGGCGGAAGGAAGACGGGATGGTGATTTCTGGGAGAAACTAAAAAGCCTAGAAACAGAATATCGAACATATCTGATCAATGAGGAGAGAACATGGCGGCTTAAAAGTCAAGCTATATGGCTGGAAGTTGGTGATAAAAAAACCAAGTTTTTCCATAACTTTACATCGGGGAGGAGGCGAGCAAATACAATATGGGAAATTGAGGAACAGGGTAAATCTATATGCTTGAATGGAGAGATAAAAAAGGCTGCTGTAGAATATTTTGGAACCCTTTATAAGTGGAGAGAGGACCAAGTAACTGATGCACAGTTAAAGATGATACAAGACTTCCCTGTAATGTTTAATGCTGAAGAATTACAAAGGTTTAATAAGGAGGTAACACCTGATGAGATAAAAATGGTCTTAAAGTCGTTTGCAGCTGACAAGAGTCCGGGGCCGGATGGATGGACCCCAAACTTCTTCCTCCATTTCTATGATGAATTCATCGTGGATCTGACGACCATGGTGGAGGAAGCCTGTGTTAAAGGGAGGATAAAGGGAGCAATAAACTCTACCTTCATAGTATTGATTCCCAAGAAGAAAGGCAAACTTACCTTCAATGATTATAGACCTATCTCTTTATGCAACACTTTGTATAAATTCGTTTCAAAACTCATTGCTGAGAGACTAAAAGGTGTTTTGTCAAAATTTATAACGCCAGAGCAATCTGGTTTTTTGAAAAACAGAAGCATACATGGTACTGTTGCAGCGACTCAAGAAATTATCCATAAAATTCAAGGAAAAAAGATGGAAGCCGTGGTGATGAAGATCGATTTAAACAAGGCATATGACAGAGTCGACTGGGTGTTCATGAGATTGATACTTTTCAAAATTGGGCTGGATCAGGAGGCTGTTGCTTGGATTATGGGTTGCATCAGCAACACCTCTATGGCCATTATTATTAATGGTTCGGCCACTGAGTTTTTTCACCCAAGCAGAGGGCTCCGATAGGGATGTTCCCTCTCCCCTCTCCCCTCTACTATTTATATTGATGATGGATGCATTGAGCATAAAAATAAGGGGGGCAACAGAACATGACATATTCAAAGGTATTTGTATCGGTCCACGAATGATGGCAACACATAGCTTATTTGTAGATGACATTTTAATCTTTGGAATGTTGTAGAAGAAAAATTGGGTGGCTTTGCACGAAATTTTATATACTTTTTGTGTAACTTCAGGAATGATGACAAGTGAAGGTAAATCATGTTTATATTTTGTAGCTGGGGATGATAGGGAAGTAAATGAACTATCAAATATGTTCAATTTCAGCAAGGCCCCACTGAAGGATGGGTTGTCATATCTAGGATTTAAGTTGAAAGCTATGAATTACCTGGCGGAGGATTGGATGTGGCTCATTAGAAAATTTCGGAAGAAGATACATATTTGGTCTGCTAGATGGCTATCTAGGGGTGGTAGAATGATTCTGACGCAGGCAGTGTTACAACAAATTACTATTTTCTGGGCACATCTTTACACTCCCCCTAATAAAATTCTGAAGGAAATAAAAAAGATAATGGCAAGATTCATTCGGGGTGGTGGGAATGGAAAAATACCTATATATTTAGCGAGATGGGAAGGAGGTTGGGGCATTTTAGATTTGGATGAGTTTAGAAAATCTTTACTTATCAAATCTCTGTGGCGGTGCTTAAATGGTAAAGGCATATGGCATGAGATTGTTCAGAACAAATACCTTGGATAGGCACAAATGGAGGACCTTGTAATCTCGGGGTGGAAGGAAAGTAGCAGCAGTTCAGCTATTTGGAGGGGCTTCGGTAAAATTTGGTCATTAATAAAGGAAAATCTCAAGTGGCACTTTGGTAATGGGAACAAAATTTTGGTAGGCTGTCAACTCACGCTGGATATTGATTCTCAACATAATATAAACGCGGAGCTAATACTAAACCTTAATCAGAGGGGGGATGGAAATCTATTACTGAAATGCGAATGGATGAGAGATGGGAAGTAGAATGGCACGATTTCACTAAATCCATGAGGTCTTTAGGACTCTGTAGATCTGATGAGGGTGACAGACTTATTTGGGGAGGGAATAGAGCAAGTGAAGAGATAAAAGTAAAGGAGATTTAGATTGCCTTGATCAACAAAAAATTAATACAGGAACCTGATAGCTGGTTTAGGGTCATGTGGAAAAGCAAGGCACAAGTAAAAATGATTATTTTCTTATGGTTAGTATGGAGAGACAAGAACTTAACATGGAAAAATTTGCTAAAGAAAGGATGGTAGGGGTCGGGTTTGTGCCTTCTATGTGGAGTAGAATCAGAGGATAACCAACATCTTTTCTATCTATGCTCTTTCGCCTTGGAAACCTTGACAATCTTATGTGATAGCTTGCATATCCAACTTCCTGCATGTAGAACAACAAAGGACTTCACTAGGTGGTGGCTGAGTAAAGGTAAGAACTACAAGGCTATCCCTATTTTGTATCACTAGTATATATGGTGTAACAGAAATCGGAAATTATTTGAGGGACAACCCTGCTCCCCTACAAAGACTGTTTATCAGATTTATAGCTCATGGGAAAGTTTAAAAATATGTCGGAAGCCACCCTGTGATTTATCAAAGAGAATATGCCCACATGAGTTTCATTATCCTGCTGGCTATTTTGATGGGGCACCCCAACACTCAATTTGTGGCTGTGGTGCTTGGCTAATGATCTCATCCACCTACCATTATAAGATCTACTGGAATGGAGGAACTGGAACAAATATGAAAGCATAATGTCTGGCTCTTTGGGGCCTCTTATGGTTTGCCTATCAGTTATATATGGATAAGATATAGGTTTTTTGGGATTCTAAAATCCTTATCAATCATATGAATCAGAAGGCCACTCTAAACCCTAGAATGCTATCACACTGGATTGAGAGAATATATGCTTTAAAGAGAACTTTCTCTGCCATTTTTTTCTCATGTATACAGGGAGAAAAACAACGAATTTGATCGTCTATCAAATAAAGGACTCTAAGGAACATTTGGAGAAATGCATTATGAGTTAATCAACTCAAATGGAACTGGAGCAGTTGGGAAAGTCAACTTCATATGAGATCTTGGAATGACTGTACAACTTATGCAATGGATCAGATGATACAAAAAGATCTACTAGGATGAAGGGAACTGCAGAAATGATGCCTTTTTGAACTTTTTGTTTTTTTTGGTTATTAAAATGACTGTAATTCTGAAAATGATAATCTCCTGAAATTTCCATCACTGGATGGGCTGAATTAATGTAAATTGTTTTTGGAAGGAAAGTAAAATGAAGGAAAGTCCCCATGACTTTCATAAACTGAATGTAATGACTTCATATGGCCTAAAAGGTTTTGTCCTGGTACTAAATATAAACCAGAGTATTTTTCACGTTGAAAAAATTCCCAGTTTTCAATCCATGTTATATTGTTTCAGAAGCTTGGGAATCATAGTCTTTTGGAAAGTTTTAGAAAAGAAACTAGATCGAGGCCTGCTTCATAAATTGGCATAGGAATCAATGCTCAGGTGTCAAATAAAATGAATTTTGAAAGAAAGACAACATTTTTTGATGAGGAATATTTTATTTGTCCTATTAATGAAGAGATTGTTGCAATGTTCAAAAAATAGAACAATAAGGAGCTTCCTTCTATTCTGGACTCTCTTTTAGATGAAGAAAATAAATTTGTGAGAATTTTCTTGCAACGAAATCGAGCAAATGATACTCGATGGTTATTCAAGAAGGCCAGAGTTTATTCATAGTCCGAGGACAAAGTATGGTAAATAAAGACAATTATGGTAGTTTATATAATTAGGAAAATGAAGAAAACTCAGTTCTTAATTATTAAACTAGTTACATAGAGTTCTTCAATATATTTTATTATTTTGAAACTTTGCCTATGACAAATGTGAAGGAAGGAAAATATGTGCTGATTAGAAAGATGGGCAGCTAATAAAAGTCAAAGAAAAAATGTGTTGGCTAGTTTTCCTATTCTAAAGGACAATTGGCAGTTTTTGAAAGACAACTATGACCAGGCAGGAGAACCAATATCTGGACGTTTTTGAGAAATAGTTTCTTGTTTCAAATTTGAGAGAAAAGCATCAGCATGGCAGAAAAAAGAGCAGTAAAAGAATCCATTTCCTAAATAGGAGGCTAAATATTTTCTAGTAGTTCCAAATTTCCTGCAAATTATCCATAGATTGTTTTATTTTTAGTATATTGTTTAGGATTTTGTTTCAAAAATATTGTAACAATTTAGGAGAATCTTATTCTATATATTCCATCATTTTTAATAAACAAGGGTTGGATTTTGATTCCAAAACCTGCCATTTTTTAAATATTTTTATTACAAGAATTTTAATTAAAGTATTTTGGCTGCAGTTCATGACACAATTTGTTTTCTTCTTTATGTTTTTCCTGTGATTTCATAATCTATTTTCTGCACATGTTCAAGATAAAAAAGGAGATCTGGGTAATAATAGATTGAGTGTCAATATATTTGAAATCCCCTTGCGAGGTTATAATCGTTTAAAGAGATTAATTAACTGAACTGCCTATCTTAGTTAATTCCTCTACATCTTTTAATTGTTTCCTTCTGTCATCTCTTGAATGTGTTATGTTTGGATGTAGAAGTCCTCTACATGCATCTACTATATGTGGTTGATTAAGTATTCAGTATGAATTCTTAATTATCATTTATTCTCTTATATTGATCTACCAAACTCTTTTAAGTTATGTCATTCTGTCAAAGCTGGATGTTGGCACAATGTTTAAGTTTTTGCAAGAGAGGACTTTATTTCTGAGTAGAGATTGAACTATCATCAACAACCACCCACAATAAATCATAGATCTGGTCATTGTGCTCCATATGCTGTTGTCCAATGACAGTGAAAAACTTAAAAAAAATCCTCGTAACATTTGAGGGAGCCCTCTTTGGTTTAAGGGCCAAATTGAACATAAAGATTGGTCAAGTTGTTTTCTTGACATTGTTTCGCAGCCAAGAACTTCCTTAAGGAAATATATATAATAGAGCCCACCTGACAGTGGAAACCCGAATTTTTTTTTGGAGCACACATGGCTAAGCATCAGGAGGAAAGTATTGGGCTACATGGCGACTTCTTGACGACACCATATATAGAGGTCTTGGTGATTAAAGAGAGTGGTTTCACGCATAATTGATCGTGTAGATCAACGATGGAGATATACCCTAGGGGCACCTATCCCAAACCACAGTCCACTTAGCCACGATGCCAGAGAAAAAAGGCTCAAAACTATGGTCTTCATAAAAACAAATTAACGAAGAAATTGGCCACAAAACCAAAAGTCCAAAGACCTTTTTTTCTCTCCTCCAAGAGGACAGCTGGAAGCACAGGATTGGATCGACAGATAACAGAGAATGACATCAACATAAGCTAATAGGAGGTCGACACGTGGCATGCAGACATGCCATTTTTTGGGTACCCAGGTGGCCCTTTTCTGGGTGATGAGTGTCACCATTCAGGGGTTGATATGTGGTAGGGGTGGCGTCATCCTAGAGGGATTAGCCGAGAAGATTCAATTTTTGGCATTTGGTGGCAATATCGGGTTGTATAGTATTGAGACACGGTGGCATTGGAAAAAGTGACAACCAATGAAGAGAGGGTCGGGAAGTACCTACCGACCAACTCATCCCAGTGGATGGAGCTTTGAAAATTCAATAATAAAGCATGAGGGGATGCACTAGGTTAAAGGGAGCTATGGCCTTAGCATTGGACACAACTTCCAACCAGCAGTAGAGTACCAGGGGCGCGACGAAAATAAAAAGTGGGGCCAACCTCGGATCCCAAAATCCTACCATTTTTAAAGAATTGAACTAAATAGAAGAGTTGGGATCAAGAGCGCTAGTGTGTGGGCTTATCTTTGGTCACCTTGCGTAAAGGTGTGACCGATGGTGTGAAACCATTAATAAAAGAAAAAAGGCCCGCGTAGGGCTCAAAAAGGGCTAACCGCCCAATAACTCAGGCCATGGTCATGGAGACCGGTCCTATGGCGATAAACATGAAAAGGGTCGAGAAAAAGGGGCTTAAAGGAAGAAACAATGAAATTTCCTATTAAGAGCTAGTTATAACAGATAATCCAAAATAGAATTGCACACAAAAATAACGGGGGTACTACTAAATCCTATAAAAAAGGAAGAATGAAAAAAATAAGAATTTCAAGTTGCAGAATAGGCAGTTGAGGTTAATTTGACTTGGATATTAAGCTCAAAGATAGCAAACACACTCCAAAAGATAGATATGAGTAGGACAAAGGAAAAAAAAAATCAAATCCAAAGTTAACGAAAAGAAAAATCTATAAAAGCAGGCCTAAGCAAGCAAAATATACATAGGTTTTTGGAGACAAAGCTTATGTTTTGATGAGGTGTTGGTATGGTGTTTTTAGTAATCAGGGATTCTTGAAGGTGTTGGTGGTTGATAGATTCAATTGTTTTGTAAGAAAGGAAGACATTCATGTTTCTGAGTTTTAAAATGGGTGAAAGATTGAAATAATGAGTGTCTAGCAAGTTATAGCTTGTTGATTAAGGGTTGGCGCTCCATCCAGTGGATGTTGGATAATAGGTGGGGTTGTAGCTCCAATCAGTTGCAGTTGATAAACTAGCAAGTTGTAGCTTCGTGTTGGTTGTAGCCTAAACATTGTAATTGTAAGTTGTAGCTTTCCCTATGAATTAATTGAAGAGCAGTTCTTAAAGTTACTTGTGCTTATGTGTTCCATTTTGATTGTTGACATTAATTATTGTTATGGTTATTTAAATTTATTGTTTGTTAGCACTCTATGAATCCCTTCAGCTTGAGAAAAGGGCCACTAATGTAACCGCGAGCCTCTTTAGGCTTTAAATTTGTCCTTTATGACCTGAGAGGGCTCCCACACCAAAAATATAAAGATAAAGAATATCATAGCTCAATGATTTTACATAGACCAGGTCCAGGAAAAAACATTTAAAATCTGATGGAAATGTGTGTGGAGATATGAGGGAAGGACATTAGGGTATGAGATCAAAAATATTTCCAACTCAACACTTCAGTTCTTATATAAACCAAGTATAAAGACACAGGCATGGTAGGTACATCCTTCAAATTGATATGATTGCAGTACAGTGAAAAACAGAAAGACATATAACTATACTCATTCACATGTAACATAACACATTATAATTCTGCTACTTAATCTTATGGTTGAGTATCTAGAACAATACAAAAGACAAAGGCATTATAATGAATTCCATATGAAACATAAATACACAATTATTCTAGAGCATCCATGATGAATTCTAGAATAATTGTTCCAGTACACCTTTAAAAATAGTTGAAATAAAATTATTGAAATAATAGTTACACAGGAGAAACACAAGTTTAAAGGAAAATACCACAATAATCTATGAGAATGACTAGAAGGGACTTTGCACTGATTATTTTATTCATAAAATAATATCACATATACAAGTCTAGATCCTTCAATCAACCAACTAACCAACCCCTTATTCCTTGTCCATTACGAGCTTAAATATATATACATCATAAAAACATCTCATGACTAGGTTTAATGTACGATCTATCCATTCAAAAACAAATCACCCACAATTAGCAAGCCATTTTTTTTTCTTCATAAAAATTTATATAAAGCAACCTAAAACAACATCTTTGTCTTTAAAAGAAAAAACATAAAAAAATACTTAAATATCTATCCCTTCAACTTATATAGATAAAAAAATTATCTCATAAGATCATTTTCCAAACATTGAAAACTCTCAGACTGATAGTGAAAATAGATAAAGTAGCTTAGGCTGTGTTGCACAACAACTACGCAACAATTCCTTGTAGGCACAATTTCCTATGCGGTGAAGGAGAAGTGGATGATGATTGGGCACTAAGTAGACATCTGAGTAGGAAATGCATCCTTGACCATGTTTTCTAAAGTCAAACATGGTCTACCATGGTAAATCATGGTCAAACATGGTCAAACGTTGCCTTGTGAAAAATATTGTATTGATATGATAACCAAATATGGTTAAGCATGGTCAAACATGGTCCAACATCGCATTGTAACAAGGATTTTCTCTATCTGAAAATCAACCATGGTCTAACATGTTTATTTTAGTATTTACAATATTTATCTTAGGGTTTATATACCTCTGGTTTATAATATTAGTCCCTTGGGTTTAATATTATTCCCTTGGGTTCATAATCCCTTGCGGTTTTGGTATTAATCCCTTGCGTTTATTATTCCCTTGGGTTTATAATATCAATATTGTGGGTTTATTAGTCTAAGGGTTCATATTCCTAGGGTTTAAATTATTCCCTTGAGTTTATAATGTCTTGGGTTTTTAGTATTAATCCCTAGGGTTAATTATTTGCTTGGGTTTATAATATCAATCATGGTCAACCATGGTCAGTCATAGTCAAACATGATCGAACATTGCATTGTGACAAAATATTATTGCAATATGAAGATAAATCATCGTCTCAACCATGGTCCAACGTCACATTATGACAAAGATTGTCTCAATATGATAATCATGGTCAAAATTGGTCAACCATGTTTTATAAAATCAAACATGGTCCTCCATGGTTAATCATAGTCAACCAAGGTCGAGCATCACATTGTGACAAATATTGTCTTGATATGGAAATAAACCATGGTTAAGCATGGTCAACCATGGTCCAATGTTGCATTATGACAAGGATTGCGTTAATATGAAAATTAGCCATGGTCAACCATGTTGTTTTTAGTGTTTATAATATTTATCATAGGTGTTACAGGTCAATTTGGGCATCATCCCCAAACACAGATCAATATCCATTAGGGTCTATCATACTCTAATTAGTTGCTACATGCCCTAAACAAGTCATTCCATTGGTGGTTTTCCTTCATGAAAGTTTCACTGCTTAGATGCCAGTTGAAGTGCTCCATTGAGCCATCAACACACCCCTAGACTACAATAACTGCTTTGTAGAGAATCTACTCCCATGTAAGGATGTGTTGCGGAGGATCTAGGCCCACTTTAAGGTGCGTTGGTCGACTCAGAGCGAATTGTTCATTAGATTCCGGGAATCTTCCCAACCTCTAATGTCTTCTAGAAGTTGTTCCAGATTTCACCTCATATGATAGCTTTGAATATGGACACCATGGAGCCATTAAACCTCTCGTCCTCCTATTCCCATGAAATCCATTTTTGGGAAATCCATTCAATGATTCATTTATGTCAAACTACCTTCATCTACTTATAAATAGAGCACTGATCACAATGCACAAAAGAGCAATAATTTGTATTAAGTAGGGTTATGTTGGTGAGATCACAACTCTTGGAGGTATCGTGTATGTAATGTTATGCTACTAGATTGATGATGCTGGTGTGATGAGGATGGGACTGAAGCTGGAGGGTTGACATCGAATCGATCAACTGGTTGCAACTTCTCCTTCTAGTTCATAATAAAGACACATGTTCCTTTCCTAATGCATGTGTCAATAGTGTTATATGTGTATTTACAAATGTAATCGATTCAATTTGTTTAACTTGAATAGATGATATTGCCTTTATGTTGTTTTTTGTCTTATGTTTTCCATTGCAGGTACCAATCAAGTGACTTCATTTCGATTGAGAGCAACTAAATGGCGAAAGGGAGGCGTGGAAAAGCGAACATATTACAAGTAAGTTTTCTTCCCTTATCTATTCATTTTAAGGAAAAGGTCAGATTTCTTTCTTTCTGTTGTTCTAAGTGCTACCACCACACTTAGGGAAAGCATACTTATCCATAGGTTTGATTTCCGTAAAACAAATTGGCGACCATACTGGGGAACGACGGTGTATCTCTTGTGGTTTTATCCTTATTCATCATCCTCTAGTAGAATTTACGTGCTTAATTTCAATAATTTGAATGTGTTTTAGCAAAAGTAGTGTGTTTGATTTCTTTCTTAGAGTGTCCTCTGGCACCAACGCACTGTTGGTCTTGACACAATTCTCTGCATAAAACTGCTGGCTTAGGGACAGTGCTCTGCAACGCAATGTCTCCCACTTAGGGGTGTGTTATCATATTTTGTCTTTTGCAATCATTTCAGTGTCTTGCTTGCTGAAGTTTCAAGTGATTCAGATTGTCTTTAGAGACAAAATTGCCTCTACTTTTCTTGCCTCACTTTTGATATTTGTTTGATCAATGTTTCTTTTTGTTTTCATTGTCATTGTCGAAAAGTTCCAAAGTTAAATTTTACATTTGATCAATTCATTATTTTCGAAAAGAGGAATTGTTGTTACAGTCTTAGTTTCTCTTGAAAGTTTTGAATGATTGTTTTTTCATTATAGTTTCTTTTTTGTTCATATAAACTTAAAATAAATTGAAAAGAAAAACATGCATTTGCATATAGCGATTGTGAGTGCTGCATAGGAATAGTTTAGGGAAATTTCATTTAGATTTTCTCATTGTTGATTGCATACAATCTGATTTCTCTATCCCTTGTAGCTAGTTTTTCATTGTCGAAAATCAATTCGAAACGAATGCTTATCATTTTAATTGAATTCTAGGAATGCTCAATAAATTTAGTGGTGAACCTGAAAGACAAACTGATAAGCAAGATAAACATAAAATTTATCTCAATTTATCTGAGGAAGCATTGTAACATTAACGATAAAATTTAAAGATCTAGGCTAGAAGACATGTTTCGGTGTCGTTAAACATAGCGGCTGTCGTTAACTGTTTGCAATAAAATCCGAGTGTGATACCTCATTCCATGTATGTAAGTATATTAGAGCTCATCCACTTACTTTCGGGTATATCGGGCGGTGTTCTAGTACGAAAAGTATAAGGGGATGCTCTCACTGTGCGGTTTCACATTAAAAAACACTAATACGGATTGGGACTCCACGTACCTTCGAGTATATTTGGGAGGAAAACATTAGTTTGTTTACCATCCATATGTAACCGAGTTAGTCGCCTTGTACACTGTGATACACCGAACACATCATTCAGGGATATTTCCTACACGTATATAAGTCCTTGGTTTTCTGGGGCAGTATATTGCAATTCATAGTTGCTTTGTAAACCTTTTTCCTAGCGTTGCCCTATTTTTGTTTATTTGTTTTTTTATTAGAATCAATCAGCAATCATGGAAGAAGATCAACCCTTTCCCTGTCGTTCGTGTAGTACATCGAATAAACCACATTTACCGCCATAAGCTACACCTAGTAGACGAAGGTGAGCTCGTCCTACTGAGTTCGATACCTTTGGAACCTTTGGTGCTACATCATCTGATATACCAGAGACATCTGATCCTTTGAGTACCGAGTCTCGAATCATTTTGACCGATCCCGGTTTATCTGCCACTGTCGAGACATAACCCTCACAGTTACCCGAGGGCACTGAAATTTAATCCAGTGAAACGGTAAATCCAGAACCCAAACTTGTTCAACTGGAAGTTGATCTGGAACCTATTGTTATTTTAGCATAACATCTTTATCCCGAAGTTGAAAAACAAGAAGTTGTTCCCGTGCAGTCGTCTCATCCTTAGTCATCCGTAATAGTCAAGTGACTCCCTTTATCGACCAAATTATTGATGAATGTGCCGGGTGTGAAATATTTTCTTTCATGGATGGATTTTCCAATTACAATCAGATCAATATTCGCCCAGAGGACCAATGTAAAACTGCTTTTATCTGTCCCTGGGGAACATTTGCTTATCAAAAACTCCATTTTGGTTTAAATAACGGTGGGGCAACATTCTAGAGGGCAACAAATTATGCTTTCCATGAAATCAAGCACATTGTTCAACTGTATCTGGATGACTTACCTGCACATTTACGGAAACAGTTTAACCACCCTCTACATTTGAGAGCGATCTTTTTACAATGTCGTCACTACAAAATACGCCTCAATCCACACAAATGTGTTTTTTTTGTTGGGGTTGGTCATTTTCTTGGATTCGTTGTGTCAACAGATGGAATTCGACTTGATCGATTGAAGGTCCAAGACATTCTTGATTTTCATGCTCCTTCCAATCTGCTTCAGTTACAGAGACTCCAAGGGAAGGCTAACATTCTAAGGAGGTTCATTCCAAACTACACCGAAATGGCTAAAGGATTTACTCGACTCTTGAAAAATGAGATTCCCTTCCATTGGGATGAGGTTGTGCAAGCTTCCTTTGGTGTTCTTAAAAATATCCTGATCCGAGCATCATTAATATATGCTCCAAATTATGAGAGTGATTATTTCTTGTATCTCGTCGCTGTAGATACAACCATCACTATGGTTTTAGTCCAAGAAGAAGATGGGATTGAACATTTGATGTATTATTTTAGTTGTAATATCAATGATACAGAAGTTAAGTACACATATGTTGAGAAGCTCGCTTTAGCATTCGTTCAAGCTGTAAAAATATTTCACCATTATATCCTACTCTGAAAGACCATTGCTATTTCAGATTTCAACCCTATGACATACTTTCTGTCACGTCAATTGCTGGGGGGGGGATTTTCAAATGGATCATCATTTTGTAGGAATTTGATTTGGAATTCATCAAATCCAAGTCAAAGAAGTCTTTGGTGTTTTTTGAGCTTATCTGTGACCTTCCCTCGAGTAGCACTGAGTCTACTACAGAACCATCAATTTTGGACAAGTCTTTATTTCTGATTGAGTGATCTGACCTGTGATATGGTGATTTCATCATCTATCTCCAAACCCAAAATTTTCGTCCCAACACCTCTCGCTCGCAATAACGACGTATTCGATACCAAGCTAAAGATTATCCGATCATCAATGATACACTTTATCGTTGTGGTGTCAATACGATTTTACGTAGGTGCCTCACTCATGAGGAGGCCGAGAAAGTTTTAAATGATTGCCATGCTGGTGCATGTGGTGGACATTTGTATAGTTATGCTACCACGCAGAAGATTCTCCGCGTTGGTTACTTTTGGCCTACCATATTTCGTGACTGCATTATTGCGGTTATAAGTTGTCATGCTTGCCAGATATTTGATCATAAAACCCGCTTGCCACCAACACCAATGCATCCTCTCATCGATGTTAGACAAATTTCAAAATGGGGCATTGACTTCATGACATGTAACCCTCGCTTGGGTAGGGGGCATGGGTGTATTATTGTCGTCGTCGACTATTTTACCAAGTGGGACGAGGTGATGCCTACATTCAACAACACGGGACATATAGTTGCATTGTCATTTTTTAACCATGTGGTTACATGGTTTGGTGTGCCGTAAGCCATAGCCACAGATCATGGAAAACATATTCTCAATCAGACAATGGATGAGTTTACTGCCAAGTTAGGACTGTCACGTGATATTTCTACCCCTTATTATCCGAAAGCTAATGGACAAGTTGAATCTATCAATAAGATTCTTAAGTGTATGCTTCAACGCATGATTGGGATTCATAAACGAAACTAGCATTTGATCCTGTACTCGGCTTTGTGGGCATATCGAACCTCGATGAGAAATGAAACCGGATTTATTCCCTTTCAGTTGGTTTACGATCGTGAAGCTGTCTTACCGATCCAATGCGAAATACCATCATTGAAACTCGCGATTAACCTGCTACTTGACACTTCTGATGAAGAGACATGTCTTTTATATCTCATCCATCTAGATGAAACGCGTCGTGAAGCCGCATTGGCCAACAAAGTGCATAAGAGATGAATCAAGGCACAATATGACCACAATTTCAAGCCTCACACCTTCTCGGAAGGCAACTTGGTCTTGCTTTATGATTAGGAAGTTGATAAGATAGGAACAAGGAAATTTGATCCATTATGGCATGAACCCTACATTGTCAAGTGCATTCTAGCTAAGGGTGCCTACGAGTTGCTAGATTATGATGGGATTCCATTGGCACAACCAATAATGGGTTGTATCTTAAATGTTAGTATGATTTATTTTACGTAGTAAAGACTGTATTAAATGATTTTATTGCATGTGTGTATTGCAGATGTCAGAATATTTGGAACCATTTGTTGGATATGCCTATGGTGCTATTCATAGTACTTAGAATTTATCCTCTAAAACATGTGTCATCTTTGCTCTAAGTGGCGAGTTAGTGAGTTTCCAAGGGATTTGTATTAGCCGATCGACCAATAATATCGCTAAGTGTAACGGGTTGATCAAACTCCTCTCTAATTCCATTTCACTTGGCATTCACCGCATCATCATTAGGTTGGACTCACAACTTGTTGTACTACAGCTTACTAGAATTTATATTGTCTGAAACCCAACAATTCATCGCATGTTCCTTAGAGTTCATCTTTTGGAAATACATTTTGATTACATCCAACATCAACACATTTTTAGAAACTTTAACACTTTTGTTGATTCTTTGGTGAATTATGTGTTAAATAGACATTTGCAACATATGTAAAGATATATTTTCAATTCACATCATACAATTGAATAAGGATTGCACATAATCATAGAAAAACATTGAAAGTAAAATAGATTTTTTATATCGATTTTTTTACAAAAATTGTGCCCAAGACACGTTGGTCATCTGACCTCAAAATGTATACAGACATAGCATAATCTAAGTACACCTAGTGATGCTCATGATAGCAGGTCACTGCTTGGGCTATCATGCGCAATAGCAAACCAATTGTATGGTACTACAACCCCATAGGTAACTCCTTGATCCATACATCCAGTATCCCAAGAGTCAATCCTTCCACATGCTGCTACAACTCAGTAAGAGTCTCGGCTAAATCCAAATCCTAAAGGACTACTCTCCCAACAATCCTCTCTGTTGGTTCTCCAGCCTATTGTGCACAAACCACTGGTCGAATGATACCTACATCTGCATACATAAAACATTTTTAGTTTAGTCTTGGAAACATAAAAAAACACAAAAATATGTAAAAAACCCCAAAAAATAAAAAACATGGTCAACATTTTACCTATAGCACCCCATTGAGTGCCGAATGGTAAAATAAAATATCGATCTTCACAGAAATCCATCCCTGCATATGGATGCTCCTCTATGTAGATATTCTGTCTTCAGAGAAAACTGAAGAATGCAGTGGAAAATGAGATAGATGACTGACCATCATGTCTATCCATCAGCTCGACCCACCGCTACATCCATAGATTTTTAGGACCAGCTAATCCCAGTGTCACATGTTGTGGCTGCATCAATGGAACTCGCTACAAAACGGAAGTGATCAAGATCGACCCATAGCTGAATTTTTTTGTCTTTCCACTTTTTACTTTGGTTAGTGGTTCTTTCATCTGAATGAGTACTGCTTCAGCCCAGTTGAACATGGTTGGCCTAAGAAACTCAAGCGCATACTGCATGTGTGATCTATTCATGACATGTAGTATCACGCTGCCAACTAGCTTTGCGACAGTGAATAGGAGCGTTCGCAAAGGCATATTATTTAGTCAATTTAATGTCTTAAATTTGTATCATAAATTATCGACAGAGGTTAGTAATTTAATGAAGTGTGGTGCACTATATATGCTTAGGTAACCTTTTTCTCTTATTTCGTTGTGTATGTTTTATATTGTTTTGGGGGTTTTGTATCTTATGCCTAAATTTTTAAGAATTGAAAATGGTTTAAGAAATGAAATCTATGCTTCTAGATGAAATCTTTAAATGATAATGAACAACCAAATCTAAATGAATTTTAATGATGAAAACTAATTCTTAAATAAGGAAGAAAAGGAAATGTCTTTTTTAATTCTAAGAAAAGAAATTGATTTACAAACAGATTTTAATGGAATATGAAATATAAAAGAAGGAAGAAAATAAAATGTTCATTAACTAATCTAAATTTCATAAAAATAAATCAAACTTTGAATGATGTTAGGCTTATCTAGGCCAACAAAACATATATGAAAAATATCTAACTAGTTTAAAACATAGCACTATTTTAAATATAATTGCATTCAAGTGAAAAATATGAAATCACTTTCTATCTTATCCATTGAAAGCTTTAGTTCTATGAAAACAGAACATTTGATCTATTTTAAAACACAATTCTAATCTAACTTTGTCCTAGCTTTAAATCTAAGAAAGTTTGAAAGATAAACTTAATTTAATTATGTTCCATGGATTGAAAGCATAAATTCTATTGCTAAGAACTTAATGACAGTTTTGATTGAAATCAAAATCAAATACAAAGCATGTTTAAAGAAAAATAAGACTGATGTATGACCGAATGCCCAAATCTGATCTAATTGGAAAATGACAGTCACTTTTTTGAGATGACTTAGTGAGCACAAGATTACACAATCAAATAGAAACTAATTTCAGAAACGATTTATGAAACTAATCTATAAAATAGTAAGAAAATTAAACTATGAATTGACATAATCTAAATATAAAAACAATGTGAATTTAACTATTAATTGACAAGAGAAAAAACTACAAATCAACTCGAAATTAAATGACAAAAATCAAACTACAAAACAATTAAGAAAAACCTCCTTTCTGTGCGGGGGCCCTCTACAACAGAATGAGTCGAAAATCTACTTAGAATATGCATGCATCAAAAGATCTAGATCTAGTCTTCTTATTAGCGAAACAAAGTTGAAAGCATACACTGAATTGTCACAAAAATTAGGACTATTTCTCGGTTGGTATTTATACAGGTTTTGAATTTAACTATTTGAGGCATTTCCACCTATAGATATCAAATAAAACTGAAATTAGAAATCTAGATAGAAGAAAATTATTCATAGCTATCTCTTGATTTGCTACGTCAGAGCAAATCGAGAGTATTTCGTCCGCTGATCATGTTCTTTGACCAATCTTGACTGTGATCTTAGGCATGATTCCTCCTTGAATTCGAATAGGTGGATGGGATATGATTCATGTGTGGATCATTCCATAAATACCCATATGATCCGCTTCCTCATTTTCTTCTCAAAACCTGTCAAACCATAACGATGGCTGCAGAAACAAAGGTAAGCTACAAAATTGCACACATTCTGTAGCTAGTTACAGAAATTCATCTAAATAATAAGAAACATCATAATATAAAATAGAGATCATGTAAATGCCTTCTCTAATGTGGAATATGTCAATTATCATTGATTGAAGTCATGAGTTTGTAAAAAGGGAGGAAGAAATGACGAAAAAGGGTTTCAAAACAAGAACAATTTTGAGGTTCAACATACCCCCACTAAGAGGCCATTGCATGTCATCATGCAATTTCCAAAATTGTGAGCCTTCACCTTATACTGCATTTTTTTTATACATTTTCCAGTACATCCAACTTCCTCTTCTTTCCTTTTCTTGAAGTGATTTGCATTCTTGGTTTCTTCTTGAAGAGTTTGTACTTTAGGTTGATGACTTTCCTGTTCAAAGATTTATTCTTTTTCTTTAGTTTCTTGTTCTTTTTATACCACATCCCCAAATGTAAGATAGTGTTGCAATTGATGACCTTCTCCAAGTGATTATTTTCCTTCAAGGTTTCATTTTCTTGTTTAATGTGCATGTTCAGTATCTCCAACTCATAAATTTATTGCTTCAGGGTGTTCACTAGAGGTTCTTATGGACTGTGTTGTAGCATAATTTGACTGTGATAAAGGCCAAGAGAGGTTCTGAGTAATTCCAGGTTGTTGAGAAACAATTATTAAAATTCAAAAAGAACTGCAACATGTTCAAGAATATAACCACAAACTCAATAAGAATTCATCATCATATGTTGTAGGGAATAATTATCAGATAAGGGAGCTCTGTAACAAGCACGACATCCTCTCTAAGATTTTTGATGCATCCATTCGAGGAGACTAGTCCATTGGGTTTAACGATGAAGAAAACACCCTATTCATGGAATTTATTCAAATGAATCTTTTGAAGGGAACTCAACAACTTCGTTAGCTATAAATAATTCTAGCCTGGAGGTGGTGAGAAATAAGGAATCAAAGTATGCACCAAGAATGGCTATTGCTGACAAGTACAAAGCCTCAAATTTCCCCAACCATGGTTTTGAGAATTGGTTATTGGGAGCGTATTTTAAAATATGAAGAAGACTTGAGAGATATCATGAGAGACTTTTACAATGTGAACATCAGTTAAACTTGCTAAGAAAGGAGGGAATCATGAGTGGGGATTGCTCGTATTTTTTATTCTAGTGGTGAAGCATTTCAAGATAAAAAAGAAGATAGATGTTATAGGTGCAACACATGAGCAACAATCTCAGTTATTTATGGAGTCCGATCTCTTGACAGATAGTCATCTTCCACCATTTCTTGAGTCTCCCAGACAGAAGAGCTATGAGTAATCAGATATGATTTGTGGGAGATCATATTTTCACATGCATTTAAAATTTAAAAGAGTTGAGCGAGTATGTTGATGTGAACGAGAAGTTGAAGTTCAAAAAACGTAGACATTCCCAGCACCAGAATCTCGGGCTCAATTGCAGAAAAACAATGAACAATTTCAGAAATCTACGACATGGGTTTTTTGCAGAGTGACCCCAATTGACTTTAACGTGGGAATTGTCCAAAAATTTCAATCCATTTAAGAGATTTCACCAATTCTTCAAAGGCCAATTTTTCCAGAAATGTCCTGAAAATTTGGGTTTAATTCATTTAAATTCGATTTGCATGATTATCAAGTTTCTTCATCAGTTTTCTCTTGTCACAGGATGTTGAATCGATTTTTCAGGGAGAATATTATACTCAGACTGAAGGGGCTTTATCCTTTTGAACGAGAAAACAACAAAGAAAGCCTTTCAAAATCCTGAATTTTAGACAGAAACATCAAAATTAATATCTGGATTTTGTGTCATCGTACTCAAGGAAGATGACGGAGATGTGGAAAATTACGGTGCATCAAATGTGTCTTCCCTAAGAATGCAGAGACATAGCTGGAAAATCATTGCATCAAGGGTTTGTGGAAGCACAAAAGGAAGGAAAATTATCACAACGGGTGGTCTCACAAAGCAGTTTTTCTTAAACTGCTTATCAAAAAATCAACAACTGATATTCATTACGGCACCACCCTTATCATTTACATAAAATGCTAGAGGTGATCCCGTAGGTGGTTTTGGGTTTTGAGAAACCTCTAATTTTTATATCATAAATTAAATACAAATTACGGGACCCAAATTTATGTATTATCCACCTCAGCATTAGTACCATATGAAAAATGTAAAACTTTTAAGACTTTTTGTTTAATTTCTCTTATTAATTAAAAGAGAAAGACACCCATGAGTATTTTTAACAATATTTGTAAAGGGTTGGGGTTCACAAAATCTAGTTTATTTCGAATAGAGAAATAATTTTGTAACTGTTAGAATATTAAAAACTCAGTTATTCAACTGATTTTGTTTTAACAGTTAATTAGTTAGGTTGAGAAGGGAGAATAAAAGGGGAGAAAAATCTCATTAGTGGCTCCGGGTTTTGGACCTTTGGAGAACTGCAATTTTGTACTAAATTTTTTGAAAATTAATGAAAGAAGATCAAGTTTCTGGCACCTGTTGATGTTGATGCGTTTTTCCAGTTTCATTATGTGTTTATTCTTCTGTGAATGAAGTGAAGTAATTTAGCTGTGAGTCCCTTTTTATAGTTTGTAAGTAAGATTTAAATGTCTTTAATGTGCGCTTCTTCACTCCAACAATTTCTCTCTATAAAGTTCTTTCTGAGATTTATAGTGATAGATTCTGTTAAAAAACATACCGTTTTAAGTTTCCATTCCATTTTCTTCCTTCCATTTCAAGTAATATCAACAGATTATGGCATTGTGACATCTTTCGTTATATCAGATCATTGAGGGTTATAAATATTAATTTCCGAAGGTACTTAACGAAGACTATTTGATATCTTAATATTGTGACATACATTTATAAATGTCTCGAGCATGGATTCCTTACCACAGCCAAGGGATTGTTTCTTGAGGTACAACTTGTTTTGGTGTCGTTGTCGGGGAATGAAGAAGCGAAGTTCATTTCCCTGGGTTTTCTTCTATTTCCTCTGGTTGTTCAGTGAGGAGGAAATATTCAGCTGTGTTTATTTATTTTCAAAATTATGGCTTTCAAAAATCCTCGCACGAGGTCATATCCCTTGCAGCAGAAAGTCCCTAATCTGTCAGCTCCGGAAACATTGGTTTCTTAAGAGGCTCAGAAACCAAAAACCCCTTCGACTCCTGATCCTGCATTTTATGTTCTTGGTAGCAGGTCTTATAATCCCTTATTCTTGATGGTGAACAAGATTTGTATATAACGTTTGGTTGTTATTTATTCACATGACGACTCCACTGATGAAGGTTTCATTAGATGAATAATTTTGCTGGCAAGAAAATGAGAAAGCATCGTGGAAAAAACATGTATCAGAGGTTTAGTTTTTTAAATGAGGTTCTATTTTTTACTATCAGTTTAGTGGTCTATTTTCCCTTATATATCAAGAAGATTTTTTCCTGCTTTATTTTCTCAAAAGATTATAATGCCCAAAATGTACATTCTTTATTGGAAAAAGATGAATTTTCTTTTGCTTGTATTATAGATCTTGACACAACTTTATCTCCTAAATATGAGAGGAGAGATGATTGTTGTATTACAATTCTGAAAGATAATCAGTCACAGTCTGGGCATAAAGGTGATGATTCATCATATTTGGATGATAATATTTTTCCTCACAAGTAATTGACTAATTTTCAGCTCAAAAACAAAGGAATATTTAAACCCCTGAAGATGCCCACCATTCTCCATCAGTATCCTTCAAAATGATTCAAATCCTTGCCAAGTTTCTCTGGAGAGGAGGAGGATATTTCAGCTGAACTACATATCTTGGAATTTGAGTACTTTCTGGACAAATTTCAAATTATTTATGAAGATGTGGCTTTAAGGATGTTTTGTCATTCATTAAGGCAAGATGCTCAGCAATGGTTCCAGTGTTTGGAAGCAAGTTCAATTAGTTCATGGCAAGGTTTTCAAGATATATTTTTTAGATATTGGGGCAAGCGTAAGTCATATGAAAAACACCTTTTGGAATTATATTCTATCCAGAGGTAGAGCAATGAATTGATTGCTCAGTTTAATAGGAGGTTTCAAAAAATTCATTTCAGCATGCCAAAAGAAATTCAACCTCCTGAAGCAGCAACTATAGTTTACTATTTTATGACTCTTTCTATTGTCTTGGCTTTTTAATCTCAAGGAGAGAAAGCCTTGCAATCTGAAGCTGATGTTTCTTTATGCACAGGAAATCGAAGATAATGTGTGGGCTTGTAGAAAATTTTCTTGTCACGTTGAAAGAACAAGTTTTGTTGAAGACAAGTGGGCTTGTCAAGAAAACATTGGAATTGATTTTCAAGATAATGCAAAT
This sequence comes from Pinus albicaulis, assembly GCA_034641835.2. NCBI lineage: Eukaryota > Viridiplantae > Streptophyta > Pinopsida > Pinales > Pinaceae > Pinus > Pinus albicaulis. The sequence goes on along the minus strand of JAXQQM020062769.1, from coordinate 133,509 downwards.
TCAGAGATGAACAAGGATTTTCAAAAGGTATCAAAGGATTATTGTATTGCCGAAAAAAAAGAATCTAAGCATTCTCAATATTATGGTCAAAACTTCGTTGCAACAACTGAACTACACGATGAAATCCTAGAAGATAATTACAATTTTCATAATTTTAATGATTTTGTGAATAGAGGGGAAACTAGTGGAGCTTCTCAGCTATGTTTGCAAGAGGAGGAAGATTTTTGTCAAGAATTGGCATTATACGAAGAACGTCAACATTATAGGGAACAAACCTTGGATTTCTCTTTTCAGCCTAAATGCCTGCCTACAGAAAATGGCAATCAAGTTCCTCGCACAGAATTCCAAACTGAGGAGTCAAACAATGAAGGAAGATGCCATGTTCAAAGAATTCTACATCAACAGAATGTTCAAGAAAATGAGGCAGCTGAAATTTTGTCTCATCAGTTCTATGATCCAGTGGCTGAGTATATGACAAATTTCTTTGATCAACAACAAGCTTTTATGCAAGGGTATGTACAAAGATTTGTATATGGAAAATTTTCATGGTATATTCCTATTTTCATTTTTAAATTTCAGCAATATTAAGGTATTAATTCTAACATACAGATGTTAGGTTGGTGCCATTGGAAGGCTGAATTCACCTGATTAAGCTCAACCATATATATATATATATATATAGGAGTTGTAGATATAAAAGCTCAGAAGTTGAGCATTTTCAATTTCAGTATTGCTAGTTCGGTATTTTCAGTTTAAGAATAAAGGAAGAAGTCCAAAGTGTAGCAGGTTTCGGGAGGATTCCATACTGGATCAACTCCAATTTGGGATTGACTCCATGCCCAATAACGACTACGGATATGCAAGTTCTCTTTGACTCCATGCCAAATAAAAACTACTGGTCAACAAGTTCTCAACACTTTATCACCAAAGCGCTGTCCCCAATTGGAGCCAGATGTTGTAGCATAATTTGACTGTGCTAAAGGCCAAGAGAGGTTCTGAGTAATTCTAGGTTGTTGAGAAACAATTCCTTAAAATTCAAAAAGAGCTGCAACATGTTCAAGAATATAACCACAAACTCAATGAGAATTCATCATCATATGTTGTAGGGCATAATTCTTAGATAAGGGAGCTCTGTAACAAGCACAACATCCTCTCCAAGATTTTTGCTGCATCCATTCGAGGAGATTGGTCCATTGGGTTTAATGATGAAGAAAAAACCTTATTCATGGAATTTATTCAAATGAATATTTCTGAATGGAACTCAACAACTTCGTTAGCTATAAATAATTCTAACCTGGAGGTGGTGAGAAATAAGGAATCAAAGTATGCACCAAGAATGGCTATTGCTGATAAGTACAAAGCCTCAAATTTCCCCAACCTTGGTTTTGAGAATTGGTTCTTGGGAACATACTTTAAAATATGAAGAAGACTTGAGAGATATCATGAGAGACTTTTACAATGTGAACATCAGTTAAACTTGCTAAGGAAGGAGGGAATCATGAGTGGGGATTGATCGTATTTTTTATTCTAGTGGTGAAGCATTTCAAGATCAAAATGAAGATAGATGTTATAGGTGCAACACATGAGAAACAATCTCAGTTATTTATGGAGTCCGATCTCTTTACAAATAGTCATCTTCCACCATTTCTTGAGTCTCCCAGACAGAAGAGCTATGAGTAATCAAATATGATCTGTGGGAGATCATATTTTCACATGCATTTAAAATTTAAAAGAGTTGAGCGAGTATGTTGATGTGAATGAGAAGTTGAAGTTAAGAAAACACAGACATTCCCAGCGCTAGAATCTCGGGCTCAATTGCAGGCAAACAATGAACAATTTTAGAAATTCGCGACATGGGGTTTTTGCAGAGTGACCCCAATTGACTTTATCGTGGGAATTGTCCAAAAATTCCAATCCGTTTAAGATATTTCACCAATTCTTCAAAGGTCATTTTTTCTAGAAATGTCCTGAAAAATTGGGTTTAATTCATTTAAATTTGATTTGCATGATTATCAAGTTTCTTCATCAGTTTTCTCTTATCACAGGATGTTGAATTGATTTTTCAAGGAGAATATTATGCTCAGATTGAAGGGCCTTTATTCCTTTGAACGGGAAAACAACAAAGGAATCCTTTCAAAATCCTGAATTTCAAACAAAAACATCAAAATTAATATCTGGATGTTGTGTCATTGCACTCAAGGAAGATGTCTGAGGTGTGGAAAATTGCAGTGCATCAAATGTGATTTCCCTAAGAATGAAAAGACATAGCTGGAAAATCATTGCATCAAGGGTTTGCGGAAGCAAAAAAAGGAAGGAAAATTATCACAAGAGGTGGTCCCGCAAAGCAATTTTTCTCAAACTCCTCATCAAAAAATCAACGACTGATATTCATTACGGCACCACCCTTATCATTTACATAAATTGTCAGAGGTGGTCCTGTAGGTGGTTTTGGGTTTTGAGAAACCACTAATTTTTATATCATAAATTAAATACAAAGTACGGGACTGAAATTTATGTATTATCCACCTCAGCATTAGTACCATATGAAAAATGTAAAACTTTGAAGACTTTTTGTTTAATTTCTCTTATTAATTAAAAGAGAAAGGCACCCGTGAGTATTTTTAACCATATTTGTAAAGGGTTGGGTTTCACAAAATCTAGTTTATTTCAAATAGAGAAATAATTTTGTAACTGTTAGAATATTAGAAACTTAGTTATTCAACTGATTTTTTTTTAACAGTTAATTAGTTAGGGTGAGAAGGGAGAATAAAAGGGGAGAAAAATCTCATTAGTGGCTCCAAGTTTTGGACCTTTGGAGAGCTGCAATTTTGTACTAAATTTTCTGAAAATTAATGAAAGAAGATCAAGTTTCTGGCATCTGTTGATGTTGATGCGTTTTTCCAGTTTCATTATGTGTTTATTCTTCTGTGAATGAATTGAAGTAATGTAGCTGCGGGTTCCTTTTTACAATTTGTAAGTAAGTGTTAAATGTTCTTAATGTGCGCTCTTTCACTCCAACTATTTTCTCTCTATAAAGTTCTTTCCGAGATTTATAGTGATAGATTCTGTTATACAACATATCATTTTAAGTTTCCATTCCATTTTCTTCCTTCCATTTCAAGAAATATCAGTAGATTATGGCATTGTGAAATCTTTCATTATATCAGATCATTGAGGGCTATAAATATTAATTTCCGAAGGTACTTAACGAAGACTATCTGATATCTTAATATTGTGACATACATTTATAAATGTCTCGAGCACTAATTCCTTACCACAACCAAGGGATTGTTTCTTGAGGTACAACAGACTGATAGGTTGCTATTTCACACTTGGATTTTCTTATGCATGTATTTTCTCCAATGACTCAATATAGTCATATATCTCTTGCTGTGTTGGGTCAATTTATGGGGATTTTCTGCTTGGACTGTGTACAGGACTATGTATAGGAGAGTGTATAAGACTGTGTGCAAGAGTGACAGTAATGGGCGATGGCACTTGGGGTTATTCATCTAAATTAACAAAACCCGCTTCTTGTGATGGTGTCTTGGTCAAGGGCTTACAAATTCTAGAGCTTCTCCTTGGCTGTGGAGGGTTTAAAATTTTTGAACTTGTAACTTTTCCCTTTTTCTCTACATTGCCTCTCTTTTTTACTCCACTCTATTTCTTAATTTTCATTAACTCTACAATGGTGATTTCTTCTTCTTGTTGTTGTGGTTGAGGTGAGGATTTGTACTCGATGCATGTATCAACCTTTCTCCTCCTACTTCTTCTGGTTTTGACATCCTTGCGCTGTTCTGGTGCTTCATCTTGAAAGTGATTTCTGATTAGGAAACTTTCCCACGAGTCTCCTACACTCTTTAGATGGAATTCAATGAGTATTTTTATCAGTCCATGATGATGCATGATATTGTCTATGAATTGGACTCTATGAATTGGACTCTTTTTGGCACATTTGCTGACATCTTCTTTAGATTGTTCAGTAGGAAGTATGGGAGGTTTATTTCTCCATCCTCCAAGAAATTCATTAACAGTCGGGCATGGTAAACAAACATACAGCCAAATATAGCCTCCCAAGTAACAAACTTTTGTAAAATTATAAAGCATATTTCTCCATTTTTTTTGAGTGCTGAACTGGGAATTCCTTTCTTGTAAACAGGAGTTTCCATACCTGGATTCTTCAAAAAAACTTTCCATTCTTCGTTGTGAATTTCCTTGTTCTTGAACCATATCTCACTAGTTTTCGGAAGGTCTATAGCTTCAACTATAAAGGCTTCTGTCACTGAGATTTTTATGTCTCCAATTTCGACCTCTGTCTCGTCGAAATATCTTGCAATAGACTTGGTGACCTCCTTATGGAACCCATCGAACTTCTCTATAAACCAAAGCCATTACAACTTTTGCAGTGTTTCTTTTACCTGAGGATAACCCTCCATGAATTTCGCTCCCACAAGTTTGGTTCTCACTATTAGAACCATATCTTTGTCGTGAGGAGTTTCTCGTTCAGAACTATTCTTCTTTGATCAATTTGATTGGGGGTTTGGTTCCGAGTTAAGGGTATCAAGAGTTTGTAGAGAAGTATAGGTAAAATAGATATTCAGCAAGGGTTTAGGAACGTGGATGAGTGGGTTATGGAAATGAGATATGACCATTAATCATTAATGGATGAAATCGATTTGGCTTATTATGAGATAGTATACTGATACTGTGATTGGATAATGGAATTTTGATGTTAATCTGAATACAATCAATTCTAATGATGACATATTGAGGTGGTAGCATATAATCATCTAAATTATATACAATAATGTTTTTGGTCTTATTATTTAAACAAATTTTTTTAACATACCTTGGAACTAACCTTTGTTGCTCTTATCTTTGTGTTGATTCTTTAGGTGTCTTTTCAGCATGATCTTCAATGTAGTCTTCAATTTCTTCTGTTCAGTGTGTTCTGCTTCAGTATGCTGTAAAAATGTAAAAAAACTGCAGAATGTGATGACAGCTGCAGATTATCCTAAGAGCTGTAGAATTGTAGAAATTATGTAGCTACTTCTTTTATTGCTTTATAAAAAGAAATGGAACAAATAATTTGGGATTTTTAGAATGGAAGAAAATATAAGATGTTAGAACTCTGATTTTCATCTTGTATTTTCTGTGTAAGGGTGTCGATCGTTGATTAGTTTCCATACTTATACAATTATTATTATTATTATTGAATATATATATATATATATATATATATATATATATATATATGAAAATTAAAAAAGAAGACTAAGTTGGGGAAGAAGAAGGATTATTCTTCACCAACTTCATATCAGTATTGTCTTGAATTTTTTTGATAAATTCCTCGTTTGTAATTGGCTTATGATATAATTCTAATCGATGTACATTCACAAGAAGAGGTACCTTTTATTCATCAATTTTCCTTATCCTAATTGCTCCATTGTCAAAGAATTTTTCAATCTCATAAGGTCCAAGCCAATGAGTCTGAAATTTTCCTTGGAAGTCTTTGAACTTTGAATCGAACAAAAGTTCCCAATCTCCTGCTTGGAATTTTCTATCTTTTATGAACTTATCATGCCATCTGGACCTTTGTTGCTGGATTAGGTTGGTTCTTTGAACTACATCTTGCCTGATCTCATCAATATCATTAAGTTGCTCCATTCTGTGCTTTTGGGCTTCTTGATCCGGATTTATGCAAGAATGCAACAGAATACAGAAATAACCGTAAACATAGAAATACAACAGAAATAAGGCTTCATTTAATTAATATCAAATCACAGAAATATGCTTACAAACATGATGGAAATAAAATAGTGAGGGTGCTGGTAGCGAATCTCTAAGAAGAGATGTGGTGGCTACAGACGTCTAAATTGTGTTACAATGAGGCTTGAGGGCCTATTTATTATGGAGAAACAATGGAGAACTCTAAACGTCCAAAAACCTAACCCTAGGAGATGAAGCGCCAAAAATATGGGCCCCATTTGGGTAAATTGGTGTTTCAACTTCCCGGGGACGTAACTTCAGCATACTATCTCCATTTGAGGCTTCAAAATGGCTCCGGAAGTTCAGGACCCGAAAAAATGCTAAAAATAGTAAGTTGTGAAAAAACTAAAAGAGACAATGGTGAGGCCCCAAGTGGAATAGGTGGGTGGCCACCAATATCCACCTGGAACATTCCTTTCCCCTTAGGAAGAAATGGTCCCCATTGTGTTGAGTTCCTCCATGAGGTGAGGAAAATTCTGTTGAACTTGGTCCCTAGTGAACCACTTACCTTGGTGCAGGAGTTGGCTAGCTTTGACAACCCGATATAGTTGGATCTTCTGTCGACGAGTGTTCTTGATTTGCATGTCCATGATACAGTTTGTGGTGGCCTGTTCCATGCAGTCTGGGTTTAAATCTCTTCGTGTGAGTTCTTATACAATGTCAGAGGTGTCCAATAGAGGTGGGAAGTAGGGACGAAGGCAGTCTACATTGAATACTGGGTGCAAACCAAGGAATGGTGGAATATTGAGCTCAAAGGCATTGTTCCCTACAACCTTGGTGATGGTGTACGACCCATATCGAAGCGGGTGAATCTTGCGGTGGGGTCCAGTGAGGCGCTCCTTCTGCAAATGTAGCCACACTTTTTCGCCCACCTGGAAGTTGTGTGGCACTCGATGTTGATCATGTCGTTGCTTGTACTTAGAATTGGCTCTGTCCAATATTTCATGAACTTGTTGGTGGATGTGCTAAATGCGCTCGATGAAGTTGTTTGCTTTGTCAACTTCAGACTGGACATAAGCCAAATCTTCCTGAGTAGCTGCAAATGGCACGGCTACGTCAATGAGACATAGTGGCTGGAATCCCAAGCCCACCTGAAAGGGGTTGTGGCCAGTTGAGTCGTGGAGAGCCCAGTTATAACTGTGTTGTACATAGGGAAGGCTCTCATCCCATGTGCGTGGATTCTTTGAATTGCACATGCGCAGAATGTGTACAATCATCCTGTTGATGACCTCTGTCTGGCCATCAGTTTGGGGATGGAAAGATGTGGACTTGGTGAGCTTGGTGTCCAAAATTGACCAGAGGTTGGACCAAAATGTGCTGAGGAACCTGCTTTCGCAATCTGATATGATAAACTGTGGGATCCCAAAGTGCACCCACACTCGTTCAAAGAATAGTTTAGCAGTGGCTTCTACTGTGATATTCTTCTTGCAGGCCACCATAATGGCCATCTTTGAGAATCTGTCGACGACCATGAAAACACAGTCGTTTCCATGCTTAGTAGAAGGAAGGCCTGACATATAATCAGAGTATAGAGCCCTTGCTTCCTGATGGTCAGTTTGGAAATGGCGCAAGAAGTGCAGGATCTGATGTACTTACCGACATCCTGTTGAAGGTTCAGCCAATAGAAATACTTCTGCAGGACTGCCACTATTTTCTCGACTCCAAAATTCCTAGCAAGTCGACTGTAGTGCACTTCCCATATCATCTTGGCACACTCGCTTGAAGGAACACAAAGGTGTCCCAGGTGTCATAATAGTGCATCTTGGAGGTGAAAATTTGGAACTTGCATACCCCCCAAGAGTGCCTTGTATGTGTAGCTGAATTCTGGATCGCTCTTGTAGAGAAGCGGCCAATCAAAAGTCTCATGCCCACAAGAGTTGAAAATGGTGGTTATGGCCACGATCGGTGGTCGGCTGAGGCAATCTGCAGCATTATTGGTGCTACCCTTCTTGTACTTTATGTTCAAATGAAATTGTTGCAGGTATGTGGACCACTTCAGATGGTGATCGTTCTGCAACTTCCCTTGTGTCTGTATGAACTACAGGGGTTAGTGGTTTGTGTGGATGATTGTCTCCTTCCCCAAAATTTAATGCTTCCATTGTCGACAAACCTACACAATGGAATACATTTCTTTGTCATAAGTAGGATACTTTCGAACTGTTTCGGGCAATGTATCACTGTGATATGCCACTGGATGCCCTTGTTGAGTAAGAACTGCCCCAATAGCATAGTCAGAGGCATCTGTCTCGATCTCAAATGGTTGTTGCAAGTCTGGTAATGTGAGCACTGGGGCATAACAGAGGCGATGTTTCAATTCTATGAACACCTTCTGTTGAGATTCTGACCAACAGAATTTTTCTTTCGCTCCCCCCTTAGTGACTTGAATCAAGGGCCAAGTGATATGAGAGAATCCCAACACGAACCTGCAGTAGAAATTAGCAAGACCCAGAAAGTTGTGAAGCTCTGTTAGGGTGGTTGGGGCTGGCCAATCCCGAATGACTTAGATCTTGGCTAGATCCACATGCACCCCCCTGTCATCAATAATGTATCCCAAATATTGAACCTGGGTCATGCCAAAAGTGTACTTCTCCAAATTGGCACACAACTTGTGTTGCCACAGTGTTTGGAGGACTTCTCGGATGTGGTGGAGGTGCTCTTCCCAAGTCTGGCTAAAGATCAAAATGTCATCCAAGTATACCACTACAAATGAGTTGATGAATGGACCTAAGATGTCATCCATCAACCTCATGAAGGTTGTGGGAGAATTTGTCAGTCCAAAAGGCATGGTGATCCATTCGAAAAGGCCGTCCTTGGCTTTGAAGGCAGTCTTCCACACATCAGAGGGTTCGATTGGTACCTGGTGATACCTAGACTTCAAGTCGATCTTGTTGAAATATTTTTCCCCTTTGAGTTGATCCATAAGGTCATCAATTCATGGGATCGGGTACCTATTCCATACAGTGATATTGTTCAGTGCTCGATAATCAATACAGAGTCTCCAAGTCCCATCCTTCTTCTGTACCAACGCGATCGAGCTCCCACAAGGCGATGAACTTGGCCAGATGTGACCTTTCTGCAGCAACTCCTGAATCTGCCTCTTCATTTCATCATTCTCCGGAACAGAGCGCCTATAGATCGGTCCATTGGGTAGCAGCGCACCTGGGGTCAGGTCAATGGGGTGCTTGACCTGACAATGTAGAGGCACCTCTGTGGGTGAGGTGAAGATGTCCCCGTACTCCTCCACAAACTTGTCCATTTTTTGTTGTCGTGCAGAGGAGCCATGTTTGGAGGTCATGGCCACATTATTCTTCTTGCCCTGGGGGTAGATCATCAGGAAAAAAAATTTCCTGGGTTGGGAAATGAGCTTACTGCATTGTTTTGCAGTAACCAAAGAGATAGTGAGAGGCAGTGGTACCTCTGGTATCCTGTACAATTTATTTCCCAAAGTAACAATAACAGCGTGAGGCTGGGACTCATACACAGCATGTCGCTTCCACAAGTATGGCTGGCCTAATAATACATCAGAAACATCAATAGGAGCAATGTCACACAATACCTCATCTGTGAAGGGCTTGATGCTATAGGGAAGGCGACACTGCTGGCTGACGCGGAGATCCCATCCTTGGTGAAGCCACCCGATGGTGTATGGTTGTGGGTGCACTGTGGTCGGAAAACCCAATCACTTCACGACATCTGCTGAAATGAGGTTCTTTTGGCTCCCATTGTCGACAATGAACTGTAGCGGGGAACCCTTTACCCACATCTGGGAGTGGAAGAGAGGCTCTGCCTCCTCTAGATCTTCTGGTTCCTCCTTCTAGATCTTCATAGTGGCAACAATGGCGTTGGGCTCCACATCAATAATATTCTTCCCTTTGTCATTCACCTTGTCAGGTTCTGATTCAGAGTTGGAGCATGCATCTGATTCAGAATCCCTCATCTCGACCACCAGTGACTGCTTGGCTCGACACTCACTTGTGTTGTGAGTGGAGCTCTTATGGAACTCACACCACTTTCCCGTGTCCTTCTTTGGATTTGTGGTGTTTTTATTTGCTTGTGTCTTTGGAAAGATGTCTTGGGCCGCCATGCCTTGGATTTGTCCTCTGTTCTGCAGTTTGGGGGCACCTTTCCCTTGCTTTTGATTCGTAGATCCAAAGTCTCGCTTCTTCTGTTTGAATTTCTGCTCAATCTTGGCAGCATACCAGTATGTCGTACCAAGCGAGGAGATGTCGAGGAACTCCATTTCCTACTGAATGTATCTGTGTAGACTACCGCGATACTTTAGCACCAAATGTTTCTTTGAATCTTTGATACCCAACTTTGTGCGCAGGGTATGGAACAAATTCGTTAGCTCATGCACATCTTGATCCTTTTGTTGCTGCAGCGTGGTCCATTGTATGTACTTGTCCTCATAGCTCCCCACGGGATAGTATTGTTCCTTGATGGCATCTTGGAAATAATTCCAAGTGGGTACGGCTGAGAACAGAGAGGGTTCTGTCTCGTCCCTTTTCTCACAATAGGTTTCCCACCAGTCCTTGACATGGGGGGTAGCTTTGAGGAGTGAAAAAATAATCTTCTCCTGGCCAGAAAAGTCATGAATTGAGAAATATCCTTCTAATAGATTCAACCATCTATCTACGACATCTGCATCTATTTGACCCTCAAATATGGGAATTTCAAAGTTTACTTGTACCTTAAAGGGAGTCACGCCTCCAGAGTGGCTGTTGGATGCAAATGTGCCGCCGGTGGGAAGTTGTTGAAGGATCTGGGCAAAGTTATCCATCATCGCGTTCCTTTGTTTTTTGAGGGCCTCCTCGAGCAATATTTTAATAGGATCTCTTGCTCCCTCATCTTTATTTTTTTTGCCCATGGGTGTCTGTTGGGGTTTGCGAGGCTGATCTTGCAAAGGTTCCACCAGATCGAGCCCTAACTCCTTATACCCCGACCTCATTGGGGACATGCAAAGAAGGATCGAGAAAAAGCAGATTGCTCTGATACCACTGATCCGGATTTATGCAAGAATGCAACAGAATACAGAAATAACCATAAACATAGAAATAAAGAGGAAATAAGGCTTCATTTCATTAATATAAAATCACAGAAATATGCTTACAAACATGATGGAAATAAAATAGCTAGGGTGCTGGTAGCGAATCTCTGAGAAGAGATGTGGTGGCCACAGACCTCTGAATTGTGTTACAATGAGGCTCGAGGGCCTATTTATTATGGAGAAACAATGGAGAACTCTAAACGTCCAAAAACCTAACCTAGGAGATGAAGCGCCAAAACTATGGGCCCCGTTTGGGTAAATTGGTGTTTCAACTTCCCGGGGACGTAACTTCGGCAAACTATCTCCGTTTGGGGCTTCAAAACGGCTTTGGAAGTTCAGGACCCGAAAAACTGCTAAAAATAGTAAGTTGTGAAAAAACTGAAAGAGACAATGGTGGGGCCCCAAGTGGAATAGGCGGGTGGCCACCAATATCCACCTGGATCACTTCTGATAAATCAAGTCCCAATCTGATTGCTATCATGAAGGTTTTGATCTGAAATTATATAGGAAACATAACTTTCTTCACATAAAAAAGTTCATAGGGGGTATGTCCTGTTTTATTCCTCCATGTAGTTAGATAGGCCCATAAGGCTTTAGGAAGCCTATCTACCCAATCCCTCCTACTTAGATGTATAACCTTTGTGATGACTGCTTCGATCAATTTATTGGTGGACTTCGCTTGACCATTTTCTTGTGGATTATATGGAGTAGACTTTCTATGTTTGACCTTATATTCATCCACAATCTTCTGCACCACCTTAGATGTAAACTAAGATCCCTGATCAGTCACAATTTCCCTTGGGACACCAAAACAAGTGAAAATGTCCTCAAAGAGAAATGAGACTACAACATTTCATTAGAAAAAGAGACTGCTTTAGCCTCTATCGATTTAGTGACATAACCAAATCAAACTAGAATGTACCTCTTTTGTCTTGATGGTGGATTGATTGGTCCAACAAAATCCAGGGTCCATTTTTCAAATGGTTTGATGTGTACTTGAGGTTGCAAGGGCATTTCATCTATAGGAACAGGTTTTTCCATTCTTTGACAGTTGTCACACCTTTTGACATACTCCTTGGCATATTTAAATATGGATGGCCAATAATATCCTAAATGAAGGATTTTATAGGCAGTCCTCTTATCAGCAAAGTGTCCACCACAAAGTTCATCGTGGCATGCCTTCAAAATTTTAGGAATTTCATCTTCTCGAACACACCTTCTGATGATGAGATCTATACCTATTTTATACAATTCATCATTAACCCATGAGTATAATGCACTTGTTTGAGTTATTCTTCTTTTGTCTCTAGGAAACAAGTATGCTGGTAATTTTCCTATAGCTAAGTAGTTAGAAATATCTGCAAACCATGGAGATTTAGTAGATATTGCAAAGAGATATTCATCAGGAAATTATCCTCTACTCGAGTATCATTATTGTTGATTTGAATTCTACACAAGAAATCAACAACTGTGATTTTTTTCTAGGTCGATCTAGAATGGTGATGTTAAATTCTTGCAGGAGTAATAACCATATTGTGATTCTGCTATTAGTGATAGATTTATTCATTAAATACATAATTGTAGAATGGTCTATATGAATAAAATTTTCATAGCCAATGATGTAGTGTCTAAATTTGTTAATAGCACGAACAAAAACTACAAACTCTTTTTCAGTTATAGTGTAATTTAACTCAGCAGGAGTCAAATTTTTACTTGTGTAATAAATGGCATAGGGGATCAAATCTTTTTGTCTTAATACAACTCCCAGAGCTGTATCTGAAGCATCTGTTGAAATGTGAAAAGGGATTTTCCAATTTGGACCTCTTAAGATGGGTGCTTCAGATAATTTTTCTTTTAAAGTTTCAAATTCCAATTGACAATCAGGATTCCAACTAAATTCAAAATCTTCGGTAAGCAGTTTGAGGAGTGGAGATTCTATTTTGGTGAAGTTTTCTAAATATTCTATAGTACTCTGTAAATCCTAGAAAACTTCAAACATCTTTTTGACAACTTGGAATTGATAATTTGGAGATGAATTCAACTTTGGATGAGTCTACTTTAATTCCATCCCCTGAAATGTGATGTCCTAAAACAATTCCTTTAGTAAACATCATGAATAATATTTCATGACTTAATGAAAGATTTTCTTCTTTTCATATTTTAAGAACTTTTTCCAAGTTTTCAAGAGCCTCTTCAAAGGAATTTCCATAAACTGTAAAATCATCCATATATACTTCCACACAATCATGTATTAGATCAGAGAAAATTCCTAATACTTCCCTTTGGAATGTTTCAGGTGCATTGCACAATCCAAAAGGAAGTACTCGGTAAGCATAGGTTCCCCATGGACAGGTGAATGTGGTTTTGTCTTGATATTCAGGTGCTACTTGAATTTGATTGTAACCACTAAAACCATTCAAGAATGAGAAATACTTCTTGCCTATTAAGGTATCCAATACTTGATATATGAAAGGAAATGGAAATGATCTTTAAGAGTAGCCTTATTCAACTCTCTATAATCAATGCATACCCTCCATTTACCATTCTATTTAGGTACAATCACCAAGGGAGAAACCCACTGACTATCTGAAAAGGATAAATGAAGTTTACAGTCAACAACTTCTGCAATTCTTCTTTCACAATTTCCCTAAGATTTGGATTCATCCTTCTTGGAGGTTGTCTAATAGGCCTAGAGCTTTCCTCAATGTAGATATGATGTATACAAGTCTCAAGACTAATTCGTTTCATGTCAGTGTACTCCCATGCATATGCAGAATAATGTTTTTATAATGTTTTGATTAACTCTTCTTGTTGGAATTTCTCTTAGTTTTTGTTTATGTTTAAAGATTTCCCTGGAAAGATTTCAATTGTAGAGTTACCAAATTCTTCCATAGAATATAAAGACATCTGTCTAAATGACAAGTATTCAATATTGCATTGTTCTTGAAAACTATAATCATCTTCACATTGTGAAGATGTTTCAAAGTTTTTTATATTTAAAATTTGGCTTTCGTCACTAATATGAGAAATAGTAAAGAGAGGTTGTATATCATTGTCATCATCCATCCATTCTTCATCTCCTATTTCTGTGTTTGTTTTTGCCTGAGGATATAGGGTGAATTTCTTTGTTGACTTACCATCAGAAATAAACATATCACCAGATCTACAACTAATGAAAGCATCAGCTGTAGCTAACCAAGGTCTTCCTAAAATTAATGGATGTCCCCCTAGTTTGTTCTTGGGAGTTAAGATCATGAATTCAACTGGATATTCCCAAGAGTCTAAGGACACATATATGTCTTCTAATACATCATCTGGCTTGATTACTGATCTATGTGCTAATTGCAGTAATGTTGGAGTATACTGAAGGTTTGAAATCCTAAGTTGTTCCATAGTTTGCTTGCTCATGATGTTGATGAATGCTCCTAAGTCAATTAATGTGTTTGTAATCTCAATACCATTGATATGTGTTCTTACAACTGGACTTCCTAGGTCCAAATATTTTTGTATGTCTATTTTTCCCATCATAATGTCAACAATTTTTCCTACTAACTGAATCCTTTTTATTTCTTTTGTTTTTCTTCTTGATGTTTTCATGTTGAACTCTCTTATTGTTTTGGCTAGAATAGGAATATATTTAATGGCCTGTAACAAAGGAATCTTGATACATAAATTTTTCAATTCATCTAGAAGAATCACAATTAGGCAACATAATTTGTTTTCCTATCCCTCTATTGATTTGTAATCTTTCAGGAAAATGTGGGTTAGAAACATATACTTAAGGTTGATCTATTATAGGAGTTGAGTTTATTGGATCTTTTTTATTTTCATTTTCAAAATTTTGGTTCTGCTTAAGGGATGTCCCTTCACCAGAATTTTTATTTTGCTGTAGAGAAATTTTGTCATCAAGATCATATTTTTCTTGAATAACAACATAAGGCTTTTTCCTTTCTAATATTCTACTTGATCTAAGTTGGACATTGTTAAGATCTAGTGGAGTAATCATGTAAGATGGAAAGTTTTTTCCTTCTATTTTATAAGCATTTTGAGCATTTTTGTTATTTGGGTTTGGTAATGGCTAGGTAGGTAGTTGATTTTTTCTTTGTGGAAATGGTAATGAAAGTTGTGGGTTTTGATTTTGGATTTGGGGTGGTTGATTTTGTTGTGGAAAATTTTGGGGAGGATATTTTGGATAGGATTTTGGATACTGGTGATATTGAGTGTATCTGCGATAAGGATTTTTCATCCCTTGTGTCCAAGGTTGAGGCTGGGACCAAGGTTCCTGCCATGATGAATTTCAATTGTTTGGCGGGGGATGATTATACATTTGGTCATTAAAACCTTGAGTTTGTGGCCCCTGCCATGGTCTTCTAGAGACAAAACAAAGAAGATCTAATAGAGATCGAGCTACGTATTCTTGAAAAACAACCTTAAGACCTGGTATAGAGGGACATTTTTTTGTTTTATGATTTTCTGCACATATAACATAGGTCTCTATGACTTTTACATCAAGAGGAAATTCTCTTAAAGCATGTTTCTTCCTGCATTTAGGACAGAAAATAGTTAAGGAATTAGTTTAAGCTTTCTGCTTGTTTTGTAATTTTAGGGTGTCTATTTGTTCAGTAAGACTCCCTAGGATATCTGTTTTAAATTCATCAAGCATATTTCCAATTCCTGCCCTAGTCATTGTTCCAGTTGTGTATTTATTTACTCTAGAGAGAATAGGATCTCTTGTATTTTTCTCAGTTTTTTATTTTCCTCCTAAGAGATGAATGCATAATTCAACAATTTCAGGTAACGGTAATGGAGAGATATCTCCCTTTCCCATCATGTTAAGGATATCTATCCATTCGTCTCTGATGTCTTTCAATAAGAGAGATTTTAAAGTATCTTGATCTAGATGTTCCATCTTAGCTCTTTTTATATTGTAATTGAATCTCTCACTTAAATCTTCCAAGTTTTTATCATCCCTCTGCATCATTTTAATACTTCATCATTCCTATTAATAGGTGTGCAATAATCCAGATATCTTGGAAAAAATGCACTTTTCATCTCATCCCATGTCTTAATAGATTGTGTTATCAAATCCATGAACCATTTTAAAGATGCACCCTTGAGTGTTGCAGGAAATAGCTTAAATTTTTGAGTGTCTTGTAAGTAGTCATAAGATCTACATAAAACCTCAAATTAAAATAAAAATGTTTTAGGATCTTCGCTCTTTAATCCATGGAAATTGGGAAGGACAGAAGGTGGAATATTTTTCATTGTAAAATTTGTATCCTCATCAACTATAGGAAATCCAACAGAGTTAGGATCTCCTCTAGCTCTACCTCTTCCTCCATCTCTTGCTCCACCTCGTCCTCTTCCTCTTCCTCTTCCTCCTCCTCTTAAGGTGTCTCCATACAAAACTTCTCCTCCTCCTTCTTCTGCCATTGTAGATTCCTTAGAGCTAATGTAAGGTTCTAATTGTAGAGTTATTTATTCTTCCTCTTGTTCTTCTATCAATGGGATATTGAAGAAAGTTTCTTCTTCTTCCTCACTAGGGATTTCTAACTCTTGAGCTAGAGTATGTTCTCTTATAGAGGTGAAAAAGGTTACTCCTTCTGTTGGAGATCTAGAATCTTCTTCTTCTAAGACTGCCTCAATAGATGAAGTTAGAGAATCTCCTGGTTGGATTTCTGATCTTAAGACTTTAGGAAGTCTATGTCTTGAGGTGAAAAATGGAATATGAGTTTGGGATGGTGGTGTGGCACTACGTGGTCTTGGTGGGGTGAGTGGTGTTATTGAAATCAAACTTTCACCTCTAGCTATGAATCTACTCGTAGAGCCTCTTTCTCTATGCATGCCATTTTTTTTTTATGTAAGAAATAAGACTTCCTAATTACACTTCCTCGACAATGATGAAAAAATGTTTAATCAATTTAATTTCTTAAATTGCTATCATATATTATCGACTGAGGTTAGTAATTTGATGAAGTATGGTGCACTATATATGCTTAGGTAACCTTGTTCTCTTACTTTGTTGTGTATGTTTTATATTGATTTGGGGGTTTTGTATCTTATGCCTAAAGTTTTAAGAATTGAAATTGGTCTAAGAAAAGAAATCTATGCTTCTAGATGAAATCTTTAAATGCTATTGAACAACCAAATCTAGATTAATTTTAATGATGAAAAATAATTCTTAAAGAAGGAAGAAAAGGAAATGTTGTTTTTATTCTAAGAAAAGAAATTGAATTTCAAACTTCTTTTAATGGAATATGAAATCTAAAATAAGGAAGAAAATGAAATGTTCATTAAATAATCTGAATTTCATAAAAGTAAATCAAAATTTGAATGATGTTAGACTTATCTAGGTTGGAAAAACATATATGAAAAATATCTAACTAGTTTAAAACATAGCATTATTCTAAATCTAATTGCATTCAAATGAAAAAGATGAAATCATTTTCTATCTTATCCATTGAAAGATTTAGTTCTATGAAAACAAAGAATTTGATCTATCTTAAAATAAAATTCTAATCTAACTTTGTCCTAGTTTTAAATGTAAGAAAGTTTGAAAGATAAAATTAATCTAATTATGTTCCATGGATTGAAAGAATAAATTCTATTGCTAAGAACTTAAATGACAATGCTAATTGAAATTAAAAGCAAATACAAAGCATGTTTAAAGAAAAATAAGATTTATGTATGAAATGCACCCAACGTACTCCTGAGTGGAAGATAGAGCATTGCAGAGGAACTGACCTTCTTTCCAGCCTCTCTGCAACCCACTTTTCGACATCCATGGGTACGTTAGTCCTAGGGCGTTGTATATTTACCCTAGGAGCTGTAAAACCCTAAAAAAATTGCATGAAACTGAACAATAATGAAACCAATAAAAATAGGAAGGTAATATATCCCACCTGGTCCGGACGGCATGAGAAATGATCCACATAATTTGTCACAATCAATTGTTGAAGTTCAAGGATAAAATTGGCTCAGAGCACTGAAATCTGAATGGTAAATGTGAAATGGTAAAAATGACTTGGTAATTTCTTAAATTAATAGTATTTTTTATTAATTTATGCATATTTAATGAATTTAATATGGTTTTTACCCTTTTTACTATTTGAACAGGTATTATAAATCCATTTGGTGGTTCTTTGAGCAGGTTTACAATTGATTACAGTGAGTTCATAGTGCATGACCGTGAAACGCAATTTTGACCACAAATCACACTTTTATCTCTTTTTCAAGCTTTGTTAAACATGAAAAAGGAACCCCCCTAGAGTTCTCTTTTAGCTCTTTTTAGATTCCCAAAACATGAAAACATTTCCGAGCACTTGTCTTTTCGAGCTTGTAAAAGGAATTGAAATGACATCTACTCAGTATAAGTTTAACCATTTTCCAGAATGAGATAGATTATTGTTTACGAAAAAACAAAACCCTAGTCGAGCATGGCTAGGAGGTTCTCTCAGGTATTATTTTACACTTTTTCAGATCTGAGGGACTATTATACAAATAAGAACTTGTGGAGTTTTCTTTTCGTCCCTTTTTCAAACTCTCTAAACATGAAAAATGACCGATTTTTCACTGTCGTTAGACTCGTTAAAACATCAAATAGCGATGGACTTGTCCATCATGACAAGATCGAGTTTCACCTTTGCTAGACTCGTTAAAGAATCAAATAATGATGGATTCACCCGAAGGGTAGAAATATACATCAAGCATATGTTATCCTCCTCAAGCTTGTTAAAAAATAAAGAGGTACTGGTTAGCAATGACTATGGAAAATTGGAAAGGGATAAAACACTTTATGGTAGCAAGTCATTGTTGAACATGACACTTATTCACTTCACATCCGTGACTTTTGGGTTGGGTAATCTGCTTGATGGTCTATGACACCTATGGTCTATCATACCATACATCACTTCGGTTTTGGGTCAATGCTGCCAATTCATTTAGTGTCACTGATTTGTTCAAGAGAAGTCACTCAGTTATACCTCATCCTTTGCAATACCCATAAACCTTCATTTCATGAATTCCATCCTTGAACATTGCTTCATCAGTTACATTCTGTCTCTAAAATAATTACTCTCGTTTCATGTTGTTGATGGGGGATACATCAAGGCCCTCCTGCGACGAGTCTCTTTCTGTCAACATCAACTGATCATCCAAGGAGTTGACTTAGAAACAACCTTTCAGTACTTTGTTGCTTGCTTACATCAACGACAGGTTTCTTGCTTCTGGTGATAGGTTGACATCACAAGCCTTCGACCAAAAGACTTTGTATGGTGTTCGACATCAAATCATATATTCACACCATGCAGAATGTACTGCAATACCTTGAGAGCCATTATGATCAATAGTAGTTTCTCTCGCGTTTGTTAATGGCTTACATCATTAGCTGGTAATGATACGGTGTCTTCTCATGTTCAACTTCAGATCACATATTCGCATGGTTAGACTCGTACTTAAGCGATCGAGTGAACGAGATAGAAGACCCCGAATCTAGTTTCATCCATCTGAGCTGTGATTTCAAGAGTAATAACAAATCATCCGTACGATGGTCATTAAACAGATGGTCATCCTATCTGGGTCTATATATGATAGTTTATGTGCTGAGTATGGGTATGCCTCCCACAAAAATTCATGTCCAAGATGAAAATATATTATGATGTAATGTATTGTAATTGGTGCAGGTCACCGTCCGCTTCAGATCCTACTCATCACATCATAAAGAAAATCAATCAACATTATCATTTTTGACTTCATGATTTAGGGGGCAACTGTTATAATCAATTTTGGAATCATCCCAATACAAAGATCAATATACATTAGGGTCTATCATACTCTAAATTAGTTGCTACATGCCCTAAACAAGTCATTCCATTGGTGGTTTTCCTTCATGAAAGTTTCACTGCTTAGATGCCAATTGAAGTGCCCCATTGAGCCATCAACGCACCCCTAGACTGTAGTATCTACTTTGCAAAGCATATACTCCCATGAAATACTGCATTGCAGAGGATCTAGGCCCACTTTAAGGTGAGTTTCTTGACTGGGAGCAAATTGTTCATTGGATTCCAGGAATCTTCCCAACCTCTAGTGGCTTCTATAAGTTGTTCCAGCTTTCACCTCATCTGATAGATTTGAATATGGACACCATGGAGCCATTAAACCTCTTGTCCTCCTATTCCCATGAACAAGGAAACCTCTTCATCCATTTTTGGAAAATCCATTCAATGATTCATTTATGTCAAACTACCTTCATCTACTTATAAATAGAGCATTGATCATAATGCACAAAGAGCAAGAGTTTGTATTAAGTAGGGTTATAATGGTGAGATCACATCTGTTGGAGGTATTGTGCATGTAATGTTATGCTGCTGGATTGATAATGTTGGTGTGATGAGGATGGGACTGAAGCTAGAGGGTTGACATGGAATCGATCAACTGGTTTTAACTTCTCCTTCTACTTCATAATAAAGACATTTGTTCCTTTCCTAATGCATGTGTGAATGCTGTTATATGTGTATTTACAAATGTAATCGATGCAATTTGTTTAACTTCAATAGATCATATTTCCTTTATATTGTTTTTTGTCTTCTGTTTTCCATTGTGGGTACCAATCAAGTGAGTTCAGTTCGATTGAGAGCAACAGAACGACGGAAGGGAGGCGAGGAAAAGCGAATGGATTACAAGTAGGTTTTCTTCCCTTATCTATTCATTTTAAGGAAAAGGTCAGATATATTTCTTTCTGTTGTTCTAAGTGCTACCACCACACTTAGGGAAAACATACTTATCCATAGGTTTGATTTCTGTAAAACAATAGGGTTTATATATCTTGAGTTTATAATATTAGTCCCTTGGGTTTAATATCATTCCATTGGGTTCATAATCCCTTGGGATTTTACTATTAATCCCATAGGTTTATAATATTAATCCCTTGGGTTTATAATATCAACTATGGTCAACCATGGTGAATCATAGCCAACCATGGTCAACCATAGTCCAACATCACATTGTGACAAATAATTAATTATTATTATTAATTATTAATTATTATTAATGTTAATTATCATTATGTAAAAACGAATTAATTGTTTTATCTTAGACTTTTGTGAGCCATTTTGATAAGGATATTGTCTTTCCGATTAATCACATCATTGACAATTGGCCAATGTTTCGAACCATCAAAATGTTGACCAAATATCAATAATGTGATTAATTCGAAAGAAAATCTCATTATTAAAAATGAATTAATTATTACTATTATTATTATTTAATAATATATATATAAAAGTTACTAACTATTATTTACTAAATTATTATTAACCAACCATTTTTATTATTTTTAACAGAAATTAATATAAATTATAAAATAAAATAAAATAAAAATATTTATATTTTTTTAGAACAATATTAACAGTTAATTATTATTTTAATAAAATATGTAATTATTATTTTTTACATTTTATAAAAAATTAAATAAAAATTTATTATTATTATTATTATATTTATCAATGGCTTTCTATGATAGATACAAATGAAGTTTTAGGCATATATCAACCACATTTACTAAAATAATTATTGGTATTACTAAATAATTATTATTACTAAAATTACTATTGTTAATTAATATTTCTACTGTTATTAGTTAATATTATTATTAAATATTTTAATTATATTAAATAATATTAAATAAGATTAAACATTAAATACTAATTGATATAAATTTAAAATTAATAATAATAATAATGATATTTTTATTGTAATAATATTTTTTATTAATATATATTTATTAATGATAGATATTTAATGGGATTGTGCTAGCACAACCACATTAAAAATGTTATTATGGTTGTTCTCTCACAATCACATTAATTCACATATAACATTAATATGTTATATGTAAATTATATTATAGTTGGAAATATTACTACTAAAGTATAAATAAAACATGATACAATAACTTAATATTATTTTAATATATATTATAATATTAATATAATAATTATAGATTTATAAATTTATAATAATATGGTTGTTATTATTTATATATTTATTAATAATTAGAAATAGTTGGTCTTTAAAAAAATACACATAATAATTATTAATGTGGTTGGTATACTAGGCGCATATCAACCACATTGGTAAATGTGGTTGTAGATATGTTTCATATGTGCCTATTCGGGTATATCAACCACATTAACAAATGTGGTTTTGCTAGTCATACTAATGAGTAGTAGTGTTTCATTTATTAAGAAAAGATAAAGAAAATACATTATCAATAATTGATAGTGTGTGGACATCTTCCCAACCATACCTTTTTGTTATCAATATTTCTTGAGCTATAGCTGCATTAATGAAGGAGTACATGCCACTAATTGGATTTTAACAAGTACAAAGTCCAATGGGTGGCATATATATTATAAAATCAAATTGGTGGCATATAATACTATAACTCCAGAAATATTAATTACCTACTTTTTTTTTAATGTCCATTGCAAATATGTGTATCCAACTCACATAAAAACAAAGTACATCCAACTAACATACATGGCTGAAAATAACCAACCTACCAATAGGCCATAAATGCACATGGTTGTATATGCCTAATATTAGATTTTGACAGGGAAATTATCCAACTACAAAAATATACAACCCTGTGCTGCAAGTTAATTATTTGTAAAGTAGAATATGATATTAACTTTGCTCTGCACCCTATAAGTACATCTATAACTCAACGAATTTGAATATGTAAAAATTGTAATGTGTGATTCCATTTCCAACACCATAGAAGTTACGTGAGTAGGATTTACTCGAGAGATGTCAGTTTGGTAGTTGAAGAACTTTAACGTCCCTTAAAGGGGTGATTAGGTAAATCAATGTATGCGTTATTATTGAAATCTTGATAAAGACTACGACATTCTAGATTGGAGAAAAACTTATTTCTGTGTTCATATCTCATCCATTCAAGGAATATGGATTTGGGGGTTGGACTGTGCTCCGATATAGATACTAAAGTATGTAGATAATAAAGTATGGATGTAAGGGCTGCTGAGTTGTTAGGTGTCGATAGTAATTAAGCTGATAGGATTTTTTATTATAGGTTCTTCCTCATGACACTGTAGCATATTTGTCGGCCTAAAGTGAATATTATTTCAAGTGTCGTCATCCAATATGATGGTTTCTTATGTGATTTTATTCAAAAGGGTTGTGTTGTTGGTGATGGGAATCTCATACAATTTTGCAGTCAAATGAAACGAAATAACGGGCCTTTCATGGCAGATAAATGATCTCCCACTCCTAACGGTCATAGGGGTGGACCCGCTGCACTAACTTGTTCATCCCACCCATTTTTGTGCCATTGAAGAGATACCCGTGAAGCAACATCAAATCAGATCCATGGATAGGCTGAGGAGTTTCCATCCACTGTGTATTCTCATCAGATTAAAATAAAAGGCTAGGGAAATCGTGGTCTACAACTTTGTCCTAAGGGTTTGAGTTGATTTTCAAGGGTTTGACACACATTTCCTGTAAGTATTCTTCAACCTCTCAATGAAACCCTCTTTTTTGGAGAGGGGATCGGTGCAACCATGAACATTTTCAAGAAAAAAACCACAGATTCCCTGCATATGAGCAAGTGGGAGATGAAAGTTGCAACAAGAAGTATTGAACGAGAGATAATGTCATTAAAATTAGAGGAGGAAAAACATGTTGCTGAGATTAAAAATAAAAAAAGACTGCAAAATATGGAAATGAGGTTCCCACAAAATTTTTAGCTCGCCAACTTATCAAGTTAAGACAACAAATAACTAATTTCCAAGGTAGTCATGCTCAAGTGCGTGGAGCGGCAACACATACAAAGGCTATGTATGCAAACACCTCTATTGCTACAGGGATGAAAGGTGCCAGTAAAGTAATGAAAGCCATGAATAAGAAAATGGAGCCAGCGAAGCAGGCTAAGGTAATGCAAGAATATAAAAGGCAGACAACACAAATTGATATGCCGACTAAGATGATATCAGGTTCCATTGATGATGCTCTAGATAATGGTGACACTGAAGAGGAAACTGAGGAGCTTACTAACTAGGTGCTAGATGAAATTGGAATAGATATTGCTTCCCAGTTATCATCAATACCTAAAGGGGAGATTTTTGGAAGGAGAGCCCAAGGCGTTGGCAGTTCCGACGTGGATGACCTAGAGCAGAGGTTGGAAGCGCTTCGCAATGCCTGTTTCAAATCCATATATAAGAGATCGACATTAAATCCTTACTTTTAGGTGATATAGTTTGTTTCTATATGAAGAACCATGCATGGATATAGATCAGTGAGGGGTATCTATGGAAACAAGTAGGAGGTCTTCTTGAAAGTGCCATTATATAGGTGAATTTATTAATGTGATGTTCCTTTATTAAAAAAAAATGAAACAAAAAAACACGGGAACCCATAAGTTTCAATTAAATCATTAATTTAAAAAATACTTTCATAATATATAATTTATATGCTGATGTGATGTGTTGATGGTGATGCAAGAGATCGATCCTTCTCTAAATCCCTCTCTGGCATGAATCGAATTGTATTTCAAGATCAAGATGCATCATGCCTCTCAATGAGTTTTCCCTTGATTCTGCTTTTTAAAATTTTGTTGCTTCCTTTTCTGAAAGAGGATTTGGATTCATTTGAGTAACAGTATAATTCAGGGACGTAGCAGCAGCGTCAACACTAGTAACAAATGAAACAAAAGAATTAGATAATATCTCATAAATTAGTAACAGATTATTGAAATTAAAATCTCGCTAATCTGCGAAGATCTTGAAACCCTTGATGGCTACCAAGCCCGCCACACTAACAACCGTCTTTGAAGTCGAACTCATATTTCTTTCTTCCTTTATCTGGAATTAGATTTGATCGGATGGCAAAGAAAAGAAAATAAAAATGACAACTGTGATTTGCAAACAGAGAGTGTACTTGAGTTGAATTGAATGGATTGGACATATTTATTTCTCAATTATTTATAACTATGAAGGTTATCCACGAGCTAGCATGCATAGAAGAAAACATTGTATTAAACCAAAAACACTAGAATACAATAAAGAGTACAATTCAATTGATTTTATTCACCAACGCAATTTAGGGGATTCAAAGGGGATTTAGTAAAAAGTATTAGAAATGATACCTCGGCCAGACTAGCGAGAACAGTGCATTCATTAAAGGAGGAGTGAATTGTTCATTGGATTCCAGGAATCTTCTCAACCTCTAGCAGCTTCTAGAAGTTGTTCGAGCTTTCACCTCATTTGATAACTTCAAATATGGACACCATGGAGCCATTAAACCTCTTATCCTCCTATTCCAATGAATAAGAAAACCTCTTCATCCATTTTTGGAAAATCCATTCAATCATTAATTTATGTCAAACTACCTTCATTTACTTATAAATAGAGGTATCATGCATGTAATGTTATGTTGCTAGATTGATAATGCTAGTGTGATGAGGATGGTGTTAGCCCCCTGTAAATTTTTGACAGGTAAAGTAGGGGGCTAAATTGTTTTTGAGACCTTCAAGGAATGCATCTCCCCTGAAGACACATCATCCTTGAAGTGTCCTGGGCCTTTGCCTTTGATAATTCCCTCTGCTGATTTCCATTATAAAGACTCTCTGATTGCAAAAAATTGTGCTCCTAAAGGCCTTCATTTACCCCCTTGTACTCCTGCAGAATTCTCCATTTCATCCTTTTTCCCTTTATCAAAGTTCCCCTTTCTTACCCCCAGATTTCCCCCCTAAACCTTCTCAACCTTCCCAAAATCCCCTCTAAAGCATACACACACCCATGGTGTGGTTTAGTAACCCCTTCTTCCCTCTATCGTTACCCATTTTCGCCTTTAATTTCATTAATAATGTGCCAAAAAACCATATTCTCCATGTATATGGGGCCTAGCCCCTTTCGGCCAAGCCCATACGCTTTCCTCCTCCACGTGACCCAGGCGCTAGAACCACCCGCCAGCCCAAAAGGCGTTTACCGCAGAGTATGTATCGAAAGCATTTTTAACCATTGATCTAAACGGATCAGACGACATTCGCTGGCTCCGTCGCGCCCGTGGCTCCCCCCGTTCACCTCTTCGATAGCTGATCCACCGTTCATTTCCCGCAGATCAACGGTCCGGAGTCTATCTGTCCCGATGGTCCTCGCCCCGCTTTCACTGTTCATAAACCATCTAGTTTCTATCGTACCTCCTTTCGGAGGTAGGTGGTATTTTCCAATGGGCCAGCGATTCCATAAAGCATCCGACGTGTGGCAGCGGCACTATTTCAAAACCGCTATCTCATCGCGCGTTATCGTTCGGTACAGGACGCGGGGCGATATCGCCGTCAGCAGTTCGATCTGCGATCGCCCATCTAACGGTTGTCGCTCCACGAAGTTGCGCGGGGGTTAATATATGGTCTTCGTACCCCTGGCCCATCGTTCATTGCCCTTTGCCGTGTTTCCCACCGTCGATCTCCTCCTAAGATCGGACGGTCCAGATCTGTTTTCCCCCGTTGTTGACTATTCCGCCATTGCCCGGTCCCACCACGTCACCATTCCACGTGTCTCCACCATACATTCGCTCACCCCCGTTATATACATTCATTCCAAGGTCAAAGTTCAATATTTTTACGTTAAAACATCTGCCTCAACGTTTTCCCATGCATTCTCCAGTGCGTCATGTTTTCCTCCATAGCGCCTCTGCTGTCATCATCCTCATCCACACCACACTGCCATTGTCACGTTCATCTATACCACCCTCCCCATTAATGTTTTTCGTAACCATTTTCATGTTTTGCAGTTTTATCAGGTGGTAAAACCCGCCGTGGTCCACAGTCACTGTTGCAGTGGCACAGAACGCTGGAAAGGACCTTTTTCAGGGATTGAATTATGAAGAAAGCCTGGGAAGGCGCCGTGACAGGATGTGCATTCAAAGAGCGCAGCTAAAAACTCTGCCAAACCTTCCAGAATCATTTAAAGCACAGATTTCACAGTCAGAGGAAATTGTGGAAGCGGTAAAGAGTATCAGTTGGAATAGCAGAGTGTTTAAGGCCTGAAACTGCAGATTTTGAGCCTTAATCCTATTATTAGAAGGTAGAGTACCAAAATCAAAGACCCCATGGATCGCGCAGAAGGTCCAATGCACAGAAAACTATACCATCAGGGTTTCATATCAACATAACGTTCTTCCATAAATGGACAAGGTACCCATACATTTCTCATCCTATGCCGTGTTCTAGAGATATTTTCCAGCCTTGACGACAGTCCTATGATGCCAGTGCATTAGTTATATAGTATGGAAAACCCCACAGTGTCCATACACCTCAGTTTATTCACCATAATTCTGCAAAAGGCTACAACAAGTACATCAAAGACATACCTTGAGTAAATTGCAACCTGACGAAGATCACTCTTCCATCTGAAAAGCACAGAAGATTAATGCTTAGAATTAAAACTGAATGGAGCGTCGGCCCTCCTACTGTTTTAGAGTTTTAATGCTGCATTTAATTTTACAACTACCATTGTTATTTTTTCTCCTATAAGAATTCTCGAGAACATATTGTAAAAGGTTGTTGTTCGGCTGCTGCCGTTGTTGTTAGGGGGATTCATTATGACTGTTAGAGCAGTCTTGGGAGGGATTAGTAGAGTAGTTTGTATTGTAGTAGGCTGGGAGGATAAGTTGGGACTGTAACAGCCATTGAGCTCAGTGTATGTGATTGGTTTTGCATCAGTTAATCAAAGCACATTTCACAGGATCCTGGTCTATTACTATTGGTGATGTTTTCTAACTTTGTTTATTACATTTTCATTATGTTCATTTTCTGCTGGCTTGCATCAGAAATATGGTATAGGATTTACCCTTGTTAGGTACCCTATGCTTCTGCTCTCCTTGCCTTCTATGTTTTCTGCTAAATGTGTTATCTAAGGGTTGTTTTCAGTTAATTTAACCAGTGTAGTAGTTCCTTATGCTGCTAGCTGATGTATGAATTAAATGAATATGTCTTTAGATGTTCTGGTTGGGTTTAAGCTAGAATATTTGGGAACAATGGGGATTAGAGTTAGCCCTGTCCACTAGGATCCTTGTGCGACCAACGGGCCTTTATAAGATCTCTTTGTTAAACTCGTTCTCTGTTTTTCCTCTTGGAGCATGCTAAAGCTGACCTGTTTGAGAGTTGCCCATGAGTATGTCCAAGCAGGTTTGGAGTTAAATGACCTCTGACCTGATCTATAGACAGAAATTAGGTTGCTTTCCTTCTTTCACTTTCAATCCTTAATGTTCCATCCCACCATCTAATCTAAAAGATCCTTTAGTATTAGATGACTTTCCCTTTGGAAGCTTTGGCTAGTTGTTGCATGTAATCACCTTTCATGACTCCATAGCCCAATGGATGGCACTTTCTTGACCTATCCTCTTTACTGAAACATCTTGCTGCTTTTTTCTTTTCCTCCCATTACTTTCTCAATCTATGATCTCATGACCAACCCAGAAACCAACCAACCAAATCATTTTAAACCCCCTTTGTGCTTCATAACTAGCCTAACATATTATTTTGAGCTTCAAAGATATACCATTCTTTGCTCTATTTGGAGAGATCCCTCTCCGGGTCCAGGAGGGCTAGATCTTAGGGCCCCAAAGTGGTTCTGATGTTGTCTCATCTTTTGGTCTTGCCAATCTGGCCAAAACATGGGAACCCCAACATAATGGCGACTCCGTTGGGGAAATTTGAGTGCATTTCACCTTAAACATTCTTAGGCACTCAAAGGGCCCAAGATCTTTGGTTAGATTGGCTTTCAATTACTGATGGTGGACAGCAGCCTGCTCCAAACAATCAAATTCATCCACCTGGTGACTCCACACTCCACAATGATCCAAAGACTCGATGACTCCACTGGTGGAGGACTCTGAGATAGTTGAAGAGAAGCAACAACCTTCTTTGCATAAACATGAATCCAGACATGGATAGGTGTACAAAGTATGATGCTTTGTATGACCAACTCAATGAAATAACATAAAATTTTGGTAAGGTGCTGGAGATGTACATGGCTAATCTGAATGCAAATGATGATTATTTAGAATAGCTCATGCCTCTTCCAGAACAAGAAAAAACTCAAGATCAAGAGGATGAGAAAGACATGTATGGTGCTCAAGAATCTGTAGAAGACGAAGAGGAAGGTGATCAGGAACTGCCTGATTGTGTTACGCTGACAAGAGAATATGAGGACCTAATAGCTAAAGCTAATAGGGAACACTGCCTCGACGAAACAAGGGGCCACACAGAGGAGGCAGAAACTGATGGAGAAGAAGAGGCTCAAGTAAACATCCCGCCTTCGAATTGGCTAACACAAGAAGAGGAGGATCGCTGTGCTCCTGTCCATGGTGAAAGGGAAACCCCCCTCTTGACAGAAGAAGATATTGATCAGACATTAAATCAGCGATCCACCTCTGAAGTATTTTATAGAATAGATTCCCTTGCTCACTCGTCTATTGAGTTTGATGTTTCAGATCCTGGAAGCTCTTCTGTGGATCAGGACAAAGAAAGACCTGCTGAAAATCTAGAAGGTTTGGCGGGTGACATTGCTTGCAGTTATGATTTTCCTATTTACGATCTGTTTGATGATGAGTGTTTTCAAAGGGAATCCGAGCTTGCGGGACCATCATCCTTAGATTCATGGGAGGAAGATCAGAGCCAGCGATTTCAGAGAAGTAATGAAACTAGTCAGCCTATTTACGATACTGATGGAGAGAGCTACGACAATATGATAGTATATGAAGATTCTGTGAATCTTCATTCTGCTTTACCACAGATCATCAGTGAGTCTGGTAGCCAGTAGCTTTTACTTTCAGAAGAAGAGGAGGTAACGGAAGATATCCCTGCTCATGAAAGCGCAGATCTTTTCACGGAGCTCGGCCCAGCAGCGCAAAACATATCAGAGCTCCAAGAGGACTCGACTGCAATATATGATGAATCCTCCAGTTCAGAATATGAAGGAGACACTCTACCCCAAGAGAGTCTTCTTCTCAATCCAGTGGAAGAAGGAGAGATCCTGGTTGAAGCCAGCCTGCCAGATATTCATAGCCAGGTATCTTTTCATGATCCTTATGTTCATTTCCTACACACATTTGAAGAAGGATCAAAGGTCTTTTTGAGCAGCATATTGCAAATAGAAAGAAAATTTTCCAAGGCTGCTGTTATTGAACAAAAGGAGTGGGAGCTGCCCTGCCTATCCAGCCTGCTCAAGGAGTTGAGCAAGAGGGGCCAGTCATGGGATCATTTGATGGACTGGTTGCATTGGAAGACAATGTTTGTAAGCTAGACTTGTAAACATTCTAGTTAGAGTAGGGTAGGTAGGAAAAGCTCAATAAAGCTCAGCCTGTGAGCATGTAGTTAGTTTTTTTAATTTCTGCAAAGTCCAGCAAGTCAGACAGTCTAATCCTGGCTTGACTGCTTTCAATTTCTGTCTTAGAATGTAGAGAAGAAGTCTGCTAGACAGTTTAATCCTAGCAGATAGTAGTTTAGGTAGAGAAGCTATGAGGCCAATAGTCTAATCTGGTCTCATGGAGTAATAAGGGTAGATTTTGAATAGGTTTATTTGCTGTTTATAAAATAAATGATGTAAAGGGTCTGCTAGTCTAAATGCACCCTAAAAGAAAATGCTAGGATTGTAGTCTGGGTAGGTAGATTGTTTGAGAATGTTTCTGCTGATTTGATGTCTTCAGGATCTGTGGCAGCTGATCTAAAGAAAGAAAGGGATGTGCCAAGCAGTAGGCATCTGGCCTACACCAAAGATTTATCCTTTGAATTCTTAACTCCTTCAAGAAGAAGCCATCCCCATGTGGAGCCACTGTTAGCCCCCTATAAATTTTTGACAGGAAAAGTAGGGGGCTAAATTTTTTTTGAGACCTTCAAGGAATGCATCTCCCCTGAAGATACGTCATCCTTGAAGTCTCCTGGGCCTTTGCCTTTGATAATCCCCTCTGCTGATTTCCATTATAAAGACTCTTTGATTGCAAAAAATTGTGCTCCTAAGGGCCTTCATTTACCCCCTTGTAATCCTGCAGAATTCTCCATTTCATCCTTTTTCCCTTTATCAAATTTCCCCTTTATTACCCCCAGATTTTCCCCCTAAACCTTCTCAACCTTCCCAAAATCCCCTCTAAACCATACACACACCCCTGGTGTGGTTTAGTAACCCCTCCTTCCCTCTATCGTTACCCATTTTGGCCTTTAATTTCATTAATAATGTGCCAAAAAACCATATTCTCCATGTATATGGGGCCTAGCCCCTTTCAGCCAAGCCCCTACGCTTTCCCCCTCCACGTGACCCGGGTGCTAGAACCACCCGCCATCCCGAAAGGTGTTTACCGCAGAGTATGTATCAGAAGCATTTTTAACCATTGATCTAAACGGATCAGACGACGTTCGTTGGCTCTGTCACGCCCGTGGCTCCCCCCGTTCACCTCTTCGATAGCTGATCCACTGTTCATTTCCCGCAGATCAACGGTCCGGAGTCTATCTGTCCCGGTGGTCCCCGCCCCGCTTTCACTGTTCATAAACCATCCGGTTTCTATCGCACTGCCTTTTGGAGGTAGGCGGTATTTTCCAATGGGCCAGTGATTCCATACAGCATTCGACGCGTGGCAACGGCACTATTTCAAAACTGCTATCTCATCGCGAGTTATCGTTCGGTACAGGATGCGGAGCGATATCACCGTCAACCGTCCAATCTGCGATCGCCCATATAACGGTTGTCACTCCACGAAGTTGCACGGGGGTTAATCTATGGTCTCCGTACCCCTTGTTATTGCCTAAATCCACCTTAGGCTGAAGGAAGGTGAGATTCAGGGTAACACCAAACCACGCTCAGTCTGGTAGCTAGCCCTACCAGAACAGGAGAGGGCTCTCTCCAGGTCAATCTCAGGAAAAATGTATCAATAGGGCTTGAGATGACTGAAATGAGTGCTAATTTTAGGCTAGGTATATGAATCAAGGAGTTTGGAATGATTTTTAAGGGTTTTTGTTGGAAAAAGGGAAAGACCGTTTTGGGCTTGGGGATGAGGCAAATTTCTTGCAGAGTTCGAGTTGGGGCAGGGAAGGCAATGGCTTTGATGTATTAGATTGAATGAATGGATAGAAAATACTGCTGAGGAGTTGAAGAGGGAAAGAGGCTGCAAGGATCCTCTTCAAATAGATGAAAACACATAAAACTAAACAAAATTTTAAGGCAGAGCACCGGCAAACTAATGAATTCTACCTTAGTTACTCATTTGTTTTATTTTCAGAAGCAAAGAGAAGGGAAATGGCATACATAAAACATTAATGAACTTACAATTACATGGAGAAAAACATCATCAAAACTCAGAGCCACAAGGATCCCAACAAGTGCTGCAAAACCCTGGTCTTTCCTTTGCCAAAAATGCAGAAGTGTATGTACAATGAAGTGCCAAACTTTTCCCAAGTATCCCACCCTGAAAATGACTCAGAAAATACATAATATAGACCAACCTAACCCCTTCCCATGCTTCTAGGGGTCGAGCTCATCCTTCTAGGAGCTGTTTCAACCAATTCTAAATTAGGAACTGAAATCTAGGCAATTAAACAACTTGCCTCTATATGGTAGGAAACTGATTCATTCATTTAATTTTCACCTTTTAGTGAAAGAATCCTCTAGAACAAGTAAAAATATGCCAAATTTACATCATGGTCAAGAAATTACATCAAGATAGATCAAGAGTTACATCATAAAGTAAAACTAGTCAAAACTGGGTGGAATTCTGAGCTGAAGAGTGAAAAATAAGCCAAATTCCTCTATGCGTCGTGCCCAAAAACTCTATGCGTAGTACAACTTTGGATCTGTTTGTGAGGCACTTCCCGAAGTCCAAATTGAGCTCATGATAGCTCGTTGCAAAGACCTGCCTGTCTACTATCCAACCCAAGTGGAATTTCTATATTTGGATGTCATTTGCCCCTCCAAAACTTCAATCTCCCAAGACTAG
This sequence comes from Pinus albicaulis, assembly GCA_034641835.2. Classification (NCBI taxonomy): domain Eukaryota; kingdom Viridiplantae; phylum Streptophyta; class Pinopsida; order Pinales; family Pinaceae; genus Pinus; species Pinus albicaulis. Next base: position 100,691 of record JAXQQM020062769.1, on the reverse strand, counting down.
TTCCTGTGTGTGTAAAAAGTGGCAAAAAGGCCATTTTCAAGGTGTTTTTGACCTTTTAGGCAACCCAGAACTTGATGAAATTATTAGGCCATTCTTGAGCATGCATAAATTTTCATAAAAAATCCATAAATTTTAAGTTTTCCTCCAGAAGATCTCCCAATCATAAGCGCGCGCAAGGTAGCGCTACGCGTCGGGCAGAAAAACCTGTTTTGTGACCAAAAACTCAAAAATGACAAAATTTTCTCCAAATACCTTGAAATTTGGGCTGTAAGTCCCTCATCAAATATCATGCTCAGCCAAAGAAGCTCTGGCCAAGATTCAGAGTCTATCCTCCCTTTTTCGACGTTTAGTGTCCTCCTGGTGCATGCAGTTCTGCGGTAGAATCACTGTTTCAGTCATATGAGCTATTTGTGTCCATCTCTATAGTGTTGAAAGTCTATGTCAAGTGAATGTTTGACTTGTATGAGATGGAAAACAAAAATTTGGTGTATTTGTCTCCAATTTCCAAATGTGTGCCAAAGGGAAGGGACTGTGGAGATAAGGCAGTGTGGACAGTGGGGTCTTGTCAAGTGATAATTTTCCCTTTTAAAACTTCCGATTTGACAATGTAGAGACAATGAGACAACTACTTGAATTTTTGGGATTTTGGGAATTTTATAAGTGATATGGGGAAAGGGATATGAAATGATTTTGGGATAGTGAAAAGGGAATGCCATGATATGAGTAGTTTAGGGTATAAGGGAATAGGGGAAGGATATTGACAATGATGATATTACAATGATGGGGAAGGGAACATAGGTGGGAAATGGAGACTTGGCACCAAAATTACAATTTCAACACACCAATTAAAAACTCTAAGGAGCAGTTTTGACCAAATGAGAGGGTTTATAACTTTGGCATTCAAATTCTCCGAATGGAACTTCAAAACCACACCAAACACCAGCAAGAACGATTGTATAAACTTACTTGTGCATGGAGCAACCAAAAAATGCAATTTGGAGAAGATTGGGAAAAAAAAATTCGGTCTCAGGCCTATGCGCTGCGCGCATAACCCAATGCGTCGCGCTTATTGAGTGCGCCGCGCCAGTGCAATTTTATATCGTAAAAATCGGCCCAGTGCGTCGTGACTATTATGTGCACCGCGACAGAGGCCCAAAGCGCCGCGCAGGCAAACTCATCCACAGTCCGGCCTTTAAACCCTGTTTTCACTCTTCTACAATCCGACTCGGCTTTCTTTGATGTTTCTTGGAGAAAATGGATTGTTGAATGTGAAAATATCTCATATATACAAAGGACTTTGATTCTTTCTTTTGACAAACCCATTTCTGCAATATTTTGAACTTTGACACTTTTCACCTTTAATACAAACTCTGTTCTTTCGTTTCCACTTTGATTTTTGGCTGAATTGATGAAACCTTTGTTGATTTTTCGCAGGGATGGTTGGCATGTTTTGGCAAGGGCGACCAGGGCTGCGCCTGAAGATTTTGACAACTGAAAACTTGAAAAATGTACATGGCATTTATTACAAAAGACGAAATGACGATTTTCTTCAAAACAGAGTTTTGAAGAAAAGTCATGATCAATCATAGTAATGAAGAAATTTTACAAATGAAAACTGAATTTGAGCCTCCCTCTGGCCTGCTGGCATTATTTGGACATTTTTAAGACTGAACCCTAGACCTAGTGACTGAAAAACCCTAAAAAATCTTTGCTGACCAAAATATCAAACATGATTGTAAATAACCTTAAAATTGATTTTGATGAACTTCGATAAACAGACCTGAGCCAGCAGGTACAAGGCATGAGGGGTATGAGTGAAAAAACCCTTCCGTTAGAAGACTGATGCTCCTAATGGAATGCAAATGATTGAAGTGAATGACACGCCTAAAAAATGAAATGCAACAAAGAGATTTTGATCTCTGACGGAGGGATGAACAGACCGACTCTAACACCCCTGGCCCACCGTTCATTGCCCTCTGCCATGTTTCCCACCGTCGATCTCCTCTTGAGATCAGACTGTCCAGATCTGTTTTCCCCCACTGTTGACTATTCCACCATCGCCTGGTCCCGCCACGTCACCATTCCACGTGTCTCCACCGTACATTCGCCCGCTCCCGTTATATACGTTCGTTCCAAGGTCAAAGTTCAATATTTTTACGTTAAAACGTCTGCCTCGACGTTTTCCCAGGAATTCTCCACTGCGTCATGTTTTCCTCCATAGCGCCTCTGCGGTCATCATCCTCGTCCATGCCACACTGCCATTGTCACGTTCATCTATACCACCCTCCCCATTAATGTTTTTCATAACCATTTTCGTGTTTTGCAGGTTTATCAGGTGGTAAAACCCGTCGTGGTCCATAGTCACTGTTGCAGTGGCACAGAACGCAGGAAAGGACCTTTTTCAGGGATTGAATTATGAAGAAAGCCTGGGAAGGCACCGTGACAGGATGTGCATTCAAAGAGCGTAGCTAAAAACTCTGCCAAACCTTCCAGAATCATTTAAAGCACATATTTCACAGTCAGAAGAAATTGTGGAAGCGACAAAGAGTATCAGTTGGAATAGCAGAGCGTTTAAGGCCTGAAACTGCAGATTTTGAGCCTTAATCCTATTATTAGAAGGCAGAGTACCAAAATCAAAGATCTCGTGGATCGCGCAGAAGGTCCAATGCACAGAAAACTATACCATCAGGGTTTCATATCAGCATAATGTTCTTCCATAAAAGGACAAGGTACCCATACATTTCTCATCCTATGCCGTGTTCTAGAGATATTTTCCGGCCTTGACGACAGTCCTATGCTGCCAGTGCATTAGTTATACAGTATGGCAAACCCCACAATGTCCATACACCTTGGTTTATTCACCAGAATTCTGCAAAAGACTACAACAAGTACATCAAAGACATACCTTGAGTAAATTGCAGCCTAACGAAGATCACTCTTCCATCTGAAAAGCACAGAAGATTAATGCTCAGAATTAAAATCGAATGGAGCCTCGACCCTCCTACTATTTTAGAGTTTTAATTCTGCATTTAAGTTTACAACTACCATTGTTATTTTTTCTCCTATAAGAATTCCCGAGAAAATATTGTAAAAGGTTGTTGTTTGGCTGCTGCCATTGCTGTTAGGGGGATTCATTTTGACTGTCAGAGCAGTCTTGGGAGGGATTAGCAGAGTAGTTTGTATTGTAGTAGGCTGGGAGGATAAGTTGGGACTGTAACAGCCATTGAGCTCAGTGTATGTGACTGGTTTTTCATCAATTAATCAAAGCACATTTCACAGGATCCTGGTCTATTACTATTGGTGATGTTTTCTAACTCTGTTTATTACATTTTCATAATGTTCATTTTCTGCTGGCTTGCATCAAAAATATGGTATAGGATTTACCCTTGTTAGGTACCCTATGCTTCTGCTCTCCTTGCCTTCTATGTTTTCTGCTAAATGTGTTATCTAAGGGTTTTTTTCAGTTAATTTAACCAATGTAGTAGTTCCTTATGCTGCTAGCTGATGTATGAATTAAATGAATCTGCCTTTAGATGTTCTGGTTGGGTTTAAGCTGAAAGATTTGGGAACACAGGGGATTAGAGTTAGCCCTGTCCACTAGGATCCTTGTGCGACCAGCTGGCCTTTCTAAGATCTCTTTGTTAAACTCGTTCTCTGTTTTTCCTCTTGGAGCATGCTAAAGCTGACCTGGATTTAGATGACCTCTGGTCCGATCTATAAGCTGCCCCTTTGTCCCTCCTTTGAGAGTTGCCTATGAGTATTTCCAAGTAGGTCTGGAGTTAAATGACCTCTGACCTGATCTATAGACAGAAATTAGGTTGCTTTCCTTCTTTCACTTTCAATCCTTAATGTTCCATCCCACCATCTAATCTAAAAGATCCTTTAGTATTAGATGACTTGCCCTTTGGAAGCTTTGGCTAGTTGTTGCATGTAATCACCTTTCATGACTCCATAGCCCAATGGATGGCACTTTCTTGACCTATCCTCTTTGCTGAAACATCCCGCTACTTTGTTCCTTTCCTCCCATTACTTCTCAGTCTATGATCTCATGACCAACCCAGCAACCAACCAACCAAATCATTTAAAACCCCCTTTGTGCTTCATAACTAGCCTAACATCTTATTTTGAGCTTCAAAGATATACCATTCTTTTCTCTATTTGGAGAGATCGCTCTTTGGGTCCAGGAGGGCTAGATCCTAGGGCCCCAAAGTGGTTCTGATGTTGTCTCATATTTTGGTCTTGCCAATCTGGCCAAAACATGGGAACCCCAACAGATGGGACTGAAGCTGGAGGGTTGACATCGAATCAATCAACTAGTTGTAACTTCTCCTTCTACTTTATAATAAAGACATTTGTTCCTTTCCTAATGCATGTGTCAATGATGTTATATGTGTATTTACAAATGTAATCGATTCAATTTTTTTAACTTGAATAGATCATATTTCCTTTATGTTGTTTTCTATCTTCTGTTTTCCATTACGGGTACCAATCAAGTGAGTTTAGTTCGATTGAGAGCGACAGAAGGGAGGTGAGAAAAAGGGAACATATTACAAGTAGGTTTTCTTCCCTTATCCATTCATTTTAAGGAAAAGGTTAGATATATTTCTTTCTGTTGTTCTAAGTGCTACCACCACACTTAGGGAAAACATACTTATCCGTAGGTTTGATTTCCATAAAACAATAGGGTTTATATACCTTGAGTTTATAATATTAGTCCCTTGGGTTTAATATCATTCCATTGGGTTCATAATCCCTAGGGATTTTAGTATCAATCCTTAGGTTTATAATATTAATCCCTTGGGTTTATAATATCAGCTATGGTCAACCATGGCGAATCATAGCCAACCATGGTCAACCACGGTCAACCATAGTTCAACGTCGCATTATGACAAAGAATTAATTATTATTATTAATTATTAATTGTTATTAATGTTAATTATCATTATGTAAAAACGAATTAATTGTTATATCTTAGACCTTTGTGATCCATTTTGATAATGATATTGTATTTCCGATTAATCACATCATTGAGAATTGGTCAACATTTCAAACCATCGAAACGTAGACCAAATATCAATAATGTGACTAATTCAAAAGAAAATCTCAATATTAAGAATGAATTGATTATTATTAATATTATTATTTAATAATATATATATATATATATATATATATATATATATATATATATATATATATATATATATATATATAATTAAGTTATTAACAATTATTTAATAATTATTATTAACTAACCATTTTTATTATTTTTAACAGAAATTAACAGAAATTATAAAATAAAATAAAATAAAAACATTTATATTTTTTTAAGAACAATATTAAAAATTAATTATTCTTTTAATAAAATAAGTAATTATTTTTCTACATTTTATAAAAAATGAAATAATAAATTATTATTATTATTATTATATTTATCAATGGCTTTGTATTGTCTGCTTCATTGCTTCAGGGTGTGATAGTTTTAAATCATACATATACATAATCCACTTATTATAAGATTTCAAATTTCTCTACTTGGTGTGCATTGGCTCTGGGAAGGTCTGAAATTGTTGCATATCGTAGTAGGCTTATGAAATTGGAGTCAAATTTTTCGCTTTGAAGGCACACCATGATGCTATTGTAGATGTTTATGCTATAGAAAACACTTCTACACAAAATTCTAGAATAGATTGAAACCATAGATTCGTTGGTGTGACAAATACTCTGCTTTCGTTTGAAAATTTCCACCCTAGATCTCGGGGAAGAAAGGTTACAACTTCTAGGATGGTACCTGAAGACAAGGAAAATAATGACAGTGAGAAAGAAAACTTGAAGAAGAAGATAAAGTAAGTACCCCTGTAATAACCGTGCACCGAATAAACCTTCCTCTTGCTAAAGAGGAGAAAGATAAGGTTCATATGCCCATTATTCCATTGGAATATAACTCTTGTTTGTTGTTATATGACACACTTTCGACTCATTGTCTTACACTATTTACAAGTTCGTTGGTATTGGGGATATTTAGACTTTGATACCATCTACCTAATTTATAGTTTTGGTACACCTTATTAAGTGGTTGTTGTCATTAAATCTTAGGGAGATGTTGTGTTCATATTCAGAACAAGTTTTGTGTTCATCATGTATATATAAATTTACTTATTACACTCAAGGTTTTAGAACTGCTCTCCTTTTGAGATGGTCAATTAATAAAATGTTTTTATACCTTGACTTTGCCATTATAAGACTTTCAAGATCTTTGTTAGGTCCTTATATTACTAGTATAGTTCCTTATTGTTGTTAGTGTAACCCCGTTGTGTTATTTTTGTACCCCTGTAACCCCCATATTGTTATTATTGTGCCCTTACATTATTATTGTTAGGTCGGCTAGGATTACATTGTGGCTCCATGGACTCCTATATATAGAGTAGAGGTTTTGTCATTTGTATCATCCAAGAATTGTTCATTTATGTAAAGTATTGGAGGTTTCCCCCTCGAAGTGTCTATTTATAAGGCATTGATCTCTCTTTTTTTCTATTTTTGGAGCTGGTTTCCTAACATTTGGTATCAGAGCTTTGGATTCTAGTGTTTCGCTGCTCCAAACAGGTCATCGTGGAATTTTCGCTATAACGTTTTTTCTAAGATGGTTTAGAAGATGAAATTTTTAGAGTGCGAAGCCGAAATCCTAAGGAACATCATCACAAAATTTCAGAGCTTGGTTCACAATATGTTTGGAGATATGATCTGTGGAAGTTAGGTCTTTTTGCAGGCTCCTGAATTTCACCTAAACAGGTCATCGTGGAATTTTCGCTATAAATTTTTTTCTACGAGGGCTTAGAAGTGGATATTTTCAAAAAGCGAATTTGAAAGCCTAAGGAACCTCCTGTAAAAATTTCAGATCTTGGTTCACAATATTTTGGGAGATATGATCTGTGGAAGTTAGGATTGTTTCAGGCTCCCGAATTTCATCGCAAAGAGGTGACCGTGGGAAAAACATCATAACTCTCTCTCCGAGCATCAGATTGGGATTCTGTAAAAAGTGGCTGTAATTACACAGACTGCATTTTTTTCTATATCAATTTCAGAGTTGAAGAAGGAAACAGTGACACGTGGCAAGTTGTACAAGTTCACTCTACCAAACTAGTCCATAATTAGGTCATCGTAGGAGATTGGGCATACCTTTGTCTTCAGGAATCCAAATCAGCTCAGACTTGTGGCATTCAAAAGAAGATTCATAGGGCTACTTCAGGGCTGAATTTCAAATATTGAAGATCCAAAATCACAGAGATAATTCAATTTCAATGTCGAGCTCCTCAAAAGCAAGAAAAAGGTGTGTATTTTGTTTCAAATTGCATAAGCTTTGTTTGAAAAATCATTTTTAAGTAATTCCAAAGGCCTATTGAGCATAGGTATCAGTATTTGGTTCTAAAATGCCTACTAAAAAGAATTCAACACCCATTAAGCCCTCAAAGTACTCTATTATGAATCATGAAGATGAATAATTGCAACAGGATCTATCAAAATTACAAGAGCAAGTACACCAAAATTCGCTCTTGAAAAGAGCAACAAAAAATGAAATGGATGTTTTGAAGAATGGTATGCAAGAAAAAATGGATGGTATGGAAGAAAAAATGGAAGGTTTGAAGGAAGACATGGAAGTTTGAAGGAAGGTTTGTCAAAGTTGATACAAGAAATGATTCGTAATGGTGAAAAGATAGTAGAGGAAACTCATGATGAGAACAAAATAAATGTTAATCATGATTTCATAAACTCTAATGTTGGATTAAAGAACCACCATATTCTAAATATGGATATGAGGAAGTTTTATGGCAAGGATCCCGTAACATGGATACTACATATGGAACAATATTTTGATCTCAATAATGTGCAAAACACACAAAAGGTACGCATTGCAACTTTACATTTAGAACAAAATACATTTGTATGGTATCGATGGCTTTGCTCCCGTAAAAAAATTGTCACTTGGTAAATTTTTATGGAGGAAATGATAGCACATTATGAGGATACAAAGAGCAACACCTTCTTTAGCCAATTGATAAATCTCAAACAAAAGGGTTCAGTGGCAGAGCACATTGAGGACTTCCAAAAATTGAATATAAAGGTAACTGATATTCCAGAGGAACACAAGATTTATGTCTTCATAGGGACTTTAAAGGATAACATCCAACATGAAGTTCGCATTTGGGAACCTTATTCATTAGAGAAGGCATTCAGGTTGGCAAGAAAAATTGAATGTAAAATTATGGCGACAAGGAAGCCTACCACTCACATCTATAAAGAGGGAATTGTTGCTACTCCTAGACTTCCACAACCTACAAGGTTGACACCACAATAATTGGAAGAAAAAAGAACAAAAGGGATTTTCTAAAGTTGTGATATAAACTACACTAAAGGTCATAAGTGTGCTGAGAAGAAGTTATTTTACATATATTATGAAGAGGAGGAAGAAAATGAACAAGAAACTTAAAATGAAGAGGATATACACCAGGAAGAAACCCTAGAAGAATAAGAAATGAGTCCGACCATATGATGTAATGCATTGGCAGGAATTAACACTCCTGAAACTCTCAAGATATTAGGACATATCAAGAAGAAAAAGGTAATAGTGTTGATTGATTTGGGTAGTACCCATAATTTTATTCATTGTAAGGTAGCCAAGGAATTGAATTGTTCCCTATACCCAGCACCAGAATGTCAAGTGATGGTTGCAAATGGAGGAACTATAAATTGCTCTGGAAAATGCCATAATATCAAGCTATCCATGGGGTAATATGTATTGAATAGTCCAATGCTTTCCATCCCAATGGGAGGTGCTGATGTTTTACTAGGAGTATAATGGTTACAATATTTGGGGACGATAGCTTTTGATTTTCAAGAACTTTTCTTGAAATTTTTTTCAGAAGGAAAGGAAATCGAATTACGGGGTATCACAGGGAAGCCAGGAAAGATAATAAGCTCTAATGTCATGAAAAATCTTCTGAAGAAATAACAACGAGGCGTAATTACACAATTATGCTCACTAGAAGTTCCAACATCAAAATCATCTATTTCTCCAGATCTCCAAAAAGTCTTGGACAATCATTCCAAGGTGTTTGAAACTCCCAAAGGACTTCCACCTATTCGTGATCATGATCATGCTATTCATTTGATTCCAGGAAGTGTTCCTCCAAACATCAGGCCTTATAGATATCCTTACTTCCAAAAGAGCGAAATTGAACGTATGATTGCAGAAATGTTAGAGGTCGGTATAATTCAACCTAGTCAAAGTTCTTTCTCTGCTCCTGTAGTATTGGTACACAAGAAGGATGGATCATGGCGAATGTGTCCGGATTATAGGGAGCTCAATAAGCTCACCATTAAAGATAAATTTCCCATTCCTGTGATTGATGAATTATTAGATGAATTACATGGAGAAATTTATTTTACCAAGTTGGATCTTCATTCAGGATATCATCAAATTAGAATGAAGACTAAAGATATTCTGAAAACAACATTTTGAACTCATGAGGGTCATTATAAATTTTTGGTCATGCCTTTTGGCCTTACTAATGCACCTTCTACATTTAAAGGGTTGATTAATTCCATTTTCAAACCCTTCCTTATAAAATTTGTGCTATTATTTTTTGATGATATACTAATCTACAACAGGTCGTGGAAGGATCATGTTCAACATGTTGACATGGTGCTCAAACTATTGGAGGAGAAACAATTATATGCAAAAACATCCAAATGTTTCTTTGGAGTACAAAATGTGGAATATCTGGGTCATATTGTATCTTACGAGGGTGTTAAGGTAGACCCTAACAAAATTAAAGCTATTAAGGAATGGAAAGTCCCCACAACCATAAAGCAATTGCGCGTATTTCTCGGGTTAACAGGGTATTATCGCAAGTTTGTTAAGAATTGTGGGAGAATAGCAACACCTCTAACATCATTATTGAAGAAAGATTCATTTTCATGGAATCCTGAAGCAACTAAGGCCTTTGAACATCTTAAAGAGGCAATGTGCCTAGCACTAGTCTTAGCTACACCAGACTTCACAAAAACCTTTATTATGGAATGTGATGCCTCAGGAAATGGAATTGGTGTTGTTTTAATTCAAGAAGGAAGACCCATTGCTTTTGAAAGTCGTTCAATAAAATGAAAGTATTTACAAAAGGCTATTTATGAGAAGAAAATGTTGGCAATACTACATGCACTAAAGAAATGGAGACCTTACCTAATGGGAAGAAAATTTAAGGTAAAAACTGATCATGATAGTCTTAAAGACTTTTTGGAACAAAGACTATCTTCGAAAGAGCAGCAAAAATGGGTCACAAAGATGTTGGGTTATGACTTTGAAATCATCTACACAAAAGGGAAGCTAAATGTTGTTGCAGATAAACTCTCAAGAAAGGATGAAGAGGTGGAAGCATTTATTTGTGCCATTTCTATTATCCAACCAGATTGGATAACCGAAGCAAGGGATGAATAGAGGAAGGACGAAGAATTTTGGACACTCATTCAAAAGTTGCAGCAAGATCCTAGTACATATGATACATTTAGTTGGCAAAATTATTCCTTATGGTACAAATATCACTTATATATTTGCAAGAATTCCCAACTAAAACAAAATATTCTTTTGGAATTGCACACTTCTCCTTTAGGAGGACACTCGGAATTTTTAAAAATTTACCACAGGGTGAAGAAATAATTTTTTTGGGGTGGCCTTAAATCTGATATTCAAAATTTTGTGGTGGAATGTTTGGTTTTCCAGCAAAATAAAGTTGAGACAATTAAGACCACGGGTCTTCTACAACCTTTATCCATTCCAAGTCAACGTTGGGAGGAGATTTCAATGGATTTTATCATAGGTTTACCTAAGTTCGAAGGAAGGAGTGTCATTATGGTGGTAGTTGATAGACTTACCAAGTATGCACACTTTTGTGCATTATCTCATCCATTTAAATCAAGTAAAGTTTCTACTGCATTTATGGAAACAATTCAAAAGCTACATGGAAACCCGAAGATTATTGTAAGTGACAAAGATCCCATTTTTATAGGAAATTTTTGGATGAAATTATTTTCTTGTTTGGGTACTCAACTAGATCATATCTCATCTTATCATCCTCAATCTGATGGTCAAACAAAGATAGTGAATAAATGTTTGGAAGGATATCTTCGTTGTTTTGTATCTGATAAACAAGAAAAATGGGTCAGGTGGTTACCTCTTGCTGAATGGTGGTATAACACTTCCTTCCATACTGTAGCAAAAATGACCCCATTTATGGCACTTTATGGGTATCATCCACCATCCATCACATATTCTTTAAGGGAAAATTCTAGGGTTCAAGTAGTGGAGGATCACATCAAGCATCAACAAGAAGTTCTCCAACTCTTAAAGGATAACCTAAATTTGGCACAAAATTGAATGAAACAACAGGCATATCAACATCGCAGTGAGAGAATTTTTGATGTGGGAGACTGGGTATTTTTATGGCTACAACCATACAAACAAATGTCCCTCAAGCAAGCTAAGAAGGATAATAAATTATCGCCAAAGTACTATGGTCCTTACTAGGTGTTGCAAAATATTGGTACTATGGCATACAAATTGGAGCTTCTTGCTTCTTCATGAGTACATCCAATTTTCCATGTTTCATGCTTAAAGAAGGTTATCGGTGAAAATATTCCAGTTCAAACAATATTACCAGAACTTGATGAGGAATGAAAAATCATATTTGAACCTGAAGCGGTCATAGAAACAAGAACACGGCAACTACGGAATCGATCAATTTCAGAATATCTCATCAAGTGGAAGAACTTACCCACTGAAGATTCTACATGGGAGGATGAGAATTTTATACGGAAGCACCTAGAGCTACTAAAGTGTTGAGGAAAACACTTTTTTTAAGAAGAGGGGCATGTTAGGTCCCTATATTACTAATATAGTCCCTTATTGTTGTTAGTGTAACCCCCTTATTGTTATTATTGTACCTTTGTAACCCCCATTTTATTATTATTGTGCCCTTAAATTATTATTGTTAGGTTGGCTAGGATTACATTGTGGTCCCATGGACTCCTATATATAGAGTGGAGGTTTTGTCATTTGTATCAACCAAGAATTGTTCATTTATGTAATGTATTGGAGGTTTCCCCCTCGAAGTGGCTATTTCTAAGGCGTTGAACTCTCTTTTCTTCTATTTTTGGAGCTGGTTTCCTAACAATCTTTAAGTTTCCACACAATTTTGTTGCATTCAAGTTTTAAATTAGAAAAAATCCATGCTTTTGTTCTTATCTATCATCACTTTCTGGTTATCCTCGAGCATCAAGTATCAAGACTCGGTGAATTTCCGGCTGCACTACCACTGGATCACTCTACATTCATATACACTTCTATCGGCGTGTGTTTTCACTCTTTTGGTGCAAATTCTAGTGTATGAAGTTATGGGAAAATGTGATCTTGCTCTGACAATGGAATGTGACTCATGGTGGCATTGGTTTCTGATTTCGAGATATAATAATAAAGAGATAGATGCTATCTATGTTATTGCATTGGTTAATTTTGTCCAAAGAGTTTTTTTTTAATTATTTAATTTGAAAATAGTTTAATTATTTTATTTTTTGATTGTTTAGGGTTAATTTTGTCTCAATTCTATAGATATTTGTTAAAATTATACGTTTGAGTTGTTTAATGGATACAATTTATATATTCTAAGAGTTTTTTTTAAGGTGTTTTCTTTTTATGCAGTAAAAAATATGTTTTAAAGAATTAGAGCCTACAATTTTATCTCATGATTCGGATCAAAGAGGTAAAATAGTTAGACAACACCTTAATTTGTAGAGCTTGATTGTTTGATGAGTTTTTAATAATGCTCAAGCTCTTAATTGTAAGAGGGTTTTGTGATTCATATTGTTTCAAGAAATCATTTTTTATTTGGATCTAAAAGGTAAAATAGTTAGAAAACACCTTAATTTGTAGAGCTTGATTGCCTGATGAGCTTTTCATAATGCTCGAGCTCTTAATTAATGGTTTTGTGATTCATATTGTTTCAAGAAATAAATTTTCTAGTGAAATCACATTCAGAAATATATGGTAGATGCATTTGGAACCACCCACTGTGGTTCATCTTAATGCTGAGGATGAACCACACTGGGTGATTCTAAAGGAGTCAACCATAAATTTATGAATGTGATTTCACAAGAAAAATTCTTTCTTGAAACAATGTTTAATCTATTTATAGATTCAAAAATACATTTTAAATAACAATAAATCACAATCTTACTTAAAATTGTATTCATTTTATTTATTAATTAAACATTTTATAATATAACAATTACTTTTATAAATGATTAATAATAATAATAATTATTATTATTTTTTACTTATTGTTTTTTATTATTCAAATTATACCAATAAATTCCCAAAAACTCTATCAAACTTAAAAATTCAATAAATTTCTACCAAATTAAAAACAATAAAGTTCTACCGAATTAAAACAAAAAAGACTATTAATATGTAGAACCACAACAGATGCTATTCAATTGCTCTAACCTATAAAACACTTTATCAAGCAATAACCTTGCTAAAAAGGACTTTATAGTAATAATCGGCTGAGCCTATGACAATGTTGTTGTATAAACTAAGAACAAGTATGTATTATTTTTCATCCATGTTAATGCTTTTGGAGTGGAAAAAATGAAGGAATCAACTCACATGAACATTTTTATTGGTGGGTCCCAGTTTGGCGAATCGGAGTCTAAAACTGATCTGAATAGGAATATTAGTATTGTTATGCTAAGATATTTTTCAATATTTAAGAATTTGTGTCTAAGGTTTGTCCTCGAAATAGCAAGTGGAAGTAGGAAATGTTAAGTGTTTTTGGTGAATTTTTGTTTATGAATTCTGTCACATGACATCACACATGGAATGGAAACATATAACCATCAGTCAACACCAAAAACTGTTGAATATGTTCACCCCTCCTGGGCTACATCTCCTTGGATAGGTGCTATGGCTTGATCCCTTTGCATTAAGCTCACTGAATGAGACAAGGAGTACATCAAATGTTGATCAAGGGAATGATATGTTTCTCCTATAAAGAAGCATACTACTGCAAGTACATCAATCCATAAGCATGCTAACCTTCAGTTAAGCATGTAACAATCAACAATCATTAGGCAGCTTACACCAAGATCCTAAACTCCAGCTTCAAGAGCTACAATTGCACCACATACACCATGTATAACATGAATAAAAATCTACTTCAATAACGTAAAGAAGAAAGAAGTAGGAGAAGTTACAACAATGATAAATTTACTGCTTCAGAAATAACATGAAGAGCTGACAACCACTGCAAGGCCATTTTCAGCATCAAAATCCTCCATGAGTTGTTTCAACACTATGGTTGATCATGGAAAAATCCTATCTAGAGGGCTCTATGGCTTCAACCTGCAAAAAATCCTATCTAGAGGGCTCTATGGCTATTGAGACCTATTCCATTGAGTGAAGAATGCCTAAAAATGGTACCTTAGCCTCTTTTTGCATTCAATTTGGTCGAAAACTCCATAAGTTTTGACTTCTCCAAGTTTGTCCACAATTTCCTGCCCAAATTTAGCTAACTGGAACTAACTGGGACAAGCTAGCCCTAAAAATAGCATTTCCGCCGTATTTGGCAGACCCTCCAACTTAACCGCTAGATTAGTGGTTAGTTAACCCCACTTATCTGTTAGTTAACTTCCAAATTAGCGCTAATCGATGCTCCATTAAAAATCTGCATTAACTTAATAAAATGGGATTAGTGGTTAATTAACTATGGATTAGAGGTTAATAATTGCACTTAGGGATAGGTGCTCCGTTTGTTCCTCCGTGATCATAGGTGATGGTCTAATGGCTTGGGGGCTGACCCCCTCTCCCCCCATCAACGCTTTGACTAAGGTTTAAATAAATGCAGAGAACCATATGGTTAAGACATACGGTGTAGGCAGAGTGGTAATGCCTGTGCGTGTAGCATTGGAGGTCGTGGGGTCGAACCCCAATGCCTTTGCCCGGACTTGTAAATATTTTTTTTACACCATACCACTATGGAGGGGGGCACATGGTGACCCTAGGCTGCACCACGTGTCTTCTCCCCATTGGTCCAAATTTCCACCACTTACAAACTGCCGCATAACCCAAAAATTCAACCAATCGAACGTTGACACATGGTAGTATCTTACTCGCCCAGAGGTAAATTGACCAAACATTGACCCTGCCAGTCAACATGCCACGTCAGTAGTACGGAGTGCTGACTGAGCTCCATGTCACCATTTTTTGCATTTGTGCAAACGGACATAACTCATTTCCGGGAGCATATGGAGTCCATTTTTTGCGAAACGAAGTGTGACATATTCCGAACGACGAGAACTACGCGGTCGTTCAGGTTCCACGCCAATATGATAACTTCTATTTTTGAGAAAAATATGGCTCTTGATCACTCTTCCCACTGAAAATATTTTGGACCCCAAAAGCTCACTTTTAGTAATTCAACTTCTGAAGGTTCAGTCCCTCAATTATTCCAAACTTGATCAAATCGACGCTTGTCGTGCTTTGACCTATACAATGCTTTCCTTTCCTTTTGGTCACCATAACCATAGGTGCACTATATGGCAGAAGAGATTGTCGTGTATGCCAATGTATGCAACTGCATTTTTTTTTTTACATCGGATGTATGCCAATGTCGCAAGAAAACATTCATGCTGCAAAATATTTATCTAGGATAAATCCAAAAATACTTTAGGAAATGGCCCAAACAAGTTCCAAATAGTGAATACTTAAGTAAATGAGTGCCTAACACATTAGTCTCCAACTACATGTGTTGGTACTACTCATACAATGGTTTGGCAATGATTTCCAAAAGCATAATTAGAAATGCATTTTTACAACATGGAAACAACTTGACATCCAAATTTTTCACTAGCAAAAATTAGCACAAAAATCATTTCAACAAAAAACTGTTGCATTTCAAGGGATTTATTTATGCATATCACCTTTGACAATAGTCCAACTATGGGACATGCAACTAGTGCAAAACAAATTTTACAACTTCAATTGGAAAAATAGTTTGCCCACTTCTTACCCAACCAGGTAAGTGAACCCTTTATTTGTTATTCCTCTTTTTCTAAAGCTACATTAGGCATGGATGCTTCTTGTGCTACTTTTTCCATGGTTGCTTCCTCTTCAGGTACATGCACAACTTTCTTGCCCTTACCAGGATGATGATGCAGATGCAATTTCCAACATTTTGAAACCCAATGTCCATTGATTTTGCAATGAGTGCAAAATTTTCTTTGAGCTCCTCTTGGCTCACATGCCTTTGACTTTGGATTAGCTTTTCCCTTCTCGAGTTTCTTTCCAATAGCCATGTACATCCTTTTGAGAATTGTTTCCTTATTTTCACACTTATCTACACTATGGTTAGATGAAGGGAAAAAAATACATGGAGATACATTCTTCAATAAGTTGTTCAAATTTGCATTTTTCTTCTCATCTTGAAAAAAATTTGATACAACAGGATGATTATACCTCTTTTTATTTTCTCTTGTACTTTCTCTTCTTGCATGAAGAACTTGCATGGTGAGTAGGACTTTCATGGTGATACCTTAATATTATCTTCTTCATCTTCCCCGTCTCTATCTGGAGATACCTTCAAGTGTTTCTTGTATTTGAAGAAACAAACAGGTACTAGTTCCGGATGTAAAGTCCAACACCTTGCCTCCTCATGTCCTCTTTTGTGGCAAGAGGTACATGATACACAATAGTTCTCATCAGAAGACCATTATTCTATTGCAACATAACCCAAGACTTCATACTTAGGTCTCTCTTTGGCTTCAATTGGGTTCTTGATGCCTTATTGGTTCACACAAAGACCTCCTCCCTTGTAACCCATCTTGTACAAGAGCTTGGACCCAATCCCATTACCATACTTTTCAAAGGCTGCAAAACAACTATCTTCAACACTTCTATGAAAATAAGCAGTATGAAATTTCTTACTAATAGTTCCATATTTTGTTTGAGGGACAAAGATGCTTGAAAACTCCCTTTTGATCTTGGAGGTGTCCACTTGGACTCTTTGGTTTTCTTTCTTCATCTCCCCAAAATTAGGTACTGATTGAACCTCATCCTCCACATCATGTTGTAAAAAGGTACAAGATTTTCCATCATCTTTTTCTGAAGGAATTTCTACACATGCATCTTGCATGAAAGTTGTAGAAAAACATGGAGTTTGTGGAGAGGATGGTGGTTTGACACCATTCTTGTCTCCTTCTTCCTTTGAAGAACATCCTACACTTGGAGGTGGTGTAGAGATTTGACCATGCAACTTGGTTTGCCTCTCTTCATAGAGGACCTTCACCATATCTACCATGTCTATAAAAGCATTTTTGTAAGTTTTTACATCTTTCGAAATATTGGTATACTCTCCTCCTTGAAACATGCTTTTGTTGAAGCCTCAAGCTAAAAATTTGAGGTAGAACTGGTCGTAGAAACTTTCTCTCCTTTCCAAAATATTTTCTCCTCACTTGAGCTTCAAAACACACCACTGGCACACAAAAAAAAAACCTTCTTACACAAAACAAATCAAGTGCTCTTATACCAACTAATCTGAATAGGAATATTAGAATTGATATGCTAAGATACTGTTTAGTATTTAAGAATTTGTGTCTAAGGTTTGTCCTCCAAATATAAAGTCGAAGTATGTAGTGTTAAGTGATTTTGGTAAATTTTTGTTTGTGAATTTTGTCACATGACATCACACATGGAATCAAAATATATAACCATCAGTCAAAGCCGGCAACTGTTGAAGGATTTCACCCATCTGGGCTACATCCCCTTGGATTAACTCTATGGCTTGATCCCTTCTCATTAAGCTCAATGAATGAAACAAGGAGCACATCAAATTCCGATCAAGGGAATGATAAGTTCTCCTTAAAAGAAACATACTACTGCAAGTACATTAATCCATAAGCATGCTAACCTTCAGTCAAGCATGTAATAATCAGCAATCATTAGGTATCTTACACCAAGATCCTAAACTCCAGCTTCAAGAGCTACAATTGCACCACATACACCATGTAGCACATGAATAAAACTCTCCTTCAATAACAAAAAGAAGAAAGAAGTAGGAGAAGTTACAACACTAATAAAGCTACTACAAAAATAACATGAAGAGCAGACAACCCCTGCAAGGCCATCTTCAACATCAAACTCCTCCATGAGCTGTTTTAACACCATGGTTGATCATGGCACACTTTTTTTTTCAACCTGTAAAAAATATTATCTAGAGTGCTCTATGGCTCCTGAGACCTATTCCATTGAGTCAAGAATTCCCAAAAAATGTACCTTAGCCTCTTTCTGCATTCAATTTGGTTGAAAACACCATAAGTTATAACTTCTCCAAGTTTGTCCACAATTTCCTGCCCAAATTTAGCTAACTGGAGTTAACTTGGACTAGCTGGCGCTAAAAATAACATTTCTGTCAGATTTTACGAATCCACCAACTTAACCGCTGGATTAGTGGTTAATTAATGTCACTTAACTGTTAGTTAATATTTAGATTAGCGCTAATCGGTGCTCCATTAAAAATCCACATTAATTTAATAAAGTGGGATTAGTGGTTAATTAACTGTGGATTAGAGGTTAACAATTGCACTTAGGGATAAGCACTCTATTTTCTCTGTTGTGGTCATAGGTGCTAGTCTCATGGCTTGGGGATTGCCCCCCTCTCCCCCCATCAACGCTTTGACTAAGGTTTAAATAAATGTGGAGGACCATATGGTTAATACATATGGTGTATGTGGAGTGGTAATGTGTGTGCGTGTAGCATGGGAGGTTGCGGGGTCGAACCCCGGTGCCTCCACCCGGACTTGTAACAATTTTTTTTACTCCATACCACCGTGGAGGGGGGCGAGGCACGTGGCGACCCCAGGCTGCACCACGTGTCCTCTCCCCATTGGTACAAATTTCCACCACTTACAAACTAGCACATAACCCAAAAAATCAACCAATTGAACATTGAAACTTGGCGGTCCCTTACTCTCCCAGAGGTAAATTGACAAACGTTGACGCTACCTAGTTAGCATGCCACGTTAGTAGTACGGACTGCTGACTGGGCTCCTTGTCACCATTTGTTTGCCTATTTGTGAAAATAGATAAAACTCATTTCCGGGAGCATACATCGTCCATTTTTCATGAAACACAGTGCGCAGATTCAAAACGACGAGCACTACATGTTCATTCAGGTTCCACACTGATCTCAAAACTTCTGTTTTTGAGAAAAAATTAGCTCTCGATCACAAACCTTCCAGAATCAGTGTGATGCATGAAATGGAATTTTAAGGCGTATTTTTTTTTCTTAAGTGTCACACCCCACAATATTATCCTACACTTGGATATATTTCCAACAAAAAACTAAATACCTCAAATGGAGTCTATATGCAAAATTTATGCCCGTCTAGAAATTGACCTTCCTGTTTTGACCACCATGATTTAAGAGGATTCCACATCAACCCATATTATTCATGGAAAAGAGGATATCAATGTGATCATGATGAATATAACTCTAGAAGATTCAATATTGTAACTCTAGTTAAGAGTTTAAGGAGTCAAACTTAACCACTTGTAGGCTTTTGGATTGTGTTATAACCGGGCCATTCGGAGGAAAAGGGGTTCCATTCTATTGAAGTGCATTTTGTTCCATAGATGAGAAGAATAAATTAGAGTGGATAGAGAGAGATAAAAAAGAGGTTTTCTACATTGTATTAGCCCACAAGCCATAGGTTTCACTCCTTTTTACTTTCATGCATTTCCATTTAGAAAAAGAGAGAGTTGCGCAACCCCATCCTCTAGCTGGGTTTTCTCCTGTAAAAGTTTCCCAGATCATATATTGTGTTCATTGTGTTTTGTGAATTTCATTTCATTGTTCTATATTTGCCATATTTTATCTATATATATAACATAATAGTTAATGAATTCATAAATTTAAGGAAACATTAACCCTCATAGTGTAATTTTCATATCTTCAAATATATTTTAGTAGATTTTTTGTGACAAACTATCTAGTGGAATATCCACAATAGTTTATGGACCATATTGGTATTAGAGTAATATTCTTTGGGTGTACTGTGGGGAGTTTCAATGGATCCAGATTGGTATATGAAAGCCAAAAAACCCTAGCCATGACTGATGAATCTATTATTAACCCTCAAGATCTCACAGAGGAGAGTTTTTTACAATTAGAAGCACAAGCCACATATATAAACCATAATGTGAGCCTTCTCATGGAGACCTTGATGAATAATCTCATGATATTCAAAGAAGATGGAGGTTCTAACGTATAAGTGGGTAGATTATAGGGGAGATTAAGGGATCCAAAAGAACCAGATAGGTAGCCTAAGAAAGAAACTAAAAAGGAACAAACCAATTCATGTTTCGTGAACCATTCACAATTAAAGTTCAAGATGTAAGAAAAGGTTGATGTTGATCCATCTACGGTGATATTGATGCTTTGAAATTAAATCACTAATTGAAACAGTCTAAATTTTACTTTAATGTTCAACACATATAAGAAAAACAAAAAACAAATTTTGTACATCTGAAATTAGACGGCCATGCCCTAACCTAATGGGAAGGCCACACAAAAACCCTGATAGATACTAGTGACAAGATTTCAAAACTCTCATAAAGTTAAAGTTCTACTCCCTTGGGTATGTTGAGGACTAATGGATATGGTGGCATTACTTCAAGTAGAGACAAGGGCAAGGTGTAAAGGAGTACACCACCAAATTTAGGAAAATGGTAACAATGTTGGGAATTTCCCCAAATAACCTATATGTATTCCTTAACTATTTGGGGGGTCTATACAAAAATCTACGGAAGAAAGTGATTTTATTCAAACCCATAATGGTGCATGAGGCTTATGTGTGGGCACAATACCTAGATAACATAGGCGATAAGAAAGGGAAATCAAGTGGGTCAAAGTAGTAGGAGCACCAAGAATATTCCAATGAGGGGAAGAAGAAGTGGAAAGGGGGAAAAGACAAAAATACAACCACAATACATTGGTGCAAAGATCCTAGAAAGTACTGCAACCATTGTAACATTGATGGTAATATAAAGGAGAAGTGTTGGAAGTTACATTCAAATCTCAATGTGAAGAACCAAAATAAAGATACCAAGAAGAAAAATATCATGGCCATAGATCTCCTACAATTTGCAATTTTCTAGTAAATAATTTATTTACAATAAATTTATAAAATTAAATTGAACAAAAATACCTCTTAAGAATTCTAAAATGGGTAAAACATGGGGAAATATGGTAGATAATGAAAAAAATAAGTTCTAAAAACAATAATGGAGGGAAAAACATAGTAAGGTTCGTAGTCTAAAAAGAACACTAACACTCCCATGAATTGAAGATAAGGTATGTCCTCATACTATCTTACTTATCAAAAAAGATTTCAAACTATCTTTGTTGGTTGTAGGAGGATGTCCACATTGTCTTTTGGCGGTTGGAATTTCCACTCCTTTTATTTTGACTTCTTCAAAAGAAAATTTACCTTAATTTAATGTTTTCTATTTTAAGTCCTTGCTTCTTTGTATGCCTGAGGTGAGAGAAGTTTATTTTATTGGAATTTCTTATTTTGTTCCTATATATTCTGATTTTATTAGATAAATGAATGATTTTGTTTGGTTCATAAGTCATTTTGTTAGTTTAGATAACCCTCTAGGACCCTTATTTCACTTAAGGTTTTCTTCAACTTCTTTATCATTTTATTCTTTTTGTCAAGAGCTTGCTACTGTAGGGAGATCACCTCCTCTGGTGAAGTAACATGGGGTATTTTTACCTATTTTTAAGATTGGTTCTTAAGGAACTCCCTTAGCTATTCTTTGGTTGCTGTATATTCCTCTTCTTGACTAACATATGTATATTTCTTAGAAATGTTCTCTTTTCCTTTAGCTTTTCTTTTCTCATGTTCTTTAAATTAGAGTGATTTGATATAACCATACAAGGTTTGTGGGTCATCATCAATATTGTGGTCTTCCTCTATTGGAATGACAAGAGGGTTTTTAATTTTCTTCTTCTTTATCCTCCTTGAAGGTAGAACTACCTCTTGTTTTATGTTCAACTATTTTATCATGGATCTAGTTAACCTTCTAGGAATTTGTGATTTTTGTTCCATATGTACCTCTTCCCCTTCTTCTTATACTTGTTCAACATCTTGTTGTACCTGTCCCATATTTTCTTGTACCTATCCCACGTTGTCTTGTACTGTTCCACATTGTTTTCCATTGAAAAAGTTGAATCTTTTTAACAAGGATGACCATGTTTCATTTATCTTCATGAGTTCCCATTCAAAAATCATTTTCATGAGCCCATAATTGATGCACAAGCATCGAACCATCATTCAATTTTTTTTTAGCAAGAACAACTTCTTGAAGGAGAAAATGAAAAAAAAAAACACATCAAAAGGAAAGGGATTTGATAAAAAGCTTGAAAAAATAATATTTGTGAGGGATCTTAGGGATTATAATGAGAGTTTTGTGAAAAAAAATCATGTTGAGAGCTTTGTGGAGAGGATATTATTGATATTTTTATGGAGAAGATCATGGATCTTGAAATGAGCCACAATATTGTAATGTCTTCTATAAATTGTGGCCTTTGGGCATTGAAAAGAGGTGGCCATTAGAATGAAAATCTGGCCAGCCAAGGTACCAATAGATGTTATGAAATAGTTTAGTGGGTTTAGTTAATGAAATTTGATTTCTACTTTATATAATTCTATGTGTGTGGCATGACGGTTTAATGCATTGATGGCTTGATGCATAGATCTATTGACTTTATTTGATGAATTAAAGTTACATGTAGGCAACAAATTTGTTTGGTTTTTGAAGTGGGTGCAAGGATGAGATGAGTTGTGGAATCATAACCCACATATCCTAGGATCGATACCATAAGAAAACTTGAAATGATACACCTCAAAATTCGTTTTCATCAAGTGGTATCAGAGTGCAGAAGATTCTCGCTTGTAGTGTGGAGGAGAAGCAACAAAAGAAGGTACAAGTGCTTGAAGATCTGGTTTTCTATGTGCAGGTGACACCAGAGGAAGGTGAGAATATTTTCAACAGCCTAGAGCAAGGAGTTCTCAAATTTTTCTAGAAGAAAGAACCAGGAAGATTCCAAAAGCCCAAACTCTCGAGAAATTTTGGTGAGGTATCTTGTAGCAAGGTGGAGAGACTTGTTATTGCAGAGGTAGGTTGCAACTCACGAATTGAAGCTGTTATGAGAAGACCATAAAGCATATGACCAGGATTTCATAAGTTTTTGTACCTTGGGATTATAATGCACGAGCATCGAACCATTATTCAACTTTTTTTAAGCAAGAACAACTTCTTAAAGGCGAAAATGAAAAAAAAAACAGATCAAAAGGGAAGGGATTTGTTAAAAAGCTTGAAAAAATAAGATTTGTGAGGGATATTAGGGATTATGTTGAGATTTTTGTGAAAAAGATCATGGATCTTGAAATGATCCGCAATATTGTAATTTCCTCTAGAAATTTTGGCCTTTGGGCATTGAAAAGAGGTGGCCATTAGAATGAAAATATGTCCAGCCAAGGCGCCAATAGATGTTATGTAATAGTTTAGTGGGTTTGGTTAATGAAATTTTATTCTTACTTTATATAATTCTATGTTTGTGGCATGGTTGTTTAATGCATTGATGGCTTGATGCATATATCTATTGACTTTATTTGATGAATTAAAGTTACATGTAGGCAAAAAAGCTGTTTAGCTTTTGCAGTGGATGTGAAGATGAGCTGAGTTTGTGGAATCATAACCCATAGGTCCTAGGATTGATACCATTTGAAAACTTGAAATGATACACCCTTGAATTCGTTTTCATCAATAATGATAGATAATTTTATCAGAATTTGTATTTTTTTGGGCTCTTTTGGTTAGTTTTGTTAAGATTTTAAGAAAGTATTGAGTCCCCTCTTAAATGTTGCATAATGTTTACATGATAAAGAAATTTCACAATGTACCTTCCATCACATGTAATGTATTTCTATATTATAAATGCAATTTCATCCCATGGATGATGTATGGCAAGAAGTAGGCATTTCCTTTGTCAAATTTAGATGATTTATGCTCCTTTTAATAAAGTAGGTCCACAGACGATCTAAGAAATGTTAGGTATTAAACCATTTGTTACCCTGCTATCGAAGTCCTATAATATGGATCAATGTATACTCTAATAGATAAATAAAGACCTATAATATGGATCAATGTATACTCTAATACATGAATAAAGAGATCCCAACAAGAGCACAATGTCAATCGAAGTAAAAGCAAATGCATTAGACACATTTCTGTTGTATCCCTAAAACTTGAGAAGAAAGTGCAACCACTACTTCTCCTCCAAGATTTTGATGGTATCTGAATGATATTTACTGACTACAAATAGATATGCATCCCCTTTACTTCCCATTCTCACCTTTGTTCATTAATCCTCAAATTTCTTACTCATCACTGCTTCATATTAATTAGGGGAATTTTGAGGTCTAAAATGGGCCTCCTAAGGAAATTATAAAATAATAGTGGAAATAATAAAATACGATTTGATTAAATCATCAAATTTTAGAGGGGAAAAAAGAAAAAACTACTTTTTCAACTTATCTGCCAAAGTTTTTACTCAAATTTCGAGTGGGAATACTCGTTGGATGAAAAATGTAATTTCTCATCTAAGGAGTACACATGTTGCATACTTTTGATTGGTCCTGCTACATGAAAAATGAGAAATACATGAAAAACGTGATTGTAATCACATTTTTTATGTATTTCTCATTTTTCATGTAGTAAGGTCCATAGAAAGTATGCAAAATGGGTACTCCCTGGATGAGGAATTAAATTTTGCATCCAACAAGTACTTCCACTCGAAATTTGAGTAAAAAATTTGGGAGATAAGTTGCAATTATGAGTTGAAAAAGTAGTTTTATTATTTTATTATTTTTTAATATTTTTACCCTTTTACTCAAAAAATGGTGAATCATCCCCCATGGTTGACATCATCATCTTGAATCCTATTGGTACTTGTAAAGTTTATTTTTTTGTACATTTTTCTTAGGAGGCCCATTTTAAACCTCAAAATTCCTCTAATATTACTCCTGTAAGTTTTTTTCACTGCATTCTTTGTCAATTAGTTTTCGTGAACAAAATTTAGTTGTTGATTGTTTTTACTTTTAACATCAGTGAATTCTGAGACAAATGATCTGAAATTATAAAAGTATTATTTCTTTACAAGTTCCTAAGTGTTGTGGTGACTAACAGTTTATACCAAACATTAAACCCTATTCTCACAATGTTTCCATACCTCATTGAGTGATGTTGATGATTCAATTATGGACATGAAAATATTGACTTGTAACTTGGTTTTTCAATGGTTGTATTGGATTCATTTTTTTAAAAGTTTTGTAGCATACTTTAAATGTTGTATTTTCCTCAACGCAATACTTACATATACGTCATGTATTTCTGAGTTGAAAACAAAGCTTCATTACACTTGCATGCTAGAGCGTCTATGTGGAAGTAATTCTTTGTTTGATTGAGCTTACCATCATTTTTCAAACCATTATTCTCTCTTAATTCAATGGTCACCTATATGCCTTTAACTCTCAACAATTATGACTTTTACCTTGAAGAAACAAAGTGGCACCACCAATCCTTGTATGAACTCAAGTTGTCTCAATCATCAATTCTTCAAATTTTGATTCACCATACTAAAATGTGGTGTCAAAATCTGGCAGCGCATAACTCAAAAAATGAATTAGAATGGGATTAAGAGGAATGCATAGTATGGAGTTCTTGGTAGACAGAGTATAGAAAAATTCCTTGATTGAATTTGATTTGTACCTATAGACTGATATTTTATTATTACAATTGTCATATTTTCTAATGATGACTTTCTCCTTGTGTCATGAACAAATATGGTTGCTTCGAAATCTCATTATTGAACTGATTTAATTTTCACTTCATTATGAGGTTGATTAAATTGTCTTCTCACTCCATTACCTTCTCGTAATTGCAAGTGGGTGGTTTTATCTTTTTATTATATATTTTTTTTCTTGTATAATTACTAAAACCTTCCATTTTCAAAGACTAACCTTTACGTTTTTTTGAACTTTATATTGTTTCAAAAACCTCTTTTGAACTTTGGAACTTTGTGACTTCATATCTTTTGTTGACCAAATCTTGCATATGGTATGGTAGAGTGGTAAAGAGGCTTATGGCCTAAAAAGTGTCAAATGAAGTAAGCCATAAAATATATGAATGATAATGGTCAGGAAAGGAGGGATATTGAGGGTTTTTGCAAAATTTTAAGTCTATGTACCTGAAATTTGTACTATGGGAAATTCCAGAGAATGAGGTATTTTTATAAAAATTTTAAATTAAAAAATTTAAAGAATTAAAGTAGCATTGTAAATATGAACTTCAAACTATTTATTGCTTGAATTTGTTAAAGATATTGTTATTTCTTTAGTTGTTGTATTTTGATACTAAATGTTGTTTTTAAGTGCTTTAGAGATGGTGTCTTCAATGATTCAGGTGCCTTGTAATTATCTAAATTTGAAAATTAATGTTGATTTTAAGCACGAGATAAGGAAATTTTGAAATTTTCTTGTTTAGAATTTGATGTTGCCACTACCAAATGATCTTTGTAGTTGATAAGATGAAATTAATAGGTCCCTCTAAAAATGAAAACAAGTTATTAAGCCCCTTTAAATTGTCAAATATTCTTCAAGAGTGTCTTTAACTTTCTATTTATGAGCTAAAGTGTCTTCCTTTGTCGGTGGAGATATTGATTCTAGTTTTTCAATTTTTCATTTCCATCCTTTAGTTGCTCAATTTATTTGAGAAAATCCAAGCCTTGTTGAGCTAAAACTTTGTTTTTATCCTTGTACTCTTTTTGGAATCTTTTCCAAGATATCACCAACACTGGAGATCTCATGTATCGTAGAAGATATGGCTTGTTTCTCTTGTTGTCCTCGGTGAAAGATAATGCTTAGGCTTCATAAGTCTTAGAAGGACTTGCCATTTTTATCAAGCCATTTAGAGTTGTAGTACAAGGATATTAGGATTACTTGATATATACAATTCCTATGATCTTTGCAAGTGAATAAATATATATATATATATATATATATATATATATATTCAAGTTTTTTCCTTTGATTCTCCTCTCATCATTGGAAATACTTAAAATTTTTTAGACATAAATTTATTAAGTGGATCTTTTATTTGGAATTTTCGTTAGAAAATTGCTTGGTTTTCCAATGAAAATTCAAGTTTATGATCTACCAAAAACTTGTATTTCACAATGAAACATTTTTTTTCCATATATTTTTGTATTTTTTTATTTTTTTGTATTGGAAAACTAAATTACTGGATGGAAGAGGGGTAGAAGTATGGTTTTCAATACCCACAACTTGCATATCATCTTGCTGAAATATTATGGAAATAAAATCATCTCAGTTGACCAGCTTAGTATAAAGCTTCAACCTATCAACATTAACCACAAATGAAACTCCTTCCTCATCAATCATTTGTATCTTCGCTGGTCCATTATCAAATACTTCTTCTACTTCATAGGGGCCTAGCCAATGAGTGGTAAATTTGGCGTTGAAGTATTTCAATTTCGAGTCAAAGAGTAAAGCTCAATCACCAACTTTGAACTCCTTTTTCTTTATGAATTGGCCATGCCATTTTTCCCTTTGCTTTTGGATGATGATGTTATGTTGAAGTGTTTCTTGTCTTATTTAATAAAGTTGATTTAATTGCATAATCATTTCTTTCTATGCTTAAGATAAGTCTAACCCTAATTATGCTGCTAATTTGAATGTTTGGATCTCAAATTAAATAGGAAGAAGAATTATTAGCAAATAATAGCTCATAAGGAGTAAAACTGGTAAAACTTTTCCAACTGGTTCTATATGCCCACAAATCTTCTGAAAGAATTCATTCTGAGTCCTTTCGATACATTTGGATTGTCTTGGTCATGATTGCTTCAAGAATATTATTGGATGATTCAACTTGTCCACTAGCTTGCAGGTGATAATGAATGCATTTTCTATTCTTGATATTGTATATGTCCACTGCTTCATGTACTAACTTGGAAGATAAGTGTGGCCCTTAGTGAGTAACAATTTATTTAGGAATTCCAAATCTAACACAAATATCTTCAAAGAGAAAATTGACTATTGATTCTTCTGTATTTCTTACTCATGCTTTAGCTTCTTCCCATTTTGTAATATAGTCAATACATACTAGGATATAACCCTTTCATTTTGATTTAGGGTATATACGTCCAACAAACTCTAGAGCCCATTTTTTAAATGGCTCTAAAAGAACTTGTGGATGCAAGGTAATTTCATCAACTACTATTGGTCAGCTCATACTTTTACAACTATCGCAAATCCAAACATATTGTCTTGTATATTTAAACAAGGATGCCCAATAATAGCCTTGATTAAGAATTGTATAGCTTGTTATCTTATTTGCAAAATTCCCACCTGCATATGTTGTATAGAGATCTCAATCATGAAAATGTTTTGGTAAGGGAGTTATTTTTTTCCTTTATCATTTTAAATTGAACTAGAGACAAAGTATTTGAAAAAGTGACAAGCAGTTAACACCGAATAAGCAGGAAAATACACAATTGGAAAGACTCCTTGTAGCAATCAACCATTGTTCAGTATTGATGAAATTGAATATTACATAAATGCCCAGTTTTCAATTCCATGTTAGATTGTTTCAGAAGCTTTAGAATCATAGTCTTTTGGAAAGTTTTGGAAAAGAAACTAGCTCGAGACCTGCTTCAAAAATTGGCACAAGAATCAATGATCAAGTGTCAAATAAATCGAACGATCATGTCCCTACATAAATTAATTTTGAAAGAAAACATTTTTTGATGAGGAATATTTTATTTATCTTATTAATGAAGATATTGTTGCTACGTTCAAAATCTGGAACAATAAGGAGCTTCCTTTTATTTCTAACTCTCTTCACATGAAGAAAATAAATTTGTGAGACTTTTCTTGCAACGAAATCCATCAAATGATACTTTGGTGGTTATTCAAGAAGGCCAGAGTTTCTTCAAAGTCCGAGGATAGAGTATGGTAAATAAAGAGATCTATGGTAGTTTACATAATTAGGAAAATGAAGAAAACTCAGTTCTTAATTATTAAACTAGTTACACAGAGTTATTCAATATATTTTATTATTTTCATGGCATAATCTGTTTTCTTCTATATGTTTTTCCAGTGATTTCATAATCTATATTTCTGCACATGTTCAAGGTAACATATGAGATCTGGGTAAGAATATATTGAGTGTCAACATCTTTGAAAGCCCCTTTCCAAGTTATAATCATTTAGAGATATTAATTAACTGAACTATATGTCTTAGTTAATTTCTCTACATATTTAATTGTTGCATTCTATCATCTATGGAATGTGTTTTGTTTGGATGCAGAATTCCGCTAGACAAATATACTATATCTGGTTGATTAAGTATTCAGTATGACTGCTTAATTATCATATATTCTCTTCTATTCATCTACCAAACTCTTTTAAGCTATGTCATTATGTCAAAGTTGGATGTTGGCACATTGATCAAGTTTCTGCAAGAGAGGGCTTTAATTCTGAGCAAAGATTGTACTATCACTAGGAACCACCCACAATAAATCATAGATCTAGACATTGTGCTTCATAGGATGATGTCCAATGATAGTGAACAATGTTAAAAAAATCCTCGTAACATTTGAGGGATCCCCCTCTGGTTTAAGGGCCTAATTGAACCTAAATACTGGTTAAGTTGGTTTCCTGATTTACTTCCATAGCCAAGAACTACCTTTGAGAAGCACATACAATAGATACCACCTGGCAGTGGAAGCCCAATTTTTTTTTAGAGCACACATGGCTAAGCATCAGGAGGAAATTGTCGCGCTACATGACGACTTCTTCATGACACCATAGATAGAGGTCTTGGTGATCACAAAGAGTGGTTTCATGCACAATTTATCGTCTAGATCAAGGACGACGATATACCCTAGAGGCACCTATCCCAAACCACAATCCACTTAGGAGCAGTGTTAAAGAAAAAAGGTTCGAAAACATGGTTTTCAGAAAAACAAATTAAGGAATAAATTGGTCGCAAAAACAAAAGTCCAGAGGCCCTTTTCTCTCTCCTCCAAGAGGACATGTGGAAGCACGAGATTGGATCGGTAGACAACAGAGGATGGCATCAACATCATCTAACTCTCTTTCACATGAAAAAAAGAAAATTGTGAGACTTTTCTTGCAACAAAATCCATCAAATGATACTTTGGTGGTTATTTAAGAAGGCCAGAGTTTCTTCAAAGTCCGAGGATAGAGTACGGTAAATAAATAGATCTATGGTAGTTTACATAATTATGAAAATGAAGAAAACTCAGTTCTTAATTATTAAACTAGTTACACGGAGTTATTCAATATATTTTATTATTTTAAAACTTTGCCTATGACAAATGTGAAGGAAGGAAACTATGCACTCATTAGAAAGATTGGAAAAAAATAAAAGCCAAAGACAAAAAGTGTTGGTTAGTAAAGGTGGCAAAGGTTCTCCTATTCTAAAGGAAGTTTGGCAGCTTTTTGAGAGACAACTATGAAACAAACCTAGATTTCCAGATAGGAGAACCAATATTTGGTAACATTTTAAAGAAATAGTTTCTTGTTTCAAATTAGAGATAAAAGCATCAACGTAATTCTAAATCTCAGGTAGAAAGAAGAGTGGTCGAAGAATCCATTTCCCAAATTAGAGTCTAAATATTTTCTAGCATTTCCAAATTTGCTGTAGATTATCCACATATTGTTTTATTTTTAGTATATTGTTTAAGATTTTATTCCAGAAATATTGTAACAATTTAGGAGAAGTTTATTCTATATATTCCATCATTTGCAATAAACAATGGTTGGATTTTGATGCCATAACCCTGCCATTTTCATAAATACTTTTATTATAGGAATTTTAATTAAAGTATTTTGGCTCCAGTTCATGACAGAATCTGTTTTCTTCTATATGTTTTTCCAGTGATTTCATATTCTATATTTTTGCACATGTTCAAGGTAACATATGAGATCTGGGTAAGAATATATTGTGTGTCAACATCTTTGAAAGTCCCTTTCCAAGTTATAATCATTTAAAGATATTAATTAACTGAACTTTATGTCTTAGTTAATTGCTCTACATCTTTTAATTGTTGCATTCTATCATCTATGGAATGTGTTTTGTTTGGATCTAGAATTCCTCTAGACACATCTACTATATCTGGTTGATTAAGTATTCAGTATGACTGCTTAATTATCATATATTCTCTTCTATTCATCTACCAAACTCTTTTAAGCTATGTCATTCTGTCAAAGTTGGATGTTGGAACATTGATTAAGTTTCTACAAGAGAGGGATTTAATTATGAGCAGTGATTGTAATATCACCAGGAACCACCCACAATAAATCATAGATCTAGACATTGTGCTCCATAGGATGATGTCCAGTGATAGTGAACAATGTTAAAAAAATCCTCGTAACATTTGAGGGACCCCCCTCTGGTTTAAGGGCCAACTTGAACCTAAATACTGGTTTAGTTGGTTTCCCAATGTACTTCCGTAGCCAAGAACTGCCTTTGAGAAGCACATACGATAGAGACCACCTCGCAGTGGAAGCCCAATTTTTTTTTAGGAGCACACATGGCTAAGCATCAGGAGGAAAGTGTTGGGCTACATGACGAATTCTTCATGACAGCATAGATAGATGTCTTGGTGATCACAGAGAGCGGTTTCATGCACAATTGATCATTATATCAACGAAGAAGATATACCCCAGGGGCACTTATCCAAAACCACAATCCACTTAGGAGCGGTGCTGAAGAAAAAATGTTTGAAAACATGGTTTTCAGAAAAACAAATTAAGGAATAAATTGGTCGCAAAACCAAAAGTCTAGAGGCCCTTTTCTCTCTCCTCCAGGAGGACATGTGGAAGCACGGGATTGGATCGGCAGACAATAGAGGATGACATCAACATCATCTAATAGGTGGACACATGGCATGGATACATGCCATTTTTGGGCACCCAAGTGGCCTTTTTATGGGTGATAAGTGACACCATTTAGGGGTCAACATGTGGTAGGGGTGACGTTATCCCAGAGGGATTAGCCTGGAAGATTCAATTTTTGGCATTTGGAGGAAATTTCGGGTTTTATAATACCGAGACATGATGGTAGTGGAAAAAGTGGCAACCAATGAACAAAGGGTCGGACAGACCCTACTGACCAACTCATCCTAGTGGATGGAGCCCCGGAATTTCAATAATGAAGCATGAGGGGATGCACTGGGTTAAAGGGAGTTATTTCCTTAGCGTTGGACACAGGTTCCATGCGGCAGTGGAGAACCAGGGGCGTGGCAACAATAGAAAGTGGGGCCAACCCCGAATCCTATAATCCTATAATTTTTAAAGAATTGAATTAAATATAAGAGTCGAGATCGAGAGCACTAGTATGTGGGCTAATATTTGGTCACCTTGCGTAGAGGTATGACTGACGGCGTGAAGCCATTAACAAAATAAAAAATGCTTGTGTAGGGCTCAAAAAGGGCTAAGCGCCCAATAACATAGGCCATGGTCATGAAGATTGTTCCTATGGAAAAAAATAGGAAAAGGGTCGAGCAAAAGAGGCTTAAAGGAAAAAACAACGAAACTGCATGTTAAGAGCTAGTTTTGGCAGTTAATCAAAAATATAAATGTAGGCAAAAATAGCACGGGTACTCTTAAATTCTATAAAAAAGGCATAATGCAAAAAGTAAGCAGTTCAAGTTGCATAAAATGTTGTTAAGGTTAGTTTGACTTGGATATTAAGCCCAAAGATAGCAAACACATTTCAGAAGATAGAGATGAGCAGGACAAAGGCAAAAATAAAGGCTTCATGCAAAAATTCAAAGCCAAAGTTAGCAAAAAGAAAAATCTATAAAAGTAGGTCTAAGCAAGCAGAATTTACACAGGTTTTTGGAGACAGTGCTTCTGTTGCAGCAAGGTTTTGGTAGGGTGTTTTCAGTTATCAGGGATTTCTAAAGGTGTTGGTGGCTGAGAGATTCAATTGTTTTGTAAGAAAAGAAGACATTCATGTTTCTAATTTTGAAAATGGGTGAAAAAAATGAAAAAATGAGTGTCTAGCAAGTTCTAGCTTATTGATTAAGGGTTGGTGCTCCTTCCAGTGGGTGTTGGATAATAGTTGGGGTTGTGGCTCCAATGAGTTGCAGTTGATAAACTAGGAAGTTGTAGCTTCTTGTTGGTTGTATCCATAACATTATAATTGCAAGTTATAACCTTCCCTATGAATGAATTGAAGAGCAGTTCTAAAATTTATTTGTGCTTATGTGTTCCATTTTGATTATTGACATTCATTGTTGTTATGGTTATTTAAATTTATTTCTTGTTAGCACTCTTTGAATCCCTTCAGGCTGATAAAAGGGCCACAGAGGTAACCACAAGCCTCTTTGAGGTAAAAACTAGTCCTTTCTAACCTGAGGGGCTCCCTCACCAAAAATATAAAGATAAATAATATCAAAGATAAGTGATTTTACAAAGACCAAGTCTAGAAAAAAACATTTAAAATTTGATGGAAATTTGTTGGGAGATATGAGGGAAGGACATTAGGGTATGAGATAAAAAATATTTCCAACTAAATACAAATGCGCAGTAGGTACATCCTTCAAATTGATATGATTGCAACACAGTGAAAAATAGAAGTACATATAACTATACTCATTCACATGTAACATAGCACATCAGAATTTTGCTGCTAAATCTTATGGTTGAGTATCTAGAACAATATAGAAGGAAAAGGCATAATTAATTCCATATGAAACATAAATACACAATTATTCTAGAGAACCGACCATGTTGAATTTTAGAAGAATTGTTTTAGTACAACTTTAAAAAGAACTGAAATAAAATGATTGAAATAACAATTACACAAGAGAAACACAAATTTAAAGGAAAGTAACACAAGAATCTATGAGAATGACTGGCAAGGACTTTGCACTGAGTATTTTATTCATAAAATAATATCACATATACAACTCTGGTTCCTTCAACCAACCAACTAAACAACCCCTTATTCCTTGTCCATTATGATCTTAAATACATTTACATCATAAAAACATCTCATGACTAGGTTCAATGTATGATCTATCCATTCAGAATGGATCGAATCACCCACAATTAGCAAGCCATTGTTTTTTCTCATAAAAAATTATATAAAGCAACCTAAAACAACATATTTTTATTTAAAAGAAAAAACATAAAAAACTACTTATATCTATCCTTTCAACTTGTCTAGATAAAAAAATTATCTCATAAGATCCTTTTCCTAACATTAAAAACTCTTGGACTGATAGTGAAAATAGAAAAGGTAGTTTAGGTTGTGCTATGCAGCAACTCCATGTAGGCATGTTTTCCTATGTTGTGAAGGAGAATTGGATAATGACTGGGCATTGGGTATACCTCTAAGTAGGGAATGCATCCTTCCATCCATTCTCTGATATCTGGAAACACAAAAAATTCTATACCACCTATGTGCAGCATGTGCACAATAGTTACGCAACACCTACACAACAAAATTTAAAAATTGTGTTTGAACCTTTCTTCCCACATTATATCAAAAAAATTGATAATGAATACTCCATTAAAAACTCGGTTATGCACCAACAAACTTCATCATGCAAAAATGTCCATACATCCTTCACAAAAACATGGAGAAAACCCTGTTGTGCAACAAATGAAACTTTAGAAAAAACAAAATCCATAAATAATCAACTAGACCATCACCTCCTTATTCTTTTTTTGGATGAGGGCTTGCTAGGAGATGCCTTAGTGTCTTTACAAGATGTGTCAACTTCTTTAACCAATGTTGTTTGAGTTCACTATGACTTTGACTGTGGTTTAGGCCTTGGCCTAGGTACATTCACAGATTGATGTATGTGCTCGGAAATTTCGTGTCAAACTTGTCTTTGAACTGTGGCTTCACAAACTGATTGAAGAATCATACATCTAAATCTTCACCTTTAAACCACTTTTATCCATTTGAAGGGATAGTTGTGGCATCAGAGATAAATTTTTCTAAAATGACAAGCTCCAAGCTTCCTAATTTGACTTTGTTCTCCTTAAAATTCAATGCAAACATGCTCGTAAGTTGGACATGATGACCAACTGCTTGTATCTTCTCACAAAATGAAATACACCATGTGTTTTCAAAGGCTACTTTGATTGTTGGGTTGGATTTGATTAGGTCTAGGTTTTTAGGTTCCACTCGCACTATCTCCCCTCCCTTCTTACTAGCAGTGGGAGTCATATATCTTTAAACACAGCGGAGAGGTTTTAACACTCGTGGAACACTGGTTGAGTGTTAGGAGGACAAAAAAAGCCTATTATGAGCAATGTACCTAAACCATACAGTTACACATCAGTCCAAATCTCAACATGCTGCGCAATGCAAGACATGTAGCGTATTGGTGTATACACAAGGACTGCTTGTGATTAATAGGCCTACAGAACTTTACCCAAACCCATTCACATCATGAAATCATTCATATTCCACTCTATATCTAGAGCTCTATTTTTTGGATTAAGTCGGCTTAAAACAGAGTTTGCGCAGTGCTATGGTGGGAAGTGGATTAACACAATTAATTTTGCCACAACTTATGCTTAAAAGTCAAAACTAGGATTAGGCACAAATACTTCCTATCTCATACTTAGGT
Source organism: Pinus albicaulis (assembly GCA_034641835.2). NCBI lineage: Eukaryota > Viridiplantae > Streptophyta > Pinopsida > Pinales > Pinaceae > Pinus > Pinus albicaulis. Next base: position 64,821 of record JAXQQM020062769.1, on the reverse strand, counting down.
GAAGGCTAAAATCCATGTTAATGCCTTGTAGAGTGATGGAGGATCAATGCGAAGTGGCTACACAACATTGTGCATCAAATTATCTGAGTAACATTGTTGCATATTAGATTCCCTACAGAGGATGCCAACTTGTTAATCACCAATTTCTAGCTGGGATCAATATGTGGTTTCTCGGATTGATGATATGACCAGTGATCAACACTACATTAGCATGAATGCGTAGCATGTGGGATTAAGGCGACATCATAATTTTAATTACCATGTCCTTTAGTGCAATGATTTGATACGATTGATGGAGCGCTCCATTTGATTCGATATGAATATAACAACATGGGGAATGATTAAAGTATAAGGGACGTGATATATTTTTGGGTATGGGAATTGTGTATATGGGAGTGATGAATTATGCATGAGGGTTGTATGATATGAGTATGGGAAAGGGTAGTGTTATTATAGGGGATGGGTTTAGAATGAAGCGAGGGAATAAAATGAATGTAATATGATGTTAGGTAAATGGTATGGGGGCAGGGTCTAGGATGAAAATTTTCTATAAAGGGGGATGGATGAAAGGTGAATGGGTAAATAGAATGTAAAAATAAATAAGCAAGGGTAGATAAGAATAGGGAATAAGATGTAGGACATTAACCATATCCCTTGGCCATCAGATCTCTTACTGTAATGGACTCAATTTAGACAAGTTTGATAGATAGATGACTAAAACCACTTTTGACTTGAATAAAAAAAAGATGTGCAACCATGACTCCCATAAATTGACACTCTTTCATGTTGTGGGTGAAACCTTTATAACAGGAATTTGACCATGTCAGGCAGTAACCTTTGAGTCTATGAGAGAAGCAGTGTCATAGGCTCAACTTATTCAAAAACTGAAAATTAAAGGACATGGAAAATACATTTGACAATGAAAAATAATGACCCTAACACTGTTGAATTATTTAATGGTGTGCACAAAGTAAAAAGAAAGTTAAATTGGTAAAAGTGTTACAATATTGATTCACCACCCCCCCACCCCTCTTCCTCTCAGTATTGTCATTGTTTCCATCAATTGGATTCGAGTAGGTTTCTTCTAATTAGTCTAACAACTGGAAGAAAGATCAAGGACCATGAAAAACAAGGAAGGAAGTTTGATCTATAAGGAAACTATTTTCAATGGAACAAGCTATGTGTTTTGGAAAGTGAGGATGAATACCTACATTTAATCACTTGGATCTAATGTGTGGGATGTTGTGAAAGAAGAATATCAAAGTCCTCCAAAATTGGTTACCATAGTTCAGAAGTTGGAGTTCACATGCAATGCTAAAGCAATGCATGCCCTACTTGCTAGCCTACCTAAATTAGAACTTGTCAAGGTGGTGGATTGTAAATCTTCCAAAGCAATATGGGACAAGATGATCAACTGCTATGAAGGAGATAACAAGGTCAATAAAGCTAAACTCCAAGGTTTTAGGATCAAATTTGAATCATTGAGCATGCATGATGATGAAGATATTTCAAAGTATTTTCAAAGAGTTGATGAGGTTGTGAACACCATTAGAGGGCTTTAAGAGAAGCTAGATGAAGATGTGGTAGTAAAAAAGTGTTGAGATCTCTTCTTGAGAGGTTTAATCCCAAGGTGTCATCCATTGAATAAATGGAAAATCTAAACACTCTCACTCTAGATCAACTCCTTGGAATACTCATTCCCTATGAGATGAAGAGTTTTAAAGGAAAGTATGCACCCAAATAATCATCCTTCAAATAATAAAATAAGTGCAAGGATGAACATGCTGACACGTGTTGTGAATTAGATGAAGAAGAAGCTAATTTTGTGAGGAGGCTAAAGCGAGGATCAAGAAAGTATAAAGGTAAGTTTCCCTTTAAATGTTTTAATTGTGGCCAAGTTAGTCATTACGCATCAAAGTGTCATGGAAATAAGAAAAAGTATTATGATCCTAAAGAAAAAATTAGAAGGTTCAAAAGGATAGAAAGAAGTCTAAGAATAAAGGTTTATATTCTCAAGATGAGAGATCCTCTGAAAGTGATCCCAACCAATCCTCAAATGAGGACATAGATGATGAGAGCCCTAAGGAATTCATGTTTATGGCCATTGAAAATCTTCAAATCAAGGCTATTAAATCTGATAATGAAGAGGGATAAGTTGACCTTGAGGGACAATTGGTAAGTTCTCTTCAAAAAATAGAAAGGTTGAGAAAGAAAAAAAAAACCCAGAAAGAATCCTTGATAAAAGAAAAGGTTGAGGTTTTTGAGCCATTTCTTATGTAGTTAGAAGAAGCTAAGAAAAGCCAAGAAACCTTGAACCAAAAATTGGCTGAAAAGGATCAAAATATCAGAAGTTGGATGGTGAAATTGCGTTGTTGAAGGAGCTTGAAAATGCTAAGACAAAACTCAGCGTCAATCAGAAATTCAGCAAAGGGGCATAAAATTTAAATGAAATTCTAGAAGCTCAACGCATCTCCAAAGACCAAATTGGTTTTGGTTTTGATGTTGAATCCATCACAACAACTAAATTAAAGGGTAAAAAGGAAATTACCTTTATTCCGGAAAAAGAAAATACTACACAACAATAAGAGACACTTACTCAACAAAAGAGAAATAAAAAACAATAACAAGAGTACGGTTTCCATGCAAATAAAACTCCCCAAAATTATGCTCAAAACACAAGGCAACCATCTAGGTACAACGATATCTTCGCAGGTTATTTTTTCACATGCACCAATTGTGGCCACAGAGAAATAAACTGCAATGTTAATCTTGCTTTCAGATAACTTAGATCCAAGAGAATAATTCAACAGAAAAGAAGCAAAACCATGTATAATAATTCCTTTTCTCCCTTTAATTATCAAGTGAAATGTTTTAAATGCCAAAATTTTGGGCATATAGCTGTCAATTTCAGGCCGAAAGAAAAGAATATAGAGCCAGTTATTGAACAAACTGGACAGAAGGCCAAAGTATGGAAAGAAAAAGAAAAATCAGAGCAATGTGATATTGCACTATATGCATACAATGGTGGGAGACATTGGTATGTTGACACCAGCTATTCCAGGCACATGATAGGAGATAAAATCAAGTTTCTGTCTTGGAAGCCATTTGACAAAGGTAATGTTATTTTTGGTAACAATGCTCTAGGAAAAATAATTGCAAAAGGAGTGGTTAGTTTATCAAATGGAAAAGGTAAAGCTAAGAATGTTTTATATGTTGATCGGATCAAACATAATCTAGTGAGTGTGTCTCAAATGTGCGATCAAGGATATGATGTGGTTTTTATAGCAAAAAAAAATTCAAATTAAGTCCATAGATATTGGTGAAATAATTGTTGAGGCTGTAAAAACAGAAAATAATGTCTATGTGCTCAAAGAAAAGACAGAAAAGTGTTTCTTATCAAAGAAATATGCAAGTTGGTTGTAGAAAAACATCTAAACTTTGACCAGATCATCAAAGCTTAGAAAGAAAAATGTATTAAAGGACCTTCCCATGTTTTCAAAACCAAGAAACACTATTAGAAAATATTTTCAACTAGGAAAGAAAGCTCGAGTTCCTTTCAAGGAAAAGGAAAACTATTTAGAAAATACATTTCAACTAGTTCACATGGATATGTGTGGACCATCTAGAATGAAATCAACTAGAGGTAAGATATATTTTATTCTAATAATTGATTATTTCAGCAGGATGATATGGGTTCCATTCCTTAGAGAGAAATATGAAGCTTTTGATAAGTTTAAAGAGTTCAAAGCCATGGATGAGAATGAAACAGATTGCAAAATAAAAAGCATAAGGTCTGAAAATGGAGGTGATTTCACTTAAAAAAAAATTATGATTTATGTAAATCGAATGGCATCAAAAGGAAGTTTACCATATCATAGACTCCCCAACAAAATGGGGTTGCAGAGAGAGAAAAAAGGTCAGTGCAACAATTAGCCAGAGCTATGATGACAGAAAATAATGTTCACCAAAGGTTTTGGGTAGAGTCAATTCCTACAACGGTGGTCATCCTCAACAAAGCTCACTTTCTACCAATTAGTGATACAAATCCTTATGAGTTGTGGTATGGCAGACCAACAATAGTGAAACACTTCAAAAACTTTGGAAGTAGATGCTACATCAAGAGAAATGATGAGAAAATTGGGAAATTCGATTCCAAAGCTTATGAAGGCATATTTCTGGGTAATTCAAAGAATAATAAAGAATACAGGTGTTACAATAAAGTCATCAAGAGAATCATTGGATGCATAGAGGTAAAGGTAGATGAGCAGGATGGTAAAGAAGTCAGATAGATTGAAAAATCCAGTGCTAATGAACCAATAAGCTTTGGTGATGAGAATGAAAAGGCAGCTACAGAAGAAAGTGAGGAAGATCCATCTAGTCTTAAAGCTAGAGATTCCCCAAGGTATGTACAAATACACCACCCAGTTGATCATATAGTTGGTGAATTAAATTCAAGAGTGCAGACAAGAAGGAAGTTTCTTAATGCCTCTACGCAAGCATGATGTCTATAGAGGATCCAAAGGATATTGTTCAATTCAGTCAAGATAAACATTGGATAAAGGCCATGAATGCAAAAATGGATCATATATAGAAAATTTGGACTTGGGAGCTTGTTCCAAGACCTAAAAACAAGAATTTCATTAGAGCAATGTGGGTTTTTAGGAATAAATTAAATGACCATGGAGAAGTGGTAAGAAACAAGGCCATATTGGTATGAAAATGCTATGATCAAATAGAAGGCGTGGAATTTGATGAAATTGTTTCTCTTGTTTCTAGATTAAAAGCAATAAGAATTTTTTTTGAAATTTTCTTGCTTTAAGAAATTCAAAATCTATCAAATGGATGTCAAATCTGCTTTTCTTAATGAAGAGCTACAAGAGGAAGTTTATATAGAGCATCTAGAAGGATTTCAGCTGATAGAGCAACCATATTATTTTTTTAGGCTGAAGAAGGCTTTGTATGGTCTCAAAGAAGCCCCTAGAGCTTAGTATTCCAAGCTAGACAACTACCTGCTCAAGCGTGGATTCAAAATAGGTGCAAATGATAGCAACCTATATGTCAAAGAAAAGGATGGAAAACTCATTGTGGTGGTAGTATATGTTGATGACATCATCTTTTCCAGTAATTCAAATTTTCTAAACAATGACTTTGCAATTGATATGAAGGTTGAATTCGAGATGTCCAAGCTTGGAGAGCTATCATATTTCCTTGGATTGCAGATAGCAAAGACCCCTAAAGGCATTTTTATTTCTCAAGGAAAGTGTCTCAAGGAACTGCTAAGGAAATTTGGCATGGAATAATGTTATTTAGTGAGCACTCTAATGGTGACAGGTTGCAAGGCTTAGTAAGATGGATGAATCTCCAGAAGTGGACCAAAACTTATATATATCCATCATTGGAAATATTGTATATTTGACAACTTCAAGACCAGACATCATGCAAGTTGTTGCAGTAGTTGGCATATTTCAAGAAACTCCCAGGCAAAGGCATCTATTAGTATTCAAACGAATTCTCATATATCTCAAAGCAACAATGGGCTATGGACTGTGGTACCCAAGAGGTAATGATTTTTCATTTAATGTTTATACTAATGCTGATTGGGAAGGTGATATAGATGCTCAAAAGATCACAAGTGGTGTTTCTTTCTTTCTTAGAGAAAGTTTAGTCTCATGGTTGAGCAAGAAGTAAGCTTCTATTTCCTTATCTATAGTTGAAGCAAAATATATTGCAGCAACATTCTATTGTACTCAATTTTTGTGGATGAAGAAAACTTTGCAATATGTACAAGTGTTTTATTATCAATTGATCCCCATTATTTGTGACAACACAAGTCCAATCAACATGTCAAAGAATCTAGTCTTTCACTTTAAGACCAAGCATATCCCCATCAAGTATCATTTCTTGAGGGAGAAGGTTGCAACCCAGATTGTGAAGCTCGAATATGTTCCCACTAAAGAACAATTTTTTGATATCTTTACAAAGCCACTCCCTAGAGAAAAATTCGAGCACTTGAGGCAAATATTGGGGGTGCCTCCCTTCACTAGAACCTCCTCCAATAGGAAGAAATGAAACTGGTATTTTTTCAGCATATATTGGTGAAGTTCCTAGGTCCACAAGGATCAACATGACAGATGGATTATGGTGACAAGGGGAGAATGATGGTTTCTTTTACATTGATGTAAAAGGGAGAGAGATCTAAGGAAATCAAATAACAAATGAGGTGGGGGGGGGGGGGGGTGATATAGTGATCATGCACAACAAAACACAACAACAACACCAGCAATAGATAACACAACAATAGAAACTAGTAAAGAGGAGTGCATTTCAGGGGGAGCGATCATGCACAACAAAGCACAACAACAACAACAACAAAAGATAACACAAAATCAGAAATCAGTAAAGAGGAGTGCATTTCAGGCGGAGCGGGATTTAAAAGACTTAAAAGAGAAAAAGGTGTTTTCTTTGATTTTGGTGTTTCCATCAATGCCAAAGGGGGATAATATTGGAAATATTTTGCATTGATGTCAAAAGGTGGCAACAGGAGGCATAGGTGTCAAGGATGGAGTAGTTTCTAGGCACACAAGAAAGGAAAATGACCATAATCAATGAAGTGGATTTGGAGCTAGTTTTGGAGCATTAGACTATCTCAGATGAAGATAGAAACCACTCAAATGGATAGATATCTAAAAGATATTTTCTAGTGGTATGCGAAAGTTTGAAAATGGTGTCCCGTATTATAATATAGAGCCAATAAAATCTCATTGACCCCAAGTCAAATATAACAGAGTTAGCAGAGGTTAGAGAACCCTTGGTACGCAACCAAAGTTGGTAGAATAACCAAGACTGTTGGAGCCTCTAAGCAAGAGATCTGTGTAAACGTGATAGCAACGGGTTGGCAAGAAGGTGGAACCCACCCAGTGGTAATACCTCTGAGATATAGTTTTTCTGCCAAAGTATAATAGACGGGGAAGAGAAGGACTAGGATGAAACCATCCCAATGGTGGTACCCCGAAGGGTGCATCTGATGTTGGGTCATAGAGTACTAGGGCATGATGGTAGTGGAAAGAGTGGCAGTCAATGCACAAAGGGCCAGACGAACACTACCAGATAGATCATCTTGGTGGGTGGAGCCCTGAGAGTTCAATAACGAGGCATGAGGGGATGCGTCAGGTTAAAGGGAGCTCTGGCCTTAACGTTGGACACAGGTTCCTTGTAGCAGTGGAGGACCAGGGCATGGTGATAATAAAAAGTGGTGCCAACCTTGGATCCCAGAACCCCATAATCTTTAAAGAATTGAATTAAATTGTAATGTTCCAAAATTTTCATGCAGATAATTGGAACATTAATTTTTGCTAATTTCACATAGGAGGAGAATAAATGGGTAAAGAGACCCATGAATAAGGAAAATCACAATAAAATCCCTCATACTATGAGAAGGGATCATTTTTTAGTTTGATTTCACACCTCCATGGGTGAAAAGGGGTTATTTTGCAAAGTGGCTAGGTCAAGTTGACCAAAGTCAAACTACGCAGGCTATGAGGTGGAAAGTAAATTGTTGTACAACGCAATAGAGGAGGGAAGATTCCTTGAGAAGGAAAACCCTAATGAAGTGGGGCCCATGGAGAGGGAGCTCACAATTGTATAAGAGGAGGGCAAGACAACCATTTTTCTCATGAATGGATGATTGATTTCGTTGTCTTGAAAGACAAGGAGCATACTCCTGCTGTTTAGCAGAGTTGTTGGGGGAATTCCTGTTTAGGATTCATTCCTCCTCATGAGAGGCCTCTTGACGAATTGATCTTCAGCTTTCTCCACATCTTGGCTCAAGGCCAAAGTAGTCTCTTCCATCACAGCGTTATTCTTGCAGCAAGAAGACATTGTGTTGCTGGGGTTGTAGTGGAGGCTTCCACCATATCACTCCGGGACTTTATTTGTAGAGAAAGGAGTCTCCATTTAGTGGAGATATCATTGGGGAGTGTTATTGAGCTCATTTGCAGATTTTGGCAGTAGGCCAAGCTTTCTCCCATTTTCATCAGCGCAGTCCCTTCCATAGACTGCGTTATTTCAAAGTTAGTCTGCAGTGGGGGTTTTCACCATCACATTGGAGGGAGAGATTTCCAGTGTCGGGATCAGCCTTGCACTCCAGAAATACTTTGGAGGAGATTGATTCAGATTGTAGAGAAGATTCTACCATCTCCTTCCATTTTTATTATGAGTTGTTGCTGCTACCCAGCAACTCCGACATTTTGGTATTTTTCCATTCTATGCACCTAGTGTAGCCAATCCTCTTGAGGATTGTTATATCATCATTGTATTATTGTTTTCATGGGTTGAGAGCACACCCCCCCTCATTTATTGAGCTCTATTGTAATATCATTATATTTCACATATTATATGTTGCAGTGTCTCCATAAGACTGCGCAGTCATAGCTAGGGCAGTTTATGCAGCAATGTATTTCATGCTTTCATGTACTTGTTCTTTGAGGTTGATCATTCCCTCTCTTGAGTGATCTTTCCCTCAAGATATTGTACACTTATTTTTCTGCTATGAGCTAATACAATGGCTATGAGTTCTTCTATCATTTTCTGAGATTGAAGCAAGTTTGCTCTTCATGTATTTGTTTGCATATTGTTGTAGCTCACTTTTGAGTGGGATTATTCAAGAAGCTCTATAGACAGAGTTTGAAAAGGGCCAGATAGCCTCCAGATTTCACACTTCCTTGAGAAGGTGACATATCCAGTAAATGTCCCTTTAGTCAATCTCTGGAATAGATTTCTGATTGCTGACATTCCTGAAAAAGGAACATTACATAAATAGAAGAGTCAGGATCAAGAGCGCTAGCCTGTGGGCTGATCTTTGGTTTCCTCATGTAGAGGTGTGATCAACAACGCGTAGTCATTTACAACAAAAGAAAAAAGGCCCACGTAGGCCTTAAAAAGGGATAAGGACCCAATAACTTAATTCATGGTTGCAGATACCGGTCCTATGGAAGAAAATAGGAAAAGGGATGAGAAAAAAGGGCTTAAAGGCAGAAACAATGGAACTACCTATTAAGATCTAGTTTTGGCAGTTAAGCCAAAATAAAAATATAGAAAAAAATAACAGGCATACTGTTGCATCCTGTAAAAAAGGTAGAATGAAAAAAATAAGAAGTTCAAGTTGCAGAAAAGGAAGTTAAGGTTAGTTTGACTTGGAGATTAAGCCCATAGATAGAAAACACAATCCAAAAGATAGAGATGAGTAGGACAAAGGAAAAAATAGAGGCTTCATGCAAAAATTCAAAACCAAAGTTGGAAAAAATAAAAAATTATAAAAGAAGGCCTAGGAAAGCAGAATATACATAAGTTTTTGGAGATAGAGCTTATATTGTAGCGAGTTGTTGGTATCGCGTTTTCAGTAATCATGGATTTTTGAAGGTTTTGGTGGTTGTGAGCTTCAATTATTTTGTAATTAGAGAAGGAATTCATGTTTCTAAGTTTGAAAATGGATGGAAGATCGAAACAGTTAGTGTATAGAAAGTTGTAGCTTGTTGATTAGGGGTTGGTTCTCCTTCCAGTGGGTGTTGGAGAATAGGTGGGGTTGTAGCTCCAATAAGTTCCAGCTGATAAACTAGGAATTTTTAGGTTCCCGCTGGTTGTAGCCAGAACATTGTAATTGTAAGTTGTAGCTTACCCTATGAATGAACTGAAGAGCAGTTATGAAATTTAATTGTACTTGTGTGTTCCATTGTGATTTTTTACATTAATCGATATTATAGTTATTTAAAGTTATTTTTGAAGTATTTAATGGTGTGCACAAAGCAAAAAGAAAGTTAAATTTGTAAAAGTGTTACAATACCGATTCACCACACCCATCCCCCCCCCCCCTCCCCCACCCCACCCTATGTATTGTCTTGGTTTCCAACAAACAATATTTAATAATATCAAACATTTCATCCTCCCTAACACATCATATAATGAAAAAATTAGACCTTATATAGAAAATAATAGCATTAATCCAACTGTATTTTTCACTTTGATTGATTATTTTATATTTCTCCTTATAAGTAAGTGAGGCAAAGATTTCTGAGAAGACAAATAATTTTCTACATCGGCAAACCATGGTGTTTTAATTGATATATAAATAAAATATCATGTGGAAAATCATCAAGTAATGGAATGGTATCACCTGGGTTGTTCAAGCAAGTATAGAAAGTCTACTCCTTGATTTTCATTTCCATGACAATTATTGATATTAATATTGAATTCCTACAATAGTAACAATCATCGTGTAATTATTCCATTAGTGATACATTTATTCATCAAACACTTAATAACAAAGTGGTTGGTGTGCATAAATACTTGATAATTTGTGACACATTGTCGAAATTTATTCATTGCATGCACAACTACTAACATTTTTTTCTCAGTAATAGTATAGTTTAACTCAAAAGGGGTTAGATTTTTGCTAATGAAGTAAATAACATAGGTCTTAATATCTTCTTTTTGACTTAATGATGCCCCTACTGCAGTATCATATGCATAAGTGGAAATATGAAATGGTAAGGATCAATTGGGTCCCCTTAAGATGGGTGCACTAAATAGTTTTTCTTTAATGATTTCAAAAGCAGTTCGACAATTGACATTCCAATAAAATTCTCTGTCTTTGGAAAGTACTTTGAACATAGAAAAGGAAATTTTTCTAAATTTTTCATTGAATATACTGTAGTATCCACCACAACATAGAAAAATTTGAACTTCTCATTGAGTTGATGGGCTACGAAAATTAATGATAATCTCAACTTTGGTTGGGTCTACAACCATGCTACAGTAGAAACATGATGTCCAAAAACAATTCCTTCTGTTAGTAACATATAGCATTTTTCATTGCTCAAGGAAAAAATAGTTTTTATCCATATTATCAAGAATATTTCAAGGTTAAGTAAAGATTCTTTAAAGTTCTTATTGTAAATAGAGAAATCATCCATGTAAATTTCAAGACATTCATGAATTAGATCAAACAATATGGCCAACATTTCTCTTTGGAATGTGGCTAGTGCATTACACAGGCCAAAGGGTAATATCTCATAGGCATATGTTCCCCAAGGACATGGGAAATTAGTTTTTTCCCAGTCCTCTTCAACTACCTTTATCTGATTATAACCACTAAACCCATCTAAACAAGAGAAACTTTTCTTTCCTGCCAAAGTATCTAAACCTTGATCTATGAATGGGAATGTAAAGTGATCTTAAAGAGTGACTTTATTCAAATTTATGTAATCTACGCATAATTTCCATTTTCCATTTTTATTAGGCACTAAAAATAAGGGTGAAACCCTTTGGCTGTTAGAGATAGGGTAAATAAAATCCACCTTTAATAATTTTTGAAGTTCATTTTTCACTATCTCTTTTAGAATTAGATTCACCTATCAGTGAGGCTGCCTTATAGGTCTAGTATTTTATTCCAAATAGATATGGGGAATACATGTATTAGGGTTAACACTTTTCATATCAGTGAAATCCCAAGCAAATGCTTTGGAATACCTTTTTAGCACTTGAATTAATTGATATTCATGTGATGCTTCCAATGTGGAAATAATATTTACATTTTTTCCTCGTTCAAGTTTGCTAGTTTTGTAATTTAAATTGACCATTGAATTTATATGAAACAATTGTTTAAAAGAATATTGTAAATAATTTATCATGCAATTCTCTTGAAAATATTGTTATAATAAGTTGTTTTTTGCATCATATTGAATTTTCCTTAATTGTTTTGAAATATAAAGATTAGGAATGAAGTTATCTAACATAATTTCATTTGATTCTTCCCCAAATAAATCACTTGATTAATAGTAGATACAGTTTGAATAATCTATTTTCTGAATCTATATCATTAAGCAATGATAATTTCTCTAATTCATTTAAAGATTTAGTTGGGGGATATAGTGTTGTTTGTTTACTTTCATTTCCTTTAGAGATTGTCATTTCTCCTAATATACAACCAATGAATTCATTGATTATATCCAACCATGGTATTCCGAGGATAAGGGGATGTCCACCCAAGTTTTAATTGGGTTGTAGAACTAAAATTTCTACTAGATATTCCCAAGAATCTATGGAGGCTATTAAATCTTTGATTATACCTTCTGGATTGATTCTTGATCCATCAACTAGTTTAATTATTGTTGGTGTAAGTTTAATATATATATTTTTATAAATTTGACTAAATCTATTAATATAACAAAAATATTACAGTGAGGCACCGACCTCAGCGGAACTTGCCCAGAGATGAGGCATTCTCACACTGAAAAACTAGATGAAGTTTGTTTACCAGACATACCAGACATACTAGATAAATACTGTTAACACATACCAGACATACCAAAACATGCCGCCCACGTAGGGGAAACCAGCCTTGGAACATTAACACATGACCAAAATTCAGAAGCGATTGACTAAATATCAGAAAGAACACAGAGTGAAACCCAGCTGAAAAATTGTAAAGAAAAAACCTGCAAATTATTAACAGTTTAGGCGTCATGAGAAGTGGAGGGAGGTTCTTCAACAACTGGGCACCCATAGGCATCCATATCATCGTCCTCAGCCTGCTTGTCTTCTTTGTCGTTGAGGCAGCCTCGCTTGGAGCAGCCCTGGTTATCTTCATGTCCTGTGTCCTGGTTCTCACTGCAGCTAGCAACTTTCCTCTTCATAACTGCACTTTGAGGAGTGCCCTGCTTGTTGATGGTGCTTATCTCCTGACCATCACCTGTCTTCTCAACGTCTGAACAAGGTGGCTCTTCCTTGAACTCAACAGTGATGGTAGCAATGAAAATAGGCCTATTCAAAGAGCAAGGAAAACGAAGTTGGGCAGTTTGGTAATGAGCTGGGATGTTGGCACGGGAGGCCGGGATATGGGGAGAGCCCACCTCAAATTGAAAATGCCCAAGGCGCCCTCGCCCTCGATCGCTTATGGTTGCAGGATAGCGACCAATGTAGTTATCAGAAGAGGGGGAGGAAGAGTTAGCGATGGACGTGGAGGGCTGGCCCAAGAATTGGCCACGACTTCTGCCTCTCCGGCAGCGCATTCGCTGGCGAAGGCGCGACATGTTCCTTCGAGCAGAATGGAGCTTATGGACAGAAAAAATACTGGAGGTAGAATGGGCAAGAGCTGTGGCAGTATCCGAGAACAGGGGCGTCTGAAGGGTATATGGGGGGCAAGCTATCAAAGTGGAGGAAGCCTTAGTATGCAAATTGAGCTGTAGATTGTAGAGAGGGCTCTGCGAAATGTGAATACCGGGCTCAATTTCTAAACAAAAAACAATGGAACAACGCCTCCCAGTGTTAGTTCAAGAGTTGGGCTCTGCAACAACAGGGGAGCAGCTGGATTGCAAAGGATTCAGAGCAATAATGAAATGGCTGGAGTACGCTATCCTTGGAATAGAAGCGGACAAGTCTTGGCCTACGTGATGCATTAATGCAGGTGAACGGAGGATGGTAAGAGGAGTTAATAGCAGCTTCGCGTGAGTTTGGGTGGCAGTGTGGTGAATCCACGCACCATTCCAAAACAGATACAACGTACACATGGAATTAACCACCCGCATCCGGGGGGTGTAGGTTGAATATTATTTAGATTTAAACTTTGAATTGTATCCACTACCATAACATTGATTGTTGTACCTAAATTAAGTAAAGTGTTTGGAATTACCAAATTATCAGTTGTAATAGTAACCTTAGGGATCCTTGGATCCAAATATTTTCAGTATCAATTAAATTTGACATTAGGCTAGCTAAATGACCAGTGACATGTGTTGTAGTCAGATCTTTCTTTCTTTTATTATATTTAAACCAAGATTCCTTAATTGTTCCAGTGTAAAATGGAATTTCTTTGATATCTTGCAATAAAGGAATTTTGAAAAATAAAATTTTCAACTAATATAAGAAATATTTCTCAATAGGAACCATTGATTTTTCTACAGTTAACCTTTCTAGAAAGGGAGGCATTTTAGTAGTTAAATATTGACTCTTAAGAGAATCTATGTTTTTAGATTTTTCTATGATTGTTGTTGTTATGCCTTTTTCTTTTGGAATTTCTTCAATATCTTCTTGTTCTTCACTAATGACGGGAGATTCTCTTTTTAATACTTTTCCTAACCTTAAGTGAATATCATCAATAGAAACAATTGCATACTTGGAAAGTGTTTCCTCTAAATTATAAACAAGTTTATCCACTTTTAGATTAGGATTTTTCACTAGCTGGGCTAGTAATTTAGTAGGTATAGGCTGAGGTTGATTAGAGGGAAGTTGACGCTATTGAGATTGGAATATTTGTGGTATTGGAGGTTTTTTTTTAACATTTTGAAATTGCTAAGAGGGAAGTTGTTAGAGTCATGGTTAGAAATATGGTGGACAAGGTTGTTGAAAAGGCTATTGATAAGGATGTGGGTATGGTTATGGGTATGGTTGTGGGTATGGCTACTAGTATGGAGGTTCATTTGCATATGCTTGTCCTCACCAACCTTATTGAAAAGGTTGGTTTTGTAGGTTGTTGCGGTAGCCAAGCTTGCCATGTAATAGGAGCAATATATGTATAAAATTTGATAATATTGAAATTGTGGGTTTGGATATGAAGACATACCTGGTTTTTGAGGTTGCCAAGGTCTTATTTAAGGTGGAACATAGTAAAGTGATTCTATTGATTCACCTTCTTTCTTATTTGTTTGCTCTAGCTCGGTTATCGTTGGAAAATTCTATGTTGAGTGTCTTTCTGCACAAATCCCATGAACATCAATACTATCTAAAGGATATTCTTGTAAAGGATGTTTCTTTCTAATTTTTAGGCAAAACATAGAAAGCACTTCATTTTGTTATTCTTGTCTCTTTCTAGCTTTAAGTGTATTTGTTTGAGAACCAAGAGTACTTAGAAGATAATTTTTTAAATTTTCTGAAAGGTTGCTAAGTTCAACTCTAGTGACTCCTGCAGAAGCCAACTTAGTTACTTTTGAGAGTGCATCTCTTTGTCCCTTACGAGTTTTTTTCTCTTCCAATGGAGTATTTCTTGCACAACTCAATAATTTTTTCATAAGTTAATTGAGAAATATCCCTTGACCCCATAATATTCAGGACATCTATATATTCATCTCAGTTCCTTTTTAAGAAGAGTGTTTGAACAAGTTCAAGATTTAGATCATGCTTATTTTTTTACAAATTATAAGTGAATCTTTATAAGTATTCTTCTAAGGTTTCGTCCTCTTGCTAACCCATTTTAAAGATATCTTCTTTGACACTCTGAGATTGAAAATAAAGTTAACATTTCCTTAAAAAAAATCATATCCTCCCAATATAAAATTGTTGACTCTCCTAACCCTATAAACCATTTTAATGCAGATCCTTTTAATATAGTAGGAGAAAGATGAATTTTTTTAGCATCATGTGTATATCCATATGGACAACATAATACATCAAATTCAAATATGAAAACATCAAGGTATTCAGTAGGCATACCATAAAAGCTTGGTAGAACATATGGAGGAATATTTTTCATTTTTACCTTTCTTCTTAGAAATGTTGGCGCATCTAAAATAGGGAATTCAATGGTAACTTATTTTTCTTGATCTTCTCTTTTAGTTGTAAATATTATTCTTCTCACATTTGATGCTCCACCTTTATCATGTTATGCGTTAGCTTTTCTTTATCTTTCGATTCTTTCCCATTCTTCTTTTCTTTTTCTTTCTGCTTCAAGTACTTTTCATTAATGTTTTTGCATTTTCTCCATTTCATTTTCTCTTTGATCTCATTCTCCATCTGCCATATTTTCTTCAAACAAAATTGATAAATTCTCAAAATCTCCTTCTATTAATTCATTAGTTAAATCAAGTTTTTTTAACTTCTTCAAAGATTAGTTGAGGAATTTGTTTAGTGATTTTATGTTTTTCCTCTCTCTGAAATTTTATTCCTGAGTGAGGAGTTTATTTTATTAATATATCTGTTTAAAAATTTCCTTGTTTTTTTTGTTTGGTTTGATGAGCTAATAGTACATGTATTTCTATAAGTGTTAATATTTTTCCTTGAGATACTTTTTGTTAAATTTGTTCAATAATAATTTTTCCAACAACTGGTTTAACTTGTTCACCTTATTTTTGAATTTTTGATGTTCCAACTACCATTGAGGTTTGGTTAGTCGTGGGGGGTTTTTTCTAACATACCTACCTTTTCCATCTCTAGTTCTATGCATAAATGAACATTATTTCTAAATCCATTAAGAAAATATAAAAATGATTTAGACTTGTGGATACTCAACTAAAGTGACTGAGAAGGTTCTTACATCTCATCTTACCACCTCCACTCCTCCAAATCTCAAATTTTTATATATTAGTAACAAGCTCTATAAGAAAATTTTAAATCTAGTTAACTTATAATTTGTTTCCCCAATTACGAGTCAAGTGTTCACTCTTAAACTATGCACACGAGCTTGAAATAAAATTATTGTTACTTAACTTTACAAATACTTCAAACTAGCATATACCGAGGTTTATGTCACAAATCCAAGTTTTGTACGCAAATATACTTATAATGTCAAGTACCATAGGAAAACAATAAATAAATGCAGGGAAATTTAAATTTAAGGGAAACAATGTAATGCTAATGATACACATTTTTTTTATTACAAGATTAGTTTATTAAAATCAAAACTTCATTAATTTATTGATACTCTACTCATGTTTGTGCAATCTGATTTTGGAACACTTCAAAAGTATATTTATACAAGAAATATGATGCCTACTCTTTGTTTGGAACTTGGAATTCCAAAAGATCAAGGAATAGTAACTAGTGAACTAGTCTATTAATAATTTCGTTTTTGATATATGTTAAATAAAAGATTTTGAAAATAGAAATTTAAGTACTAACTAATAAAAATTCAAATACCTATAAATAGATCTTAAAAAATAAAAACCAACAGATAATAAAAATAGTTTAATTGTGACTTAGATGTAAGAATCATACCATGTTGCTAAGACAAAAAAAAGTAAGAACCATTATGGAGCATTCAATGAATTTCTATGCACACCAGTTGAATATGCATTCATGGTCACAAACATATGCACTCTTTAAACACACGATTATAGAAAATGACGAATTCCATTAAATTAGAATCTAGCAATATGGCTACTTATCTAAAACTAAAAATCCCTAAATTACTTCTCTGGTTAATCTATTTGAAATAATATCCAAATGAACCATGCGTTAAGATTATAAAAATAAAAAACTACAACAAATAAATAAAGGAGAGAAACACATAACAATAATATGTCAACATTAGCTTAGAAAAAAAAGGCTTATTTTTCTGTTATTCTGTGAATTAATTTGTATCTCAATGAAAGCACAAATGTACAATAGCATGAATCAGATATATAAACTTGAATAATTTGGACATGAATATGAGAAAATTCAACAACAAAATTACAATCTTACGCCTGTTAAACGAGATAAAATAGACTATAATGCACAAACTTGAAGTTTGGGGGCCCTCCAACCTCAAGTAATCACACCAAAGAATAAACCAGAAGCTAAATCTTTAATCACAACGCCATTGACTAATAACAATGAGCACCACAAATATGAAAATGAAATTATAATATCTCAGGTCACATTCTCAATTCATAGCAAAAAAGCCAGTAACATAACATAGCATTTGTTTTTTAAATCATAATGTTTGTTTTTTATAAGCAAGGTTTCAAACAAACTCATTCAAATCTTGTTCAACATTAAATGTAATATATCCTAATAGCAAAATATTATTCATAAATCCTCACAAATCTCAGAAATTGTGGCTTTAACGGGAATTGAGAAAATCTAGGCATTTTCTAGGTGGCTTTCCACGTTTTTAGCATTTCAGCTGGTTGAGTTGACTATGCGTTTACCAGCTAGTATGGAACCGTTTTTGCACGAACTGATAGTTCATTGGCCATATTAAGAACCATGCCACCATTTCCTCCCAGATCAACTCTAACCATGAAAACAAATGGTGATTTGAAATATCTCGTACAATTTGCAGTTATTTTGTTACAATACTCTTTATTTTCAATAAATTTCTGAAATTAAAATTAAAAAACTCATAGGAATGTTATGATGTGAAAACATGGGGAAATATGGTTGATAATGATTATAAAAAGTTCTAAAAACGAGAAATGGAGAGAAAATCATAGCAAGATTCATAGTCTAAAAAGAACACTAACACAATTGTCAACAACCTCACATATCACAAGGAGCTTTATTTCTTGGTGCAAGTTGTGAAGAAGTGGAAGTAATATCTTATGAAAAAGGAGAGAAATATACATAGGTCACTGGCCATTATGGTATCTACATGCCCAAAGTAGGTTACAATAGTCCAAGGATTACAAATGGATGGGGTTTTTACAACATTTTTCATTTGGTGATCAATACATGAAGGGTAGCACAAACAAGTTGGTTGACATGCTTTCAAGGCCACCCACATAAAATATCACAACTTTGGGAACTATAATGCATATGTATCCTTTTACCAGTGATGCAAATATAGAGGCATAGACAGAGGATTAGGAATTCAAGGAGGTGCTTTAGTAGTTGTAGAGCTATAGTCATGCGCACGATGGTGACAACACAATTGACTATCATCTCTAGAATGGTTGTTATACATGTTGGATAGCTTATGTGTTCCTAAATGTGAGCGACTATAACTAATCATAGATACTCATGGCTCCAAGGTTATAGGGAATTTTTGTGTAGGGAAGATAGTTGTCAACTTGGAGAGTTATGTGTACTAGCCCAAAATGCAAGAAGATGTAGCTAGGTTCATAGGAGTATGTATGATTTATTGTACCAATAATCCTAGTAATAGGAAACATGGTTTATGCCATCCTTTACCTATATCCAATCTTCCTTCAAAATTATTTTTCATGGAATTTGTGTGAAGTTTACTAACAACCAAGAAGATATGACTATGTGCTCATGGTAGTTGACAAGTTCAGTAAAATATTTTCTCTCATTCCCTATAAAAGGACCATCTGTGGGAACAAAGTAGAAAACTCATTCTTTATAAAATTCTAGGTGCACTTTGGAATCCCAAGGAGCAATATTGTTTTAAATAGAAACACAATATTTATCAATGCATTTTGGAATACATTGTGGGAGAATACATGCATAGAGTTGAATAGTTTACAACATTCCATCCATATACATATGGGAAAATAGAAGTAGTCAATGATACTTTAATGGTGTATATTTTGAGGGGTTATAATCAGAATCAGCCATAGTATTGGAATGAAAATATGGTATATATAGATCACTCTTATAATAGATCAGTCCACACATCTATTGGTAAGTCCCCATTTGAAACCTATTCTAGAGATTTTTCACCTTCAACTTTGGATATTACATATAGGAAACAAGGAGGGGCAAGGGAGGATCTCACTGGGGATTCCTTACTGTAAAAATAAATGTTGAGAAGATCATATTTATCCATCTATAGGCACATTCAATCCTATAGAAGTCACATGAAAAACAAAATTCCAATCATGATCAACACAAAATAGAGAAGTAATTTAAGATAGGAGACATAGTATGGTTATAGTTAAACAAGTAGAGGCTTCATTTTCCTTGTAATAAAAGCAAAGCTCTATGATATGATTCCTTTGAGTTGCTGGAGTAGGTGGGATATAATTCTTATAAACTCAGTCTACCCATACATGTGCACTTACACAGTGGTGAATATAGAAAAGACTCTATGAGTCTTCCATGCTGTATCAAGAAGAGGAATAGGTCCTACCTTCTATAGATGATTTGACATCAAAAGATAAAACAAAGTTGACAATGGATACAATTTTTTATAATAGGTCTAGAAATGCAAGACATAGGTAGCATAGCCTTTGGAAAATTGGGTTTATAAGACATCTTCTAAGAAATGCTAATGATACTCCAGGGAGAAGGTAGAGGAAAAATTCCCTCACCTCATTCAGTAAAATATTTTGAGAACCAAAATAATCCCAAAATAGGGGGGTATGATTTTTATTGGATCATTATATTATTTTTCATCCATATTGATTGTTTTAGAAGCTAAAAAATAGATGAATAAGCTAATAGGACCATTTTTACCAGTGGGTCCCAATTTGGCGATTTGGGATCTGAAACCTTCTAGAAGTAGTTTGATGCATAAAATGGGATTTTTTGGGGGGTTAAAACTTTCTACCCAAGCATGCACCTCATAACACTATTATAAACTTATATATCTTTCCAACAATGTAAGAAAGATATCAAATGATGTCTGCATGCAAAATTTATTCCACCTAGAAGTTAACCTTCCCATCTAGACCACCATGATTCAAAAGAATGCCATGAAAACTCCCATTATTCATGGAAAATGGTCTAGCCACGTGATTATAATTAAGAGGAATCTAGAATAGTTAATATTGTAACTCTAATTAAGCGTTTAAGGAGTCAAAATTAATCACCAGTAGGCTATCAAGCTATGTTATAACCATGCCACTAGGAGGAAAATGGGTTCCATTCTATTCAAGTGAATTTAGCTTCATAGTTGAGTAGAGTTGCTAAGAATGCATAAAGAGAGAGTAAACAAAGAGGGTTTGTGCATCGTAGAAACACATGGGCCATAGGTCTCACTTTGTTATACTTGCAACAATTTCCATTCAAAGAAAGACAAACTAGAGCAACCTCACTTTTGACCTAGGTTTTTTACCATAAAGGTTTCACAAATCATATCTTGTTTTCATTGTGGTTTGTGAGTTTTATTTACTTGTTCTCTATTTTCCATATTTTTTCTATTTATTGCATAAGAATAATGCAATAGTTAATGAATCCATAAATCTAAGGAGAAATTAATCCTCATAGTGTAGGTTTCAAATTTCTAACTATATTTTAATAAAATTGTTGTGGCAAAATGTCTAGTGGAATATCCACAATATTTTATATATAATATTGGTAGGATAACAAGTTTGTCTGGATATATTATGTGGAGTTGCATGTAATCCAGTTCAATTAGGATGAAAGTCATAAAACCCTAACCATGATCGAAAAACTATTCATAATTGTTGGAAACCTAATCCATTAGGGTTATGGTGGAATGTGAACAATTATTGGAAGTCCAAGTAACCTTGGAAGTTGGATCCAATAGTAAAGATGTTGTATTTATATGTGTATCATCTTAAATAAATGCAATTCATTCTTATATTTCATTCTAGGATGAAAATTCCAATAGTGGTATTAGAGCAGGTCTTGTTCATAGACCCATCATATCTACCTCCCTAAATACGTTAGATTTTCCACTCTAAGAAGTCTTGGAAATCTTGGCCATTTTTGTGCTTATCCTTGAAATTTACTTAGCCATATTGTTCCATTTCTCTGATTGAAACACGTTTCTCTGCTCACTAAACGTGTGTATAGAAATTACTTTATACTACTCAGAACTCCTGACATTACTCTATCATAGTCCCATTTTGGTTTATGGTTTTTCTAAGGAATCATACACTTTAGCCTATGTGTGATAAGAACTCTCCATTACAATTTCAGTCAGGGTATAACCTCATCGATGCTATTCCGACTTGAGGATGGTCTATGTTATGTAAACTCATGGCTTCGATTTACCAACGACATAGATTTCCATCCCACATTCCATCAATATTGATGATGTTGCATCAATAGTTTGATTTTATAAGTGCAAAGGAATACTTTGTTTATAATACCAAGGTTTTGTTCGCACTTAACTATGTGCTCATCTATAAGTTCCTATCTTATATTTTTATGTAAAATTTGTTGGATTCACCTACATGTACTTTTCCATGTTGTATAGAACCACCAATTTTTTCAATTAATCGATGGGATTCTTAATGGAACGATTTTTGGTGGCGAATGAAACTCACACCCATCTTTCCTCTCTGACTGTGTGCACGTCTTTGTTCATGTCTACCATTTTAGCTTACTTTCCATTGTTGAGACCCTCTTTTTTAATATTTGGTATATGTTTCTCTATTGTGTGACTATTGATTCGACCTAGGGAATGTTTTTTTGGACCATATAAGAACATTGTCATTTGCTATTGTAGATGGTTTTCACCAAGGAAACTAGGTCCATGAATATGTACTTCACTGCATTCTATGTCGAGTAGTGTGGTAGGGACGAGAAGTTATGAAAGATCAAGAAGGCTCCTTTAGTGGTTTTGTGAGCACTATTGTTGAATTCATGGGTAATGTCAAAGAAATCAAGAGTAGAGAATGTCTCTAATGTTGGTGTCATTGTATTGTGGAGAGATTGTAACAATTCTATGGCACTTTTGCAGGGATCCTCTATGGAACTTACCATAGGTTATAAATTATTTCAAATTTGATGTTAAGTGAAAATATTTTGGGTTTATTAGAATGAAGTTTAATTATAATAAAAATTCAAGTACGCAGGTGAAGTTAGTTTTACAACAATTTTTAGAAATTCAAATGAAGTCAGATAGTGTTATTTTCCAGTGGAGTGGTAGAAATAAGATGGGGTAAATGGACATAAAATTATAAATTGTTATGTTATTTGCAGCAGAGTGGTAGTTAACATGGTGAAAAATCCATTAATTCCACCCAACACATTACCTTCTAAAATATTTGGTTCTTGCATGAGTAGTTATATAGTGGGTACTATTTTACATTGTGATTTTGGCTTGACAAGTGATGTTTCCCGCTTGAAACATATCCTCCTCCTAGACAAAAAATGGTGAAAAGTGAAATACATGTGGTACCTATTCAACTACCCCTTATTTGTTTTGTTATTAATCTTAGAGTTCCCTTTCTACAAGATTTACAACCCATAGAGGCAAGGAAAGTGTATTTGTGGTTTTGTAAGGTTATTAATGAAATTTATTTGTAAAAGGGTTTATTTTCAGTAGAAGCTGGAACCCTTTGTTGTAAACTAGGGAAAATTGCACATAGTTACCAGTAGCATAGACATTTAGTATTCATATAGAAAAGCACATAAGAGAGAAAAAGAGAATAGATACAAGTAGTGGAGAACCAATATAAGCACACTATATTATGTCTATTAAAGAAAAGTATAACTAATACATTGATACACACACACACACACACACATATATATATATATATGTATATATGTATATACGTCGGGACAGTTAAAAGAGTCTAATTGTCCAACCAAACTCTTAAGTAATCTGAATTTAGTTAACTTAATAGTTGTCTTTGCATTATATGTTGTCTGACCTCAGTCGACTAGCCCCTCCAATATCTCCCCCACCCTTAGAGGCTTCTTCGTCCTGAAGAAGGGGTGATTTGTAGTGATTGAAAATTAAAAAAAAAACTTATAAAATTCATTTTTGGTTCTCTGCAAGCTACACATTTTACCAAAAAATAGTACAAAATACATTGAAGAAATAAAAGATGGATCAAGAATTTTTTGTTGTTGTTGTTTCTTCAACAGTTGTGTCTTAAGGCTCAGAAGGATCTTCGTGAACTGGTTTTGTAAGCTACTGCACTGGTTGATCCACTTCGACTTCATGTGTTTTTGTTCTGAAGTTGCAACACATGTCGAGGTACTAGGTGCATAAAGTTGATGAGTGGGTCGTGACAAATGTAATTGCCCTGGTCATAACTTCATGAAAATTGATTTATTAAAGGAAAAATAATAACCATAGTCATGGCAAACTTATGCCAAGATGAATGTTGGGAAAAACATCCTAGTGTGGGTGTTCATTTGGTTTATTATGGCTAAGGAAATTGGCAAAGG
This sequence comes from Pinus albicaulis, assembly GCA_034641835.2. NCBI lineage: Eukaryota > Viridiplantae > Streptophyta > Pinopsida > Pinales > Pinaceae > Pinus > Pinus albicaulis. Next base: position 41,076 of record JAXQQM020062769.1, on the reverse strand, counting down.
CAATGGCAAAGGCTTTGGAAAGGAAAAGTGGCATTAATTGGAAATTTATTTATGAAAATAATGGAAATGAGGAGAAAAGGAAGGTCAAATGTCACAGGTTTCATGTGAGGAGGAAAATGAAGGAAAATAATGGAAAATTGAAGAAATTAGAGACCTCATTAATAAAAAGGATTCTAAGGATCAGTTGGTACCTTTTGTCAGTTCAGTTTTGGAGTTCTCTCTATATTCTCTCTCTCACTCACTCTTGGACACTTAGAGTTTTCTTGGAGCACTCTAGCATTGTATCAAGGAAAGAAAAGGAAGGACCAAGAAGGAAAAAGAAATAAAATATCAAGCAAGGAAGAGCAGGATCAAGCAGCTACAACGATATTACTTTCACATATCAATTTGCATATTTGATTTCATTTCTAGATGTGGAATGCATGGTACATACATGTGTGTATTTGGTTCTCTTGATTTCATTGGCATGGGTTTTTTCAGGTGTGACAATTTTTTTTATCCTTGCCTTGCCATTTCCAGATAGCCATGGTGTGATGGGATCTCTTGTATTTGGTTAGACGGATTTTTGGATGGTTTAGAAATTGAGTGAGGTGGTCTCTAAAAGAAAGAACACATGGCCTAGAAATCCCTGGACCAGAGAAGGTGGGATTGCAGTTTATGTTAGCATTGTAGTCTTGGAATTGATGTCAACAGGTTTGAGATGTTGTTGATCATATACATGTGTGATGCATACTTGGTGATGTGTGTTTCCTTGATGGTCTTGTTAGTTGGCATTGATGTCAACACACTTATGACTAGACCTAGTGGAGGCTAAGTGGAGATGGATTCCAAATGTGATGTTGGTTTGAGGTTGGCATGTTATATTCTTTAGAGATGATGTTGTTGCAGAAGGTTGGAGTGTTGCTTTAGATGTTGTATATGTCGCTACAAGTCTTGGAGACATTAGATATGCTTCTATATGTGATGAGTTGTGGTTGATTGTGTAGGAGGTGTTGTTGGGCCAAGAAGAAGGTAGGTTTCACCCTCATCTTTACCATGATTTGTCATTTACTTTTATATATTTTACCTTCATATTAGCAATAAAGTAAATGAAAATAATGAAAAAATAAGGTAGAGTGAATTAGTGATAAAAGGTGTGTTTAATAATGTAAAAATTGATTTGTCATTGTCTTTATTGATATGGAAGAAAAATAGGCAAACTACTGACCAAGATGACCAAAAGACAACAGACAAGGAAGGCAAACAGAATCGTATCGGCTCCTATGAATCAGTGGAAGATATAGAGGCACACCTACTCTTGGAGTGCTCAGTCGATAGCCATGAAGTAGCAGGGTCTCATAATGAGAAGGATCCATTACTACTTTTGAATTCACCTTTAAGCTATACAAGGCCGAAGGTGAACAAGACAAGGGACATACTATATTATAATATTCCTGTAATAAATGTATTTGGGCAGAATCATCAAGTTTGTGCTAATGTATTGGTCTGCGGATTAATGAATAATTTGGCATTTTTAGGGTAAACAACTTCTGATTATTCATTAGCAATAGGCTTCTAGAGGCTTCGAGCCCAGCCCTGGGGGTTATCCTGCTAGTTCTATGTTATACGTTTATTTACAGAATTTTCATTTCCAGTTATCCATTGCGTTTCATAACATTATCATTTAACTGGTTAATTGCAAGCGTGAGATGTTATAACTTCCTTTTCACTAGACTAGATTTATCATTCATGTCCTCTTATCTGGAATTGATGCTTTTATATTTGTTAGACTAATTTCAGCACAATTGCTGTTCAATTTAGTTAATGTTTGGATATTTTCATCATAATTATGAGTGTTTGGTTGATATTTAATTCTGAAGGATGCTATTAGTTGATTAAAAGAGAATTCCATTGCAAAATCTAGAATAATTGAATGTTGTTTAATTTATTAGGATTGTTGTTCAATTCATTAAGGTAGTTGTTAAATTCATCAAAGCGTGTTGTTTAATTGGAATATATTTTTTTCAGCCTTGAGTGGTTATTTCTGCATAATCTTAGAACATAATTAGCTCCTTTGAATACTCTGAAGTATTTCATAATTCACTTTCAAGTTGGTTTGATTTAACTTCAAGAATTAAGAAATCTTCCTTATAATGATTTACAATAGTTAACCTCTGATGTCACTTGCATATATTTTGCTTACACCCTTGAAACAACAAGGATTTCCTTGGGTGGATAATTAATGAGAATATTTAAGGTTACCTTTAAAACAGTCAGCTTCATGACTCAACATTTTTGCGTCGTTGCCAGGGAGAGTGTTCAAGAGTGATGTATTTTATTTTATTTTCCTTTTTCTGTGAAATAATTGGGTATTGAAAACGAGAGGTAAGAACCTGCATACTAGCAAGAAAAACGCTTCTCTCCAGCTCGCTTCTCAACTATTGTGCAGAGGTTAATAGGATAGGTGTTCTTGTTTTTTATGACTAGGAAGAAAAAGATAGAATTAGATCAAAATCCCCCACATAAATCCACAAAACCCAAAGGATTGGTGGTCCTTGGCAGAAAAACATATATAGACGAAATCATTAAGAAGGCTGAATCTGAGGCATCCGTAGGACCCAGAACCATTCCTACTTAGATTCCTACTATAGTCCCTCAAGAAGTAGCCTCAACATCTACATCCCATGCCGAGGTTCACAGTGAAACATAAGGGTTTGAACAAAGCCTTCAGACTGTTGAGCACGTAGGTTCCGACCCTTCAAGAGAGGTAAATTCTTGCAATTTGCAGGAAGGAGAGGGAGAAACCAACAGTGATGTACAAGTAAAAACTCCAGAGCTTGGATTCCCTAAGATAGCGGTTGAGACAAAGACACCCAGTATCCCAGATTGGGGAAGTGCTGTAAGGCCTCCTCCAAATCCACTCCCAAATCCCACTCAAATTATTCTCCCAAATCAAGAAATCCCTGAATATTATTGACACATCTTTGATCAAATGGTGAACAACCAAAACCAGAGGCAGACATCAACATTGGAGTATCCCACTGTTGATCCGGCCGCAAATTCCCATATGAAATCTATTCCATTACAAAACATCCCCACCTTCCATGGGATGACCTCAGAAGACCCAGATGGATTCTTATTTGAATTTAATGTCTTATGTAGGGGATATGACTACACCACTGACCCTTAGAAACTGAAATTATTTCCCTCTAATTTGAAGGGGACAAAATTACGTTGTTTTATGGGGCTCAGTGGAGGAACCATTAATAGTTGGGATCAGATGAAAAACTATTTTCTTAACAAATATCAAGAAAACTGCAGGACTGGAGAACTAAAAGACGAAATCTTCAATATGTCTACAAGAGACAATGAGACATTAGAAGAATACGTTTAAAGATTTCAATATAATTTGTAAAGATCTCCATATACTACACTGTCTAAAGATATTTTAAAAGCAACAATGATTAAAGGAAAGAAAGAAGAATGGGTTGAAACACTTAATATAATGGGAAAAGGGGAAATCTATCAAGAAGAATATGATGACATTATTGCATTGTGCATCAGGTGTTCTTGAGGTAGTACGCGAAGTAGGCCAACCAGGCAGGATTTAGCTACAAGGAATTATAAAGAGTCTGGTGGCAATGTGACCATAGCAGAATTCGGTAATCTTTTAGAATATTTTAAAACTGATATCTTGGGCACCCTCACAACGCAGCTAGATGTCTTATAAGCCAAGCAGAAGCAAGTTATAGAAGAACAGAACTTGGATATTTTTTTCCCACGCTGTTGGAAGAAGCACAAACAATGGGAATGTCCATTAGACATGGTCCAAACATGTGCTATTTTTACCAAAGACCACACCACTGACCATTGCCCTTCACTTTCAGGGTTGAAAGCGATTTTTAAAGAGGCAGAAGAAGAAATAGAACTAGTGTATCTAATGAATCAACCTCGGAAATGGAAAGCACGACCAGGTATGCCACAAGACCCACCTCAATTCTTTTCTCCCTCACAATTTAATCAACGGAACCCTACAACAACATGGCAAAGCCAATCACCTTTTTCTGCCTGGCCATCCCAATCATTTTCCATGCCTCCTTGGCCAACACAACCCTCTTCAGGTAATAATTGGTCAAGTTTTCCTTTTTCTCCCCCTTACTGGAAAAAAAATCAATATCAGTCCCAGTGGCTTGCCTCCATTTCATAGAATACAAATTGGTCTCAAAACTGGCAGCAACCCCTGGGAATGACCAATTTATCGATGGGAACAGGGGCTCAGAATTAACCCACATAACTAGCTTCATACCCTGGCCAACACAATCCTCAGCCTATTATGCATCCTCAACTGCCAGCTCAACCAAATCCTAATCCCAATAACAAACTGGTTCAACTAATCCAGATTTTTGAAAACCTAAACCCCGAAACTGAACACAAGCAATGCAATTAAATTAGGCGGAGATTAGGGCTTATTATTTCACTTGAAGAAGATACGGCCCTGCCACAACTTAAGTGTTAAATTCCAACAATACCTAAACAATCAACTATGACAGAAACATAGGTAGAGCAAGCGAGGGACACAGTTGACCAAAAATACCCTGAAAACCTTATTATTTCCTCCCCTTAATTCGCTAAGAGATTGACACTGCCTAAACCAATAGTCTCTTTAGATTTTGATCTCCTAGGGGAATTAAAAAATCTTTGCATTAAAATTCCTCTTCTGCAGGCTATACAAGACATTCCTATCTATGCCAAGACAATTAAAGAGCTCTGTGGGAAAAAACAGGTGAGGAAAGCAAAAACTGTACCAAATGTTCATGTAGTGGGAGCACTTTCAGACTTACTCTTGGGTAAAGAAACACTAGTAACATACAAGGATCCAGGAAACCCCATAGTTACGGTACAAATTTCTAGCCACTCCTTTTTCAGACACATTCGTTTATTTGGGGGCGGCCATCAACATCTTAACTATAGAAACCTGCGAGAAGTTAGGTATAGCAACGTTGGAACCCACATCTACCTTACTGGAACTTGCTGACAGATCTGTTATCAAACCAGAAGGTATATTACATGACATCCTGGTTTTTGTGGACTCGTGGGAGTACCCAACAGACTTTTATTTATTAACCCAAAAAGTAGGTTAGATGGACACCCCCTGATACTGGGACGACCTAGGTTAGCAAAAACCGATGCTTACATAGGCTGCCGAACGGGCAACATGACCATCGCTAGAGGTGATTCCATAAAGAATATTGTCATATACCCCCCTGCCAAACCAAGTATTCCCACTGTAAATATTCACAAATAGCCACATACATATTGGGAAGAAAACATCCGTTCGTCACTGACAATAGTTGAAGCACTCAAATTTAAAGATCAAACCAAATACGATGTAATCATTAACTTCATAAATCAGCCATCTACTTTAGAAAATTTAAAGTGCCAAATGTTAAAAGCAGTTCTTGATAATGAAGCACAGGAGGACCCCTTAGCAGACATTAATAACCAACACATACTCACGATTGTTGTTCACAACATCATGCAAATTGGAATTGAGCCAGGAAAGGTTTTAAACATCAATGGTAGTCTAAAGAGTAACCAACATCAAAAGCTTGTTAATATTTTACAAAAATATAAGGGAGAATTTTCTTGGGACTATCTAGACATGAAGGGTATAGATCCTCAACTATGCACACATCACATTTATACTAACAAAGATGCTCGACCTATTCGGTAGCCTTAGTGGAGGTTAAACCCGCATCTGAAAGACATTGTAAAAGATGAATTGAAAAAGCTGCTAGATGTAAACTTCATTTATCCTATTTCAGATAGTAAATGGGTCTCTCCTTTAGTAGTCATTCCTAAGAAAAATGGTAAGTGGTGAATCTGTGTGGATTACAAAGAATTGAATAAAGCAACACAGAAATACCACTTCCCCCTCCCTTTTATTGATTAGGTCCTTGATACATTAGCAGGAAAGTGGTTCTTCTCTTTCCTTGATGGTTTCAGTGGTTACAATAAAATCCAGATAACCCCTGAAGACTAGGGTAAAACGACCTTTACTTGCCTCTAGGGTACATTTTCCTATAGGGTATTGCCATTCGGATTATGCAATTCCCCAACGAAATTTCAAAGGGTCATACTCAACATTTTTTCTGATTTAATAAATGAAGGGTTTGAGATTTACATAGATGAATTTACTCCATATGGAGATGACTTTGATCAAGCACTGCAAACACTAGAAAAAATATTGGAATGATGTATTGCTACTAGATTGTATTTGAGCAATGAAAAATGTCACATGATGATGACTGAAGGAGTAATCCTAGGACACTACATCTATGCAGTTGGAATACAGGTAGAGCCGAAAAAAATAGAGGTAATTCTTTTATTAGCCACACCTTGTACTCAGACAAAGGTACGTAGTTTCCTTGGGTATGCAGGGTACTACCATAGGTTTATAAATAATTTCTCACAAATTGTTGCACCCTTGTATGCATTAAATGGAAATGTTGAATTCCATTGGTCTGACAAATGTGACATTGCTTTTTTAGATTTGAAGAAACTGGTCTCGACTGTACCAATCTTATGCGGCCCCAATTGGAAGTTTCCTTTTCACATTTCCTCAGATGCATCCGACACAGCAATAGGTGCAGTTCTAGGTCAAGAACAAGATAAAAGGCCCTACCTTATTTACTATATCAGCAAGAATCTCACTCCTACCGAATTAAACTATACAGTGACCGAAAATGAGTTCTTGGTTTTCATTTATGCTATTAATAAATTTAGACATTATATAACTGGTTATCAAGTATTCCTATATACCAATCACTCTGCCAATAGATACTTAGCTAATACACCTATTACAAATGGAAGAGTGACTCGTTGGTTGTTTCTTTTACAGGAGTTTGACATAAATATCAATGACCACCCAAGGAAAGAGAAAGTAGTTGCAAATTTCTGTCTAGATTTCCAAAGTCAGATGACCCACTAGCAGTGGACGATTAGTTCCTTGATGAACATTTTTTCACTGTAGTAGTAAAAACGCCATGGTACGCAGATGTAGCGAATTATTTGGCAGTAGGAAAGCTGCCAAGACACTTGACATCAAAGGAACGGAAGTTGATTGTTCAACGCAGTGCTAGATTCTCCTGGAACGGTGGATATCTTTTCCATACAGGAGCTAATATGCATATACGTAGATGCATCCAAGAAGACGAGATTTATGGCATCCTAAGGGCCTGTCATGATGAACCATGTGGTGGCCATTTTGCAAGTCGTAGGACGAGGCACAAAGTATTGTAAATGGGCTATTATTGGCCTACAATTTTTAAATATGCCAAGAAATATGTCCAAGCCTATGATAGTTTCCAAAGAATTGGCCGCCTTGGCCAAGCTGACGAAATGCCATTACAGCCATAGTTAGTAGTGGAACCTTTCGAACGGTGGGCACCGGAATTTGTTGGAACATTGAATCTACCATCGAATAAGAAGACCTACATACTGGTTGCCAAAGATTATGTGATGAAGTGGGTAGAAACAATGGCTTTATCGATAGATACAAAAGAATTTGTGATCAATTTTCTTTTTGATCTATTTGTGCGATATGGCTTACCTCAGGAAGTGATAACTGATGGAGGGCCATAGTTTGTGGGAAATAAAATCATGGCCACTATGAAGAACTACCATGTCACCCATAGAGTCACCTCTCCCTACCCCCCATAGGCGAATGGGCAGGTTGAAAGCACCAAAAAAGTCCTTGAGTCAGTTCTCACTAAAACAATCTCAACACATCGTCGGGATTGGGCTGCTAGACTACCAGAGGACTTGTGGGCTTATCGCACAACATGGTGAAACACCACTGGATATTCTTCGTACCATTTGGTATTTGGAAGGGAACCAATTTTTCCTATTGAATTTGAAATAAAGACTCTGAGAACAACCCAAGAAGTGGGGCTGGATTTAACGGAGGCCCAAATTAGAAGAGTCCAGTAAATAAATGAATTAGATGAAGCACGACTACTTGCTCTACAATGCACTACAATTATTCAACAACAACGAGCTAAGTGGCATGACAATCTCATAAAAAATAAGACATTATAGAAAGGAGACTGGGCACTCCTCTATGACTCCAGATTCCAAGACTTCTCGGGTAAGTTACAAATAAGGTGGCTTGGTCCATATGAAATTAAAGAAGTGCACAGCAATGGTACCATTACCTTGAGCACCATATATGGATCTGGCTCTGCCTTTCGAGTCAATGGACACCGAATGTGCCTCTATTATAAACCACTTACAAAAGAGTCTTTTTGCCAGAAGGTGTGTGACGAACCCACCATCCAAATTTTAGTTGCAGGGGGTGATGGCCCAACAGCTTTCAGTTCATAAAATTTTGTTATTCCCTCTTGCAAATATTGTATATAATTTTCCTTCAATTTATAGTTTTTCTCATTGTTGTACATTCCATTTCTTCTTCATGCTCACAGCTACATTATTTTTCTTTTTTTCTTTCTTTTGTATGTTTTTTTGTTCAAACCTTTGAACAGTTGTTGTTTAATCAAATTGAACAGTTGATGTTCAATCAAATTGAATAATTGTTGTTCAATCGAATCAAACAACTACTGTTCAATTCAATTGAACGAACGTGTTTATTTTTTTTGTTCCATCAGATTGAACAATTGCTGTTCAATTCAATTGAATGGATGTGTCTTTTAGTGTGTTTATTTTTGTTGTTCAATTGAATTGAACAACTGCTATTCAATTCAATTGAACGACTGTGTTTTTTTAGTGTGTTTATTTTCGTTGTTCAAACGTTTGAATAGCTGATGTTCAATCCAATTGAACAACTGTTATTCAATCGAATTGAACAGTTGTTGTTCAATTCAATTGAACGACTGTGTTTATTTCTGCTGTTCAAACCCTTGAATAGCTGTTTTTCAATCCAATTGAACATCTACTGTTCAATCGAATTGAACAGCTGCTATTCTATTCAAATGAACAGATGTTTTTTGCGTGATTTTACTTTTGCTATTCAATCGAATGGAACAACTGATTTCTTTTCTAAGCATGTTTTTTTCTTTTGACGATTTCTTTTCGAATATCCACTCTTCCTTTACACATCCTCGCCATAAAAGCCATTTTTGGAAAAATAATTGGCACCCGAAGAGGAGAAAATCACTGATATTACTAATATTATGATCTTTTGATGGAAATCTCTACTTCAAACGCTGACATGGTTTATCTGTAAATGAAGGGCTGGATATCTCTTGTTCAGACATATTGTTACACAATTCATTTCCATATTCTTATGCTGGTATATATTTCAACACTCTCAAGTAGTAATTCTCCTTGACATGAGGATATAGGAATAAAGAGTATTAATTGTATTGGCATTCTTTTCACTTCTCACACCATCCCTAACTATTAAGGAGTTAGTGAAACTCCCTCCATATATAAATAAAAAGAAAAATATCATGTCTATGTGCAAATTTTTAAGAGAGAATAGGGGGTTTCGTCACGAGCTAACCTACCATGATCATAAGGCTTTAACATGTGACATTCCCACAATGGTCAACACACCAGGGTAGTGACCTTCTCGGCAGATAAAGCTTCTTGAAGGATAGGAGGTCTCATCACGAGCCGGCTTGATCACTCTATTACAATCCCCGTGAATGGCACTATGACTATCTCGCCACCACACCAACACAGTGGTCTCTCCATAAAACAAGCAAAATGCCTACTTTTCAAAAAGAAAAATATTATGTCTATGTGAAATTTTTTTTTAAGAGAGAATAGGGGGTCTCATCATGAGCCAACCTACCATGATCATAAGGGTTTAACAGGTGAAATTGCGATAATGGCCAACACACCAGGGTAGTGAACTTCTCGACAGCTAAGACTGCTTGAAGGATAGGGGGTCTCATCACGAGCTAGCCTGATCACTTTGTTACAATCCCTGTGAATGGCACTATGACTATCTAGCCACCACACTAGCACAGTGGTCTCTCCATAAAATAAGAAAAATGTCTACTTTTTAATAGAGGATTCTAGCTCATTTCTGGGTTAAAATAGCAACCCTGTCGAGACTATGAACGCCTGCTGGTAGTAGTGGCTCTGCTTGTGGTATTGAATTATGTTTCTAACAATAGCCAATTAATTTTATATGCCCTATTTCCTATTGATCTATTCCTGAAATAAATGCACTACTTGAATAAGTGTTATCACTACCTAACCACATAATTAACTATGAGTGAATTATCTTTTCATGTTGAATTAAGGGATGACAGCACCAATCATAATCTATCACATGTCATGCTTCCGTCATGCTATACCGTCAAAATAGTACATCCTTTCATAATAATTTCTACTCCGCTTTTCTCCCCTTCTTTGGTCATTTCCACTTGGTGTACAGTTGTGATGATTATCAACTGCTGACCTTTTCTTCGTGTGCATTCATGATTGTTACAATCTTTCCTCTTTTATTGAGCTTCAACTCCATGGACGTCCTTCTATCATACATTTGTGATGATTACCAATTTCTGACCTTTGCTTCATGTGCATTCATGATTGTTACAATCTTTCTGCTTATCTTGAGCTTAAGGCCGTGGACGTCCTTCTCCCCATAGAGGGGGTGTGAATTTCATAATGAATAAGCATGTGAATTACCCACGCGGCTTCCTTCAGATATGCTGATGGGACTAAAAGATCATTGCATTTATGTCATGAAGTTTCATTTTTATAATATACTTTAAAAAAAAAATTGCATGTTTATAATGTTTTAACCAACAGAGCCAAAATAAATGCATACAGAAGAAGAAACAAGTTCTGATAACACAGTAGCCATGGGTGGGAATTCTCTCTGCAATGAACCCACAAATTTCCAAGTCTCAGAATCAGCTCACACCGTTCTCCAGAAATTTTTCTGGATTCCATATCTACGCAGATTACAAGGGTTTAATACAGAGATAACAGTTGAATTCCTGCAAAACCTACAAGAAGGACATACCATAGTCAAAGGAAGAATCATACCAGTCGCTGAGGAAATCATCGCTGAGGTCTCTGAACTACCAATAGAAGGAGAAATATGGACTGAAAAACATGTCCTTCTATAAGAAGAAATCTCAATGTACCAGGACCCAGGTGAACCATTGGAACGAAAAGGGAAATGTATTAATCATGCATCCTTGCAGCATTCGTGGAAAGAATTGGCAGTCTTCATTCAAAGATATATCACATGCGATAGATGCCAGGATGTGGTAAAGTTCAGCCAATATAAACTATTAGTTGTTCTCAAGCAAAAAATTTCAGCTAATTTTCCCTTTTTCCTAAATTATGTATTGCACAATAATGCTATTCGAATTAGAAAAGCTAAAAATCCCCAAGCATTTTTCAGTCACCATGTCTTGATTAAATTTATTATCATTCATGAGTTAATCAAACATTAGATAACTTGGGATAGCTTTGTTAAAACTACCTTGCCTGCCCCTAACGAAAACCCTAACAGAGCAGAGATTGAACTCCCTAAAATAACCATACCTAGGAGAGCAAGAGGGAAGAGAACCCATCTTTCGACCACAGAACCAGGAAAACAGAGATAGTCTGAAAGGTTGCAACTACAAAAAAACACCTCTGAATTTCCAGATGAGGCGGGACCATCCCATACACCTTTAAGCCCTCAAAATATGTCCTTACAAGACTACGAAGAAGAAATGGCTCAATTACTTGAGCAAATGAGAGCATCTCGTGAAATTGGAAGCCCATCTAACCAATCAAAGGAACAGAGGGACCTTTTGAACCAGTTTGTCGTTTCTAGCAACTTTTGCCATACTGAAATCCTACCTCACCATGATGAAATGCAGGCTTTGAGGGTTTTCTCTCCCTCTGATAATGAATGGGTGAGTAAGGAAGACCAGAAAGAGAGAATATTTGAATTTAGAAACCAGTCAGGGGACATTATTCTATTAGAAAAAAACACAAGTATTGAGACAGTTCCCCTGACGCCTAAAGGAAATATTATTTCACCCAGTCAGGACGTTAATGGTGAAATAACCTCTTGGACGCCTAAAGAAAAAACCATTGCTAATAACCTTAGAACTGACACAACCATTTCTGAAACCGAAGCCATTTCTCCTCCTTCTCCTACCAAAACCTTGCTAAAAGAAAAATCAACTGAGATTAGGTTAAGGAAAATGAGCAGGAAGTGCAAGAAATTGAGAAAAATGGTAAAACAACTAAGGAAACGATTGGAAGAAGCAAATAAGGCTTGGAAGCCTGAGAAGGAATTGGCTACCATGGGAACCCAAATAGATTTTGTTACCCAAATGGTAGATACTGCTGAAATTTCTATGTAGACTAATTTAATATACAATGTTGAAGCCTCTGTATAGACCGATTTAATAGATACTGCTGAAGTTTCTGTACAGAATGATTTAATGGATAATGTTGAAGCCTCTGTACAAATGGATTTGATACACATTGCTGAAGTCTCTGTGTAGAATAATTTGAAACTTACAGGAGATAAGGGGACTCAAATAGAGGTAACACCTACCCACACTCCCCTAGTAGAAAAAGTTGCCAATCAGAAGCTTCACAATGAATTAATTCAAGTCCAGCATGAATTGGTCCAGTGTAAAAAGGAAGTAGTACCCTTACAAGAACATCAGGCACTACTAAAGAGATTCAAATAAATTTCTACAATTGAGGACGAAACCTTTGCCCAACTCAGGGAAGAAAGGAAAAAAGTGAAGAAAGCACATGATCAAGTGGAACAAGCTAAGAAGTAAACCAGTATGGTTTGCTCTCTTTACTCAGATGTATTGACTTGCAGGGCACCAACCAATAATTATGCTTTATTCTTAGTGGAAAGGTATTTATTGTTGAAAATCAAGGCTGTCAGGGTAGGGAAGCCCACTACTTTTAAAACCATTAAAGAATTTCTCCAATATTGCAATGAGCAGGATGAGCAGGTCCAGCATATTTTGTGTGAATTTTATTTACACAATTTATTTCTAGAGAAGGATAGGGATAGTAACCCCAACCCATTCATATGGGACGTTCAGTTCCAGGATTTTTTTTCCTTTACCAAAAAATAGACTAGATGAGCTAAGGCCTACAACACCTTTCAGAAAAGAGAGCATGTCCTAGATCTATGGGTCAGAGGGGAACCTACTAAAACCCTATTCTTGTTTACCCAACATAAGAAATTCATGCAATAGAAAGGAGTGATATCCAAATTGGGACCTATTCACAAGGATATTATGCAGAATGGGCGGGCATACTTCCAGGACATTCAGGAAGAAGCATTAGCAGCAACCAAACATAGATGGCTAGCCTCTACAAATAATGTGAAGAACAGAGAACCATTTGGGTATAGGAACTTCAAAGTTGTTTCTTCCAGGTTACTTCTGTACAACAACCTAATTTTGAACATGGTTCCTACATGGATAGGGTGCAGATATAGATGCCCCATCATATGGCACCCCCCTGAAGACTATCATCATGATTATGAGTTATCAGAGGGGAACTCAAAATCAACATTTGAAAATATAAAATAGAGACATGGCTTCATACTTTACAAAGAAGAGGTATATACTGCATTTTCTTTAACCCAGCTAAACCTCAACCATTTGTTTGCACGAGCACCTGCAAAAAGGTAAGCAGGGGAGTATGTTGGGCCAAGAAGAAGGTACGTTTCACCCCCATCTTTACCATGATTTGTCATTTAATTTTATATATTTTCCCTTCATCTTAACAATAAAGTAAAGAAAAATAATGCAAAAATAAGGTAGATTGAATTAGTGATAAAAGGTGTGTTTAATAACATAAAAACTGATTTGTCACTGTCTTTATTGATAGGGAAGAAAAACAGCCAAACTATTGAATAGGATGACCAAAAGACAGCATACAAGGAAGGTGAATGGAATCGTATCGGCTCCTATGAATCAACGGAAGATGTAGAGGCACACCTACTCTTGGAGTGCTCAATCGATAGCCACAAAGCAGCATGATCTCATAATGAGAAGGATCCGTTACTAATTTTGAATTCGCCTTTAAGCTATAAAAGGCCGAAGGTGAACAAGGCGAGGGACAAAATGTATTATAATCTTCCTGTAATAAACGTATTCGGACAGAATCATCAAGTTTGTGCTAATGTATTGCTCTGCGGATTAATGAAGAATTTTGCGTTTTTAGGATAAACAACTTTTGAGTATTCCTTAGCAGTAAGCTTCTAGAGGCTTCAGGCCTAGCCCTAGGGGTTCTCCTACTACTTCTGTGCTATATGTTTATTTACAGAATTTTCATTTCCAGTTATCCATTGCATTTCATAACATTATCATTTAATTGGTTAATCACAAGCGTGAGATGTTATAACTTCCTTTTCACTAGACTAGATTTATCATTCATGTCCTCTTATCTAGAATTGATGGTTTTACATTTGTTAGACTGGTTTCAGCACGGTTGTTGTTCAATTCTGCGTATAGTTAATGTTTGGATCTTTTCATCATAATTATGAGTGTTTGGTTGATATTTAATTCTGAATGATGCTATTAGTTGATTAAAAGAGAATTCCATTGCAAAATCTAGAATAATTGATTGTTGTTAAATTCATTAAGGTAGCTGTTCAATTCATCAAAGCGTGTTGTTCAATTGCAATCTATTCTTTTCAGTCTTGAGTGGTTATTTCTGCATAATCATAGAATAGAATTAGCTCCTTTGAATAGTCTGAAGTATTTCATAATTCACTTTCAAGTTGGTTTGATTGAACTTAGAGAATTAAAAAATCTTCCTTATAGCGATTTAGAGCAGTTAACCTCCGATGTCACTTGCATATATTTTGCTTACACTCTTGAAATAACAAGGCTTGACCTGGGTTCATAATTAATGAAAATCATTGAGGTTACCTTTAAAACAATCACCTTCATGACTCAACAAGTGCTTCCACCAATGTTGTAGGTAGTTGTATGGCATGATGTTATTTCTACAAGAGTTGAATATGCTGCTACAGGGGATAAAGATGATGCTACAGGTCCTAGAGGTGTTTGGACATGTTATGGTTGTTGCTTGAGGAGCTGGAGGTGTTGGTATTAGTACGAAGGTTAGAAGAATATGTCTTGCATGTCATAGAATTGTTCTTATCCTATTTCATCAGTTTCATACTTGACACAGAGGCTTGGAGGTGTGTTCAGAAGTTGAAAAGGTGTTCCATCAGTTGGAAGAGCTTATAGACTGAAGATCCTTTGGTTTACTTTAGTTTTAGCCTCATTCGCATGGAGATAGTGTCGTGGGAGCGACTGAAAGGCTTTAGTCACTGGCATGCAAGCCCGTGGGAGAGATTATAGCTCCAGTCACATGGATTTAGAGTTATGGGAGATACTGGATGATTTCATGATAATTTCTCTGCATTCCTTGTGTTGATCAACTAATTTTTTTGTTGTGGCGACATCCTCGATCATAAATTTTCGGTTTATGGTTTGAAAAGTTCATGGGACCTCCAGAAGCTGATAAAAGTTGAAAATATAAAAAGGAAAGTGGAGTTAGTGGTTTGATAGAGTCAATGAGATGAATCCATATCAAATGAAGCATATAAACATGATTTTTGAGCTCAATAGTTATGTGTAATTGTTGAGTTGGGAATTGGAGTTCATCTTATATTGGAGGAAGCTTAATGCCAGCATGGTTGATTGTTTAGTGGTGTTAATGGAGTGAGTGTGTGTGGAGAAGAGTGTGCAAAATATGTGAGCCATAGTATTAGGATTTTTTGAATGAGTTTGTAGTTGTAGTAGCAGTAATATGAAGTTTGTTTCAACCATATGTTTATGTAGCCAGTGAGGTGTTGATGTGTGGATTGGAGTAGAGTCACAGGAGATTCTTTTGATCTATGTGTGGATATTTTGAGAGGAGTTTTTTATTGTAGATAGTGCTGAAAATTTTCTATTCAATTGTGCTTTTATGCTATCTTATAGCAATGCTCATGTTGAGAAAGTTTAGGAGTCTAATCTGAAAATATATGAAACGAGGCTCACATGGAGGAAGTGAAGGTATGGAGGCTTTGAGTATACAATGACTTGGTAGTTTCAATAGAAGGAATAGTTTTTTCCATGCAATGGTGATTGGATAGTTCGATAGAAATTCAACGAGTATAATTGGTCTTGATAGTACCAACAAATCAGATTTTGTAGAGTTAATTGTTAGTTCAGGAGTCACCAGACGAGGATCATTGATCGTCGTGGCCTTTAGTGGATGGTAGTCCATAGACCCGTGAGAAAAACTATTTCATGTCCGATAGGTGCTAGTATACTATGAAATAAGTTGAGTCTTCTAGCTCATGGGATTGAGTTGATCCATGTATAATTTTTTTATCATATAATAAAAGAATTGAGCAGTGAAACAACATGTTGTACTGTACAACAACCCTCCCCATTTTTAAATTTTAGAATAAATCCCATTTAAAAATAGGTCCCCTTTTTTTATTACGCTGTAAAGCGTTCTTATTTGAAAACAACCTACCTAAAGTGCCACCTGTACCATTATGTACCGTTGATTTTCATGTTAGACGATTCAAATGATTTCAACCTTTGATTAATTACTGTTATTATTCAGTTATGAAAACGACTTTAAACTTCTTGAGCGGGCATTTGTTAGAGATGGGAGGCGTCTCCGATTACTTTCAGACTGTTTACGGGTTCCCAGAAGCTCAGAATACAGAGAATTTTCGACAGATTTATGAAATCTGCTACAAGCCTACAACTAAGAGACAAGTAAAAATGACAAATTATTGTTCTTTTCAGCCTGTGATTTTATTTATCTCTATAATCGATATTTAATGCAGGCACAACTTACATCCCTGATGGGCAACTTATTCCTACTTTCTTATTTTGTGAGTAAGAAGGAGAGGGGAGCCAGTATAGTCTAGGCTGCAGGTGTGTTTACCACACTTACTGGTCTGTTACAACAAACTATAGTGAGAGCTATGCCCTTGGACGTCTTTGTTGCTACAGTTGTAGCATGTGTGGCGGGGTTCGTCTTGAACTCATTTAATAACGTAAATCTTATTGCTGATGGTGTTTGGAAGGTCTGGATAGAGATCACATGCATAGGAGGTGTCTATGTGCTTACACAGGTTAGTGTGAAACAGGTCAAGATTTGAATCTTTTCAATATAGAAGTTGATTGAAGTACGTCAGTGGAATGCTAACAGATTTGTTTTTCTGCGGTTCTCTTTCTGTTGCAGGTTGTTTGGTCAACTTTTGTTCCGTATCTACCGAAGAGTAAATTTCTTGGAATAGTTTCAGCTGTATTAGTTCTGGTCTTGATTGAATTGGTGAGAACTTGATATGCATAATGGAATAGCAGACATATAAAATAGTCACCAACAGATTCAATCTTGTTGTGCATAATGGAGTAGCAGACATATAGAATAGTCACCAACAGATTCAATTTGTTTTTCGTTTCAGTGATTCCTGTTGCTAATTAAAGAAATAATTCGGCCCTACGTTATTTTTTTTATGAGACTTCTTGTTCCTCACTATTTCGAACCTACTAGATAGTAGAAATATGGGTAGGCTGATGAAATTCACCATTCAACATTTAGTAGGAGGTTACCTAGGGGAATTGTTTTTTTCCTTCTGGTTAACCTTAGACATACTGTTTCGGACTTTGTAGAGAAAAAAACAGACTCTGAATATCCATATGCTTGCCACTGTCACTACTTATAAAAGAACAAATTAAGAAAATAAATTTATTTACAAATTTCTTGTTATATTCTGTATTATCAAATCCTTGCAAGGTTCTTTACTCGTTTCCCTTCTGTTTTGTCATTTTAATGTTAATTTATACATTGCTCTTTTTTATTTAACAGGTGCGTTGGGGGCAGATGCCGAGTGTGTTAATGGATGTTTTAGAAGGCATTTCTGGTTGGGTAAGCAATGCTTCTTTTCATGTGGCCTCGCGTGTCCCAGTTGGTATAGAGTTTAAACTTTAGCCATCTATTGTATTCTTGAATGAAACAATTGAGAAATTTTCTAGAGTGTATAGAAAAATATCAATTCCTCTAAAATGGAGAAATAAAGAAACAAAAATACAAATCTAATTTAAATATCAAATTCTCTAAAATGGAGAAATAAAGAAACAAAGAAGAGTTACACCCTAATTCATTTATATAATAATTTTTGATTTTATGGATATTTGTTTTTAATCTAATATATTAATGGTTTGACATTGAAAAGGTTTAAAGGCTTTTGATATTGAAAATAATATTTTATTTTACATGGAGTAATCACGGATGCATGGAGAGAGGGATGAAGGTGGTATGGCAAATGTCATTACAAGTGCAATGTTTTATTACTTTTTCTTATCATTATGTCATAGGGTAAGTTTGGTGTACTAATCATTTAAACAATAATAAATTCTCAAATATGTTGGTCATTTCTTGTATGCATATTGGGTTTGGTGGATTGGGTTTTGAATTTGGAAAGTTTCTTCATTCTTCCACACTAGTTCATGATGGTGCTAGATGCATTTGAATTTGGTTATGTTAGTAGGTTTTGACCTTAACAAATCTATTTTTATATAACTATAAGCTCCAACTAGTTCACCACCTTAAAACTCAACTTCTTCATCAAGGCTTGGACAATGGCCTTCCAACATATCAACAAATTATATTATGAGTATTCTTGGAAGGTCTTCTAATGAATTAAGTTCATTGTACTTTTAGAGGATAACTTAGCTTCATAGACCCTTATTTGATATGAGCCTCCATATGCATCTAGCTACCAAAGCCTTCCCAAAATGATGCATATTCTTAAGCTCCAACTCCTTCACCACCTTAAAACTCAACTTACTCTATACTACTATTTCCTTTGTTACTGCTTTACAACGTTTCCTTTGCAACATATGGTGCAATTGCTAGTATATCTTTTTCCCTAAATAGAAATAAAAGATCCATAGATAAAAGGATGCATATCACATTTTTTTACAAAGTGTACAAACTTTAAAAAACTTTCCGATCCTATGCGTTAGAAGACATTTTAACATATTTTAACATATTAGAAAGACTTTATACTTAATAAAATGTTAGGATGAGTAGTAATCACAATTGGAAATTTGGAGAAGTTCTTTTAAAGAGTTGTTTTTTCTTTGAAAAATTTCGATGCGATCGTACTCAATCGCAATCACATTTCGGGTTAGTGTTAAGTATTTCATTTTTCTATCTATGACCGATGCGATGCGATTTATCGCAATCACGTTTTGGAAAAAAGTTAAACATTGCATTCCTTTCATTGTAAGTTTCGATGTGATTTGCACTCAATCGCAATCGCATTTTCGGAGATAGTATTAAACGGTCCATTTCATTTTAAATCTCCGATGCGATCGGGATTTGGTAGAAAGCGTTGTCGCATTTCCTTTCAAACAAATTGCGATGGGATTGTCGCCATTAGGGGAATTTTGAGGTCTAAAATGGGCCTCCTAAGAAAAATGTACAACCAAAATAAACTTTATAAGAACCAATAGGATTCAAGATGATGATGTCAACCATGGGGGATGATTCACCATTTTTTAAGTAAAAGGGTAAAAATATTAAAAATAATAAAATAATAAAACTACTTTTTCAACTCGTATTTTCAACTTATCTCCCAAAGTTTTTACTCAAATTTCGAGCGGGAGTACTCGTTGGATGCGAAATTTAATTCCTCATCCAAGGAGTACCCATGTTGCATACTTTTGATGAACTCTACTACACGAAAAATGAGAAATACATAAAAAACGTGATTGTAATCACGTTTTTTTTTTTAATGTATTTCTCATTTTTCGTGTAGTAGGACCCATCGAAAGTATGCAACATGGGTACTCCTTGGATGGGGAATTAAATTCGCATCCAACGAGTACTCCCGCTCGAAATTTGAGTAAAAACTTTGGGAGATAAGTTGAAAATATGAGTTGAAAAAGTAGTTTTTCCATTTTTCCCTCTAAAATTTGATGATGTCATCAAATCTTATTTGATTTTTTCCACTATTATTTTATAATTTCCTTAGGAGGCCCATTTTAGACCTCAAAATTCCCCTAATGAATCGGAAAATCGGCATGAATTATGTTGTATTATTTCGTGCACCATTGAAGACTTGCGATGCGATTATTACTTCACATTTATATTTATTCATCGCATCGCAAAGAATCAAAAGTGAATTTTAACATTTATTCCAAGGATGCACCGATCTCCGATTGTACGTTACCATTAATTGAAAATAAGACAAAAGATCATGGGTTATTTTGTTTTCAATGCGTGAATGTGACCCCTTGGAGGGAATTTATGTTGTAAATACGGGGAGATTAGATGGTAATTAAATAAACAAATCTTTGGATAGTTGTTCTCATTATTATGTTTTATTTCGGCTGAAGGCATTCATTTGAATTGCAAAACAAAAATTCGAATCCTTTCATTCTCATAACCAGAGAGAATTTTCTCGACACTGAAATGTCAAAGAGAAGAAGAAAATCTAAAGCTTCTCTTGTTGCAAAAGCCCCTGTATTAACCATGCCGCCCAAGGAGAAACCGGCGAGGCTCAAGCTAGTCACAGACACCTCCTGTCAAGGACTGGGGAAGATGACATGGGATTATGTATACAATTTGATTGAAAAAGAGAAACCTAGGGTTATTGTGCCTAAGGAAACTATTCCCGGTGAAGAAGATTCAGACTCTGACTCTGAATCTCATCTCAGTGCATTGGAAAATTCATTTTTACACCGAATCGTTGCCCGGGAAAACATTTTTCCCTACTATGATGTTATTAGATGGGTCATTGACAATGTGACCATTCAAAACAAGACTTTTGTTTTTGCCTCTATATCAGTGTTCGGGTCATTCAAGGCAGAAGATATTAAAGAAATGTACCACCTCCCCAACCCGCAAAAGACTTACAACAAAGATTTTCTTAAGGAATATGCTGCAGAACATCCAAGCCAGGCAGAGCCAATCAAATAATGGAGGAATAACCCCGAGAAGCATAAGCAAGAGGCATCATGTATGTACTCTGTGGAGTCTCTCTCGCCTCCATATTGTTATGCCGCAGCGATGATGTGTAGATTGTTAGGGAATGATAACTCTGCTAGGTTTTCTATTCAAATGGTCCCATTAATTCATTCTGCTGTTAGTTCTGAAATTATGGATTGGGCTGTCATTTTGTATGATAGGATAGCCAATCGAATTCTTGAGTACAGAAGAGACAAGAATTCAGGGAATTCCACCCCTTTCCATTTTTGTGCTTATATCTTAGACACCCTCTGTTTTAATTTTGAATTCCCCATGCTAGGTTGGAAGTGGACTCCAAAAGAACCTGTCCCTATTCACGTGTATCACAAATTCTTATGGAAGGAACATTTCAAACATCACATTTACAAAGTCTGCCATGGTTTCCTCATTCCAATTTACCAAACCATTTTTGGCCATTTCCCTCCTAGACTTTCCAATAACGCCAAGAATGATTTGTCCTCCATCGGAGATTGGTTCGAGGAAGAAAAATTCACTTATATCAGGATTTTTGGGAGTATTTTTGAGCCACATATCCTTCCCCTATACGTTCCAGATAAGCTGTTAGCTCAGGAGATTTCTTATCAACTGATAGTAGAAGGAATGTCTAGAATTTTGAAAATCAATAAAAATCTTATGTGGCCTACCTTCCCTTTTAAGTGTGGTGACTATACTCTTAATAGTTTCGCTCATGCTGAGAAAGAAGTTGGTAATATTTATGATCTTAAACTTTCAACGATTCCTGGAAGGCAATACGACCCAAGGCAAGTGGCATATGATTTTACTACCTCTGTTTCGATTGCTCGGTTCGAACATGAACTAGACATTTTTGATGATTTATTTGTTTTCGTGGATGATATATCCCAAGTTTTTGATTTAGCCAAGACCAAGTTGCAAGCTGAGGAAATGAAAAAGTTTTTTTTGTTTAGAATTCAGAGGTTACTTAAAGTGCCTCTTGATTAGTTGAGAGCTCCCACACAGGAGAAAGCATCACAATAGAAAGAAGCAGGAAGTACTTCTGGTAAAGGAGTAACAGGAGCTGATCTTGTTCTGTTGAAAAAGGATGACAACGGCAAAGTTGACACTGCCAAGATAGAAACAGTTGCTCAAAAATATACACAGAAGCCTTTAGTTCAAACAGAAAAAGAGAGTGCGAGTAATGAAGCCCATGTACATATTGAGAAAGGAAGCACAAAAAGTAAAAACACTGAACAGGCACCCAAGAATGATATAAACAATAATGCAGGTTCTCAACTTGGAGGACAAGTAGATACTAAACTGGTTTTTTCTTCACATTTACTGAGCCAATATCAACAATTTGCCTAGTATATAGGACTACAAAACACTCCCCAAGTTGATAATCCCAAAGATCAGGATGTAGAAATAATTCCTGAAAACCCCACAGGAGAAATTATGCTAAAGATAGAAGAAATCCCTCCTTTAGATATATTCTACAGTCCCAAACATAGGGCCGTGGTGAGAAAATAGAGAAAAAGAAGGAGAACGGATCAAGATTCACTTTTGGCATCACAGGGGGAATTTCTAAATGTTGTTTATAAAAATGCTGAGGGGGATCCATCTGAGGATCTCACCAAATTGTCTCAGTATGCAGGTGCCTATAGTGTTGCCACTATAGATAAAGCTTCTGAAGTTACACAGATGGTAAAACAAAAGGATGTGCAAATTGCTATTTTTGAAGAACAGGTTGCAGGAAATCAACAAAAGATTATTCAGTTGGAGCAGCGATTACAGGATGCAGAACTCAGAACTAAACAACTAGAAGAGCAGCTCAGCCTTGAAAAGAAGAAGATTGATGAACAAGCCTTGGAAAAACAACAGAAGTTGAATCAAGAGGTAGAAAAGCTACAAAATCTTCTACAAAGTGAGAGAAATTCAAAGATTGAACAAGAAAAAATGTTCCAATCAGCATTGGACAAGTTCAGGGATGATCCTAAGTTAGCTCAATTCATAACTAAAGCTCTTGAAATAAACAAACTGCTATCTCAACAGTTAAATGGATTTTGTCTAAAGTTGACACAAATTGAGCCTTTGTGCGAAATAACATCATCTTTGATAGATAAATCAGTCACTCTTAGGCAAGAAATTGATGATGCTGATGATTAAATTTCTGAGTTCCTTTCATGGCAGGATACAGAGCAGGGACGAAAAGCTAATCTTCCTAGAATTGAAGAGAGACACAAGGAAATTTTATTTATGGAATGGGAACAACAGTTAATGAAATCAGAAAGAGCCATATCAAGGGCTAAAGTTTTAATGAATAATACAACACAATTAATTAATGACAGCTTGTACACTACCAATTTGATCTCAGATTGTGCCCCAAGCAAGTTACCTAAAGTAAAAGAAGCTGATTCTAGGTGGAAGGAAGTGATAATCAATAAAAATCAACAGATTAGCAAACTTCAAGGAATTTCATGGGATATTATGTGGACTTATCTGATCAAGCCACACAGCCAACAGATGGCCATCAAATTCCTTTCGAATGTTATTCATTGTATCATTCTTGAATTCTCTGATGCTACATACACTGGGCAGTTACATTCAAAAATGAGTCGGCCAACAGAAGTCCAAGATATGCTCAATATCTACCACCTTCGCGCATCCACCTCAACTGATGATCAATGAGTCGGTTTTTATCAAGCTCGCATTTCTGTTTCAGATATTTTTTAATTAAGATAGATTGTAGGAATAGTTTTAGTTATTTTTTGTTAGGTACCTATTTAAACCCCTTTCATGCATTTAGAAAGAGGTCCTGAATTTGTAATATTTTGACTTGGAGATTACATTTCTGTACTCCATTGACTCCTATATTTTTATGAAGGATCACATCTAGTGATTATGTGCGGAATTATCTTTAAGAATTGCATTTATGTACCTTGGAGTTGATTTTACATTAGAATTGCTGGATTTGAGTATCAAATTGCATTTGAAAGTATCGAGATGGATATGGTATTTCTATCTATTCACTGTTAATTTCTTTTGTTGTATGATATTCTCTTTTAAATTGCTATCTTTTATGTGTACTTGTTTCACAATATTTCTTTATATATATATAATTTCTGAGTATATTGGAAATATTTATCTTTTATAGTACATGCAAGCGATATATAATGATGAATGCAATATGTTATTTTAACTCTGTTTAATTTCTTAAACAGAGTTATATTTATTTTTTGCTGCACATTTCAATTAAGCTGTAATACATTTTTATGGTTATTGATTATTTGAAACAATTTAAAGTTGTATTCACATTTGATGCCCGGGTTAGTTTTAGAGTTATTTCATCAGTATTTAAATTAGATTAGATAGTTTTATTTTAGTCATTTAGTCCCATTTTCACTCATCCAATCATTCCATTACCAACCCATTCAAATTATTAGGAAACTGGTCCTATAAATCCAGTCGAAGCCACCATCCCAAATGGAAAAGGAGTTTTCTTAAGGTCTCGACTGGGTGGTTATCCCCCGATGTTTGAAGCTGCGATTTTCGAGGCTTCAACACAACAGTAGGGTGGCTTTTTTTCCAGTGAAAGGTTTTCCACCATAAATACTTGTGTCCATTGTGTGATTTCTTTTTATGGTTGCATGTTTATTTTTGGTGCTCTAATCTCTGATTATGTGTTTCATTTCATGAATTCTTAAAGTAATTGGAGAAAAAAATTGAAAGTGCCACATTATTGCTTCATGCACCCCCCCAAAGAGTGATCTAGTTTCCAACAATTGGTATATGAGCATGGCTCTCGATTATAGCTTGATCGAATTAGAGAAGATCTTGGAGATTTTGGAATAATTTTTGCAAATTTACCGAAATGGACCAGCAAGGTATTCCAGTACTTCACGAAGATAAATTTGCAACTTGGAGATTAAATTTGGATGCATAATTTTTATCCGTTAATGAAGATATTTTTCTATCATTTGAATATGGATTTAAAGATAAATCAGATTATTTAGCCAAAAATATTATTTTGAATAGTATTTCAAGATCTGATAGCATGCATGTGAACCATTTTGTGACAACCAAATAAATGTTGGATAAGTTGTAGAACTTGTATCTTGGAGGAAAAATGCATTTTTCAGAAATGAAGAAAATGCAAAGAATTCTACTTTTATTTCTATAACAAATCAATCCTCCTCACAAGAATCTAAGGCACTAGTGATAACAATGAGATATCAAGCATAAATATTTAAGATGAATCAAAGATAATGGCGCTTGAAGCATAAATTCAAAGATTGAAGGCTAAATTAATTTAAGCAAGAGAAGAAGTAGAGAGGCTCAAAACTAGTGCTAAAGTTTCAACAAGTAAATTTGAAAAGGTTGGAGCAGCTAGTGGTAGCAATAAAATGGAGAATTAGCAAAAAAATATCGAGCCATGCATAAGGCAGAAAAATAAGAGAAGGAGGTCCAAGAAGAATAGTAGAATTGTAAAGTGTTATAATTGTGGAGTTCGTGGACACATAGCAGCAATTTGCATAAATGGAGAGATTAGTATCTCTCATCAAAAGAAGAATCCAAAGGAGAAGCTACATCAAGCATGCATACAAAGGAAATATCCATCCATTAGGTATACTAGTCATTTTTATGGTTACTATTTCTCATGCAATAATTTTGGCCATAGGGCTATTGACTGCAGGGAACATGCAAGGAATGGAAATTATACTAATAGAATACATCACCCTATTCCTCTATTACTTGGTAAAATTAGATGTTTTATGTGTGAAAATATTGGCCACAAGGCTAAGGATTGCAAGCTTACCATGCGTTTCAAGAGATCCAACCAAAGAGAGGAGAATATGCAAGGCCAACCGCATAAGAAGAAAAAGGACCAGTATATGAAAGTTTGGAGGAGAAAAGAGCAACAAGGATCTCCCACCAAAAATTGAGGCTTGCATGGCCTCAGGGGGAGCATATGTTTGCATTATGAGTTGCATGAAAATTTTTAATTGTGCAACCATATGGGAAAGTGTATGAGAAAAAAAATATGCATTTTTAGAGATGCATGTGTTTAGTGGGAGTCCATGAGGTTTGAAGCATAATTTTTGTTTTTGATCTATTTATATTATGAGTATGTTTTTAGTTGGAGCATAATCTACATATGTTGATTATTTTGGAGTAGCTATATGTTTTGGTTTTTGTTGATTCTAATGATGATATGGAAACCCTGTAGTATTTTTATGTGAATGGTTAAGGTGTGAAGAGGGATCACACATTCAGGGGGAGCATTTGTACTTCCAAATGGATTTGGAATGTGTTGGAATTGTGTTTAGGAATATTTTTGTTGTTAGTGTCACACATTGCATGTTGGATGAGATAGTATGGTTGCATGGAAAATTTGGCATGCTATTAATGTTTTTCATTACCATATTATATTCATGTGTTTTCATGTTTATGTTTGTTTCCATCGAGATGCTATGTTGTGTTGGAGATATTTTATCTGGATTATGCATATTATTGCTTATGTTTTTATTTCTAGATGAACCAAACATGATGCATGTTATCACTTCGTAAACTTCCCTAGGCTGAAGAGAGAAATTTCAAAGGTAACAACAAACCACTTTTAGGCCAGAATCTAGCCCTTCTAACCTTGGATAGGGCTCTCTCACTTAATTTGGTCAACTGATCTAATATTAGGCTAGGTATAATGCTCAATAAAGTCTGATTTTCAAAGCTCTGTTGATGAGAAAATAGACAGATCTATTGGGCACGAAATCTTGTCAAATTAAATATTTTTCCAATGATATAATGAAGAAAGTAAGGGTTTCTTCATAGGGGAGCAGTTTCTTGTGATACTTTTTTCTTGAGTTATTTATTCTCTTGATGAAAATATGTTATCGTTAGATGACCCTTGTCCATCCGATATTTTAAATATTTAATTCTCTGGTCCCTTTCATCAACTTCCACTTCCTTAGGTCTGCTTTCTTATTCAACAACTAGAACAGGTGTAGGTGTAGGATCTATAGAAAATATCTTGGTTGAAGCTCTTTTTCTCGATACCCTAGCCATTGTTTCTACCTCAGGTGAAATGTGAAGCTTCTTGGCACTTCTTTTATCAACTAATTCGATCTTAGTCAAAGGATTTTTGACTGAGCTAGTTGCTACAGGTGATTGCAGCAAATGGGGTATCTTTCTTAGTCCTCTGGCTGTTAGAATATTGCATTATCCACCTTGAAGAAACCAAAATTTCCTACCATGATTGCTCCTTGTTTTCAAATTCCTTTAACACCAATAGTTTATTCAATAAAAAATGAAACAAAGTAGCTTCAATCTAATCTCCCTTTGTTTGAACTCTGTCAACCATCTTGCAAAGAATCCTAAATAAATAGCAAGGAAGGTTCAGATGTTTTCTACTTGTAAAATGCATTAGGAGCCTAATATGACAACGATAAAATTTAATGGACCTCCCTTCACATGTGAAATGCCTTTGAATCACCTTCAATAGTTTACTATGGTGGTCTTGTATATAGATTCTTGGAACAACAAGCCCATACCCTGTCTAGTATTTTGGTTTGAGAAAGTATTTGAAATTAACCAAATCAAACTCCATACCCTTAAACGATTCCTCACCATTAAAAGGGATCTGAATGGCATAAACTATTGATTAGGATGTGAATGGAAAAGTAAGTGCTCCCATTTTTTCTTGCAAACCATCAAAACCCTTGGTAAACTCCTTAGTCAATTGTAGATGGTACCCCTGAATCTTTTCACAAAACCTCATACACCCCACTTGCTCAAAAGCCATCCTGATGGCTGGATCAAAGGAGTCCAAGTCAAGTATTACCTCGTATATCGTTGATGTAGCCTCACTTCATTGTGTGCATAATGTAAACTTGGGTCCATAAAAGTATTGGTTGATGATAGATATATAAGAGTCATATCTCATTTCTACATTCTTTTCATAACCTTGTACTTGCTCCATGAAGCATTACATTGTATTGTACTATATTGTATATCATGTCCAAATTCAGTTAGAGTCACGGCCATGAGGATTATCCTTTTGCATTTGAAAAGGAGGCTTATGCAACAGACAAAGCTTTGATTGCAGCTCCATTACATTCTTAGGGGGAGCATGTTCAGTTTAGAGATGACATGGCATTGGCAGAGATATGTTTAGACGTTTTTTTCCTTGTTTCCATGCTTATATTCTAGGAGATACTTCTTGGGTTGGATTAGTATGGTGTTGAGTATGACAGGGGGAGCACTACTCTCTTGCAGAACATTATTGGAATTTTTCTTTAGTGTTTGTATGGACCTTTCCCATTGATTTCAAAGGGAGAGATATTTTTCATTGTTGAGTCAACCTCACATGTTGTATTTAGGTTGACATAAATGAGAAAGGGGGAGTTTTTTGGCATTATAGTGTTGGCATTAATTTCAAAAGGTTGGAGATGCTGCTAGTCATATGCATGTGTGATGAGTACTTGATGATGTTTGTTGGCTTGATGATCATGTTAGTTGGCATTGATTTCAATGCACTTATGACTAGACCTAGTAGAGGTTGAGTAGAGATGGATTCCACATGTGATGTTGGTTTGAGGTTGGAATTTTATGTTGTTTGGAGATGTTGTTGCTGCAGGAGGTCAGAGTGCTTCTTTAGATGCTGCATATGTATCTACATGTCTTGGAGACATTGGATATGATTCTATATGTGATGAGTTGTGGCTGCTTGTATTGGAGGTGCTTCCACCAGTGTTGGAGGAAATTTTATGACATGATGTTGCTACTACAGGAGTTGGATATGCTACTACAGGGGATAGAGATGCTGCTATAGGTACTGGAGTTGTTTGGACAGGTTGTGGTTGTTTCTTTAGGAGTTGGAGGTGTTGGTATTAGTACGAAGGTTGGAAGAATAGGTTTTGCATGTCTTGGAATTTCTCTTAGTCTATTTCATTAGTTTCATACTTGACATAGAGGTTTGGAGGTGTATTCAGAATCTAAATAAGGTGTTGCATCAGTTGACATAGGTTCTGGACTCAAGATCCTTTGGTTTACTTCATTTTTAGCCTCAATCACATGGAGACATGCCTGTGGGAGCGATGGAAAGGATCCAGTTGTTGGCATGCAAGCCTATGGGAGCAGTTATAGCCTCATCCGCATGGATTCAATGTTATGGGAGTGAATGAAGGATTTAAAAAGAATTTCTCTACATTCCTCGCACTAATCAACTAATTTTTTTGTTACGGTGACATCCTTGATCATAAATTTTCAGTTTATGGTCAGAAAAGTTCACGGGACCTCTGAAAGCTGATCAAAGTTGAAAATATCAAAATTAAATTAATGGAGCTAGTGGTTTGATAGAGCTAATGAGTTGAATCCATATCAAATCAGGCATATGAATAGGATTTTTGAGCTTAGTAGTTATATTTAATTATTGAGTTGAGCACTTGAGTTCATCTTTATATTGGAGGAAACTCAATGCTAGCATGGTTGACTGTCTAGTGATGTTGATGGACTGAGTTTGTGTGGAGAAGAGTGTCCAAACTATGTGAGCCATAGTATGAGGATTTTCTTAATCAATTTACAATTGTAGAAGTAGTGAGCTAAAGTTGTTTTCAGTCATATGTTTATGCATTGAGTGAGGTGTTGATGTGTGGATTGGAATAGATTTGAGGATATTTTGTTTCTCCTTGTGTGGATATTTTGAGAGGAGTTTTTTATTGCAGCTAGTGCTACAAATTTTCTATTCGATTGAGCTTTGATGTTATGTTGCTACAGTGCTCATGTTGATCAATTTTTAGGAGTCCAGTATGAAAATATATGAAATAAGGCTCACATGGAGGAAGTGAAGGCATGGAGGCTTTGAGTATACAATGACTTGGCAGTTTTAGTAGAAGGAAGAGTTTTCTCCATCCAATGGTGGTTGGATATTTTGGTAAAAATTGGGAGAGGCTCATTGGTCATGATAGTACCAACATATCAGATTTTGAAGAGTCAATTGTTAGTTCAGGGGTAACATGGTGATGATTTTTGATCATGGTGGCCTTCAGCAGATGGTAGTCCATAGATCCATGAAAGAAACAATTTCTTATCTAATAGGTGCCAACATAATTTGAAATAATTCGAGTCATTCGAATCATGGGAGTGAGTTGATCCATGTATAATTTTTTCAACATATAATAAAGGATTTGATTAGCGGAACAACAATAGGGTGGGTTTTTGCTCCGTGAAGGGTTTTACACCATACATACTTATGTCCATTGTTTGATTGATTTTTATGGTTGCATGTTTATTTTTGGTGCTCGAATATTTGATTATGTGTTTCAGTTCATGCATGCTTAAATTTTAATTAATTGAAGAAAAAAAATTAAAAGTCCCACACTACTGAGTCACCCCTACCTCTTAGTAGTGATCTAGTTTCCAACAGTAAAGATGAATTTTGTGTGCCTCGGTAGGCCAAAGAATCCTCGACCAATGAATGGTGGGATATACGGTAAATCCTAGAGGTGTGTGCCCTTTGTTAAGGTGAGCAATCCTCAACTGGTGTATGGTGGGATATATGGTAAATCCTGGAGGATGGAGTCTCGATTAGGCCTAGGAATCCTCGACCCGTGAATTGAGGGAGTTATGATAAAGCCTAGAGACTATGAGGTAGGAAATTCCTCATGCTGTAGGTGGATAAATCCAGTGGAATCCATGATTTTTTAGGCCCTAGTGATCTGGTGGGGATTGTGGTAAATCCTGAGGAAACCTGGCTCAATTTGGTTTGAATTCCTACATTCATGATTAGAATATGGCACATGGGTGATTAGGTTAAAGAAATCTTTGGCTAAGCCAATATATGGTCGAGTGGTTTGAGGAAGTCCCAAAACTTGTTGGCTTTTGCATTCATTAATAAGAGCTTCTTCACCTCATTATTTCATGTGTAAATGTACTTGTTTATATGTGGATTTTATGGATGTTATATCCTTGTTATTTTTGTTGGTTATATGTTGGTTATGAGAATGTTTTATGACATACTTGATGTGTGGTTCTCATCATGTTTTGGTCAGAAAATGAATGTACAATGTATATATTTCCTAATAGATGATAATAAATCTATTGTGATAAGGAAACAATGCTTCTTTACGATTCTCAAATAAGTATGAGACCCCTATGCTTAGATCTAATTTTATGACTTGTAGATTACATATTTGTGACATGGTTGATGAAATTCCTTTCATGGCTAGTAGGGTTCAGATAAAGTATTTGTATCAAAGTTTTCATTAGTAACTTTGTTCCCATGTTAGTTATCATTTATGAGTTTTTCATGAAGTTTTGGGCAGTGGCCTGAGTCCTGGCCCTGAAAAAGTTGCACAAAATCTGGGGTTGCTGGCACATAACTAGCTGGAAAATTTCATAGTTGTTGGCATGCCTTCCTGTGGGAGCATCTGGAAGGCCTCAATCACTTGTAGTGCTTGTCATGGGAGCAAATGAGGGTCCAAGTCAGTCAAATGATGAGTTTTCTCAGGGGTTGACCACATAGAAGGGTTGGTTGGCTCCTGAGAGATCTGTAGTATGTATGGAAGGTCATATTGGTGGTGTTATGTCGGTTCCACTTCCTTAAGGTGAAATAGGTGTTTGAATTACACAATAGTAGCCTCTCGTAACCTGTTTACCCCACGGACTGGTTAACTTGAGTAAATGTGGTAGGAGGCTGTTACAGAGTGGTAACATAACATGGTTCACCCCTTGGACTATATGGGTGGTGTGTTGGTCATGCATACATGTCGATTGCATATGTGTTGTGTATGCATGATGGGGGTCATGGTTGCGGTTGTGTCGCCATGTGAAATTTGATGGTGTTGATGTTAGATGTGTTTATCATGAGTGTATGTCGGCTATGCATGTTAGTTTTTATATGTTGTTGTGCATACATTGACATGGTGATAGTTGTCGTGCATGAGCTCATGGTATATGGTTAGTATGGTCATGCATTGATAATTGGATGATGGTTGAAATGATGTTTATATACTGTTATGATTATGTTTATACATGTATCATGCTAATCAGGTTGATCTTGCAGATGAGATATCCTCCCCTAAACTATATTGAGATATGTTTATTATGTTATGTTTGGGTTTAGCTGACATGGTATATTGCAGGAAAGAAATCAAATGTAACTACCAAGATGGTAGAATATATTTCATGAGATTACCCCTATGGATAATTTGAGTAGTGTGGTGGTGGGAATTCTTTTGACTTAGCAAACACGTTGAGAAGTTTGAAGGCATAAATAAGAATTTGTAAGGAATATAATGACAAGATCATGCAGGCACATGAGAAACAAGCAGAAGTTAATGCAATATTCCTTTAGAGTTTGTCGGAATTGTAGAGAGAGCGACCTATTCGGATCAGCCATGGGAAGGAGGATAGGAATAATGGGGCATATGGAAGTAGGTATCATGGTGGTCATAAGTCGGATAGAGATGACATGATCAAAGATGGAAGGCTCTTGGATACTCCAGATAGGAGAGGTGATGGACACAGGTTCTATTTTGGTTATGGTTTTGACACGCACTATGATCATCATCGTTATCATATTTACAAGAGGAGTGATAGGGGATATCTGCCAGAAGAGTTCAAGAAAGCAAAGCCACCTACCTTTGATGGGGATATGAAGAATCCAGAAGATGCATAAGCATGGTTACTTGGGATGAATAGATTCTTTGAGTTGCATGAGTACATAGAGAACATGAAGGCCATAATATTTATAGTCAATATCAAAGGGAAAGCAAACATATGGTGGGAAGATGTGAAGCGGGTTAGAGACATTAAGACAAAAGAGTTGAGTTGACATGAATTCAAAAGACTCTTCAGGAAGAAATACTTGTCAGATAGGTACTATGATAGTCAAAACTAAGGAATTATATGAGTTAAACATGGGATCGATGACATATGAGGAGTATAGGACCAAGTTCTTGGAGTTATTGAGTTATGTATTGTATATTAAGGATGAAAAGGCTAAAGGTCAAAGATTTGTTAGTGGATTTACATTATCATTTAGAGATCAAATTGAGTATGATGAGGCTTGGTCAATTGAGGAAGTTATTAGGAAATTGAAGCACTGTTATGAGAAATCAAAGCATAAGAAAAAATATCAACAAGGTTGGAAAGGAAAATTTAAATCTAAAGGTAAATTACAGTCGAAAATAACAAGATCTTGAGATGCAGAAGATAAAGAAAATGTTGCACCTAACAAGAAGTTCGATGTAGTTATGCAAGGACATGGGCCACAAAAACATAATAGAGGTGATGGTACAAGATGAATGTAGTGCTGGAAATGTGGTAAGGAGCATCTAGAAAGGGATTGTCTGCAGAATCAGGGTGGTAGGCCTCCGGTTTAAAGTGCACAGGAGGCGCAAACATTTGGGGATGTTGGGAATAACATTCCTTGGATCTATGCAACATTAGATAATAGGTAGGCAGATCAGAAAGAATATATCATTGAGATGGATGGTAAGCATTGTGATCAAGTTATTTCTATTTTGATTGAACTTGGATCTAATTATAGTTAAGTTAACCCTGACTTGGTGGATAAGTGTGATGTTGAGCCTCCAATTTGTCATAATTTTGTTGATGAAACCATCCATTTTCACATCATTCCATTCACCCATTGTCATAATTTTTAACCATATTTCTTCATAAACGCACCAAATTACCACATACATGTTTACATGGTTTATTATTATTATTTCTATTATTTTTAATGACTTAAATAAAATTATGCATGGTTTTACTAATAATAGTTTGACAGTTCAAGTTTCTACAGTTTCCGCAGCTGTCTCCATGGTTGAGGTAGTAGCACCACTCTAGAATAAAATTTGAAACATGGACATTGTTTCTAGAAGCTCCAATATAGATTGTTGTTGGTCAAATTCCACCCAGCTCGCACATGTGGACCTCCAGGAAAAGATCAAGGGAAAATCGCGATAGTTTTGACCAGTAAACTTCAAACGCATTTTATGAGAAAAAAAAAGTGAATATCTCAAAAAAAAAGATGGGTTTTGTTCAGCATGGGCCCAATCAAGTTCTTTATGAACAATTTTTCTGAATTCGTTACCATTTGGGAGATATTTCAGGTTATTTGGAGCCCTATTTTGTAGTTGCGTGAGCAAACATTGTGCCCATGTGTCATTAAATGCCCAGTCAAGCAAACAGAGGTTGGAATGGATTGTGCTTCATCAAATTTGTGGAAAATAAGTTTCCATTCAGTTCTAATCTTTATCCATATAAATTTCCATGAATTTACATTGCAACCCCTGTATAAACACTCCATTGAAACAAAGAGAGGAGGTTAATTTTCTGAAGCACAGTGTGAAGTTTTAAAACTTTGTTTTCCATTATTTTTTAATGAAGAAGTACCTTGAAGACTCGATGCGTAGCTAACTATTAGAGTAAATATTTAACCGCCTATTTGTGGAGGGCCCCTGCAGACAGTGAAGGTTCTGCATTTTATGTTTTTAATGTAGTTGTTTTCATGTTTTCATTTTATCATTTGATTTAGTTATTTTCAAAATTCTGATTTGTCATTTACTGTAGTTGTTTCCAGAATTCCATTTTGTCATTTGATGTATATGTTTACATAGATTTCCTTTATCATTTGATGTAGATTCATCAGTCTTCCCTTTCAAATTGTTAAATTGCAGAGTGATTCATAGTTTTTCTTCCAGCGCGGTAGTAGTTTTACAAATTCATGTGTGGTTTATTTCAAGAGAATTGAGTGATTTATTTTCCAGTTTATGGATAGTTTTATTTTAAGAGAATGAGTGACTTATTTTCAAAACATTACTAATTGAGTGATTTTCTTTCATAATATGAGTGCGTTCTTTTCAGTTCATGAGTGCTTTCTTTTCAAGAACTATAGTGATTTCTTTACAAGTTTCATTACCATAACATTTCATTTCAAAAACATAAAAATGTATAAATTCCCTTTTCTAGAATTTGATTTTATCTTCGTACACGATACTGTAGAATTTTTAGAAACTAACAAATTAGTTAAGATTTCTTCATAAGATAGAGATGATTTGTTTCAGTTTTTGCAAAATAGAAAGCATGTTGATTTTTTAGAACTTAGTTGTAATTTAAAGTTATTTCATTAGGAAAATAAGAATAAAAACATCCTTAGAAACAATCTCTACAAATTCAATAATCACGCCAATAAACTGAATTAGAAGAGGCTTCTAGCACATATAGTGCACTTTCACTTCAAAAGTTTACCAACTTCGACAGATAATTTATGATAGCAATTTAAGAACATTAAATTGACTAGACATGTGGTTTGAATAAAGAAGTGCATGCAAAATCTTGGTTAGTGTAATTGGATACAGATACAAATAAAAGATTTCATCATTGGGTAAGAGCTTATACATTCAAGTTTAATAGTATGCCTACATCACCACATTTGAATGTATTTCTGTTGGGATTGTGTAGTATGCTATTGGGTATGGACTGGTTATATCTTCACAAGACTAATGTAGACTAATATGATAAGGTTGTCGAGAGTTTGGATGAAAATGGAGAACAGAGAATCTTACAAAGTAAGAAGAAAGAAACATTAGTTAGAATGGTGACAAATATGCAGGAAAAGCACAGTCGCAGAAAAGGGTTTTGTGTTATTTGCAATGCATATTTCCAGTGATAAAGGTAAGGAGGATGAGTATGAAGAGATATTAAGCAGGCACCCAATCTTGTAGCAGTTTCAGGATATGTTTCGAGAAAATATTTTAGAGTTGCTGCCTCACAGGGAAGTAAAATTTTATATTAAGTTGGTACCAGGGGAAACACCATCATCAAAGGAACCATCTAGAGCTAATAGAGTGAAATTTGTAGTTGAAGGAAATGATTGAAAAAGGGATACATTATGCCAAGTGTATAGCCATTGGTCCACCAGTGTTGTTTGTGAAGAAGAAGGATGGTACTCTTAGACTATGCATTGATTCCAGATAATTGAACAAGGTGACCTTCAAGAATAAGTATCCATTACCGAGGATTAATGACTTGTTTGATCAGTTGAAGGGATAAGCAATGTTATCGAAGATTGATTTTCGATCACGATACCGTCAGGTATGTATCAAGGAGGAGGAAATTTACAAGACAAATTTTCGGACCAGGTTTGAGCATTATGAGTTTGTTGTAGTTCCATTCAGTTTGACTAATTCTCCAAATAATTTTATGTGCTTGATGAATAGTGTGTTTCATCCTTATCTAGACAAGTTTGTTATTGTATTCATTTTTTACATATTAATATATTCCAAGAATGAGGAAGAGCATTCCAAACATTTAGCAACAATATTGAGATTTCTAAGAGAGTATCAGTTGTATGTCAATCTTAGCAAATGCAATTTCTTTCAGAAAAAGGTACATTACTTGGGACATGTCTTTTCCAAGGAAGGCATAACAGTAGATCCAGAAAAGATAAGGACTATCATGGAATAGCCAACTCTTAGGAATGTGGATGAGGTAAGATCATTCATGGGAATGGAAAGTTATTATAGGAGTTTCATCAGGAAATTCTCTCAGATTGCATATCCTATCACGTCTTTGCAGAGGAAAGGTAAGAAATTTGAATGGACAGAGGAATGTGTAGCAAGTTCTGAGCAGTTAAAGCATCTATTGAAAAATGCTCCAGTGTTAACTATTGTAGATCTGGACAAATAATTTGTGTTTTGTACAAATTCATGTAAGATAGGACTTGGTGGAGTCCTTATGCAAGAAGGACATGTAGTATGATATGAGTCACCGAAACTGAAAGCGATGATCTGACACTTTATATTGAGTTGAAAGCGATCATTCATGCACTAAATATGTGGAGGAACTATCTTCTTGGTAAGAGGTTTTTATTGATGACTAGTCATAGTGGGCTCATATATTTGTTTGACCAGCCGAATTTTAATTCTAGGCAAGTTATATGGTTGGCCATAATTAGTGAGTTTGAATTTGATATTAGGTACATAAAGGGTAAAGAGAACATGGTTGCATATGCTTTTAGCAAGAGGATATAGGTGAATCACATAGAAACTATGAGTTCTTACAGGACAAAATTTTAGGATCAGATCTTACATGCAGGACAATAGGTTGGAAGGCACATGGATCTTATGCACAAGTTACAACAGGGTACAGGTGATCAAGATATTGACTATCACCTTACAACAGATGGTTTGTGTTGAGCCTCAAGATTGTGCTTTCTTTCATCTTACTTTAACTCATTTTCCTTTGTCCATTGTTATCCCAAACCCAATTGATCAATGAATTTAGTTAAAATTACTTTTAGAATGATGAACATGGCTAACTTGCTAAGTTTTGTGATTTTTGTCATTGTAATGCATTTTGATCGGAACTAGCTGCAGAATGCAGACATTCCGTAGCTAACCGGCAATTCTGCAGCTGTCTTCACGTTTAGGCATGTTCCAGGTGGCCTCTCAAGAAAAACCGCATATGGGTATATTCCACGTCATGTCTACATTGTTCATTGCTCACCATGAAGGAAAAACCGAATTCTGGATATGGTTTTGGTACGTGGGAACAAATTTAGGAAGGCAGACTTCTAATAGGACTGTCTTAGTCCAGATGTCCTTTTTCTCTTTACGTTGCCATCTTCAAGAGTCCTAATGTGATTTCGATAAGGAAAGACAATGATCCTGGAATTGTTGCAAGTCTTGTTATGTAAATTTGTTATAAAAACACTTGGGAAACCGAGAGCTAGGCTAGATTTTGCTCTAGATTTTGCTTAGATTCTATGCTACATTTCTAAAGACGCAGATTGCTCTGTTCAAGTTATTTCTCCTTTAATGAAGAAGACAGTATTGTTTTGAAAGCGTTGATTTGATTTGGAGTTAGATTCCATCTGGTGGTAGAGGGCCCCTGCCTCCTGCACGGTTTTACTTGCGTAATTTAGATAAGTATCTTAGCTGCCTTTACGTTTTTGAAGTTTGAATTTGTAGTTGTTTTCATTAGCCACTATAGTTATACTCGTTCTAAAAACTCTTCCAAAAGAAGAAGCTCTTCCAAAAGATCATGATAATGAATGGGAAATGGCTATAGTGTTGTAGGATTTAATTGTAATCTCTTTTGTTCACCATCACAGTTATACTTATGCTAAGCACTCTTCCAAAAGAAGAAACTCTTCCAAAAAATCCTTATGATGTCTTAAGCATGATTGTGATCCTGAACGTTTCAGTTGTGTGTTTTCACTAAGTACCATAGCTATTCTTGCTCTTAAAATGCTCTTCCAAAATATCATAATGATGGGTAGGAGATAGCTATGATATCTTAGTTTTTAATTTCTTTCAGTCTTTATGTTTGCATTTGCACTGAATTGTATAGTTAGGATTGTTCTAAGAAACTCTTCCAAAATACCAATCATGATGGACAAACAGACTGTATAATTCCATAGAATAATGCATGATAGCCTAGTTAGGATACTCCGGAGTCTAATTGCATTCAACTCATGCTCTGTTATTTTGTTTTGAGTTTGATAATGACTTGTTAGTTCAGCACTGTTTTAGACTAGTGGCATCTTAAGTTCAGTTTTAGCTTAACTCATTGCATTTTCACTCCACATTTAGTTGTCATCCACTGCATATTAGATTACTTCAGTTGTTAAACTTAACAAAACAGCCTTCATTATTTACAAAATCTCTTCTTGTTCCAAATCTATAATTGATTTATAACTATATGAACAGAAGACAGTATCATTTCAGGGCCTGAAGTACTTTTGCAACTTCTCTTATCATCTCACAGACACACCTTTCCTCAAAAAGACTATTTTAAAAATCTATAACCTTGAGTGAAGTGTAGTGGTATCAAACTAAGTTGCAGAATAGAGTTAGGAACTAGTATTAGAGTAGAAGATCTTATGATGTCAACAATATTTTTCTCCAAATATGTTTCTACAAATCTTTAATCATGGATAAAATATTGTCTCATTATAAGCCGATGATTTAATTGTTTAGATTAAGAGAATTTGTATACTTAGCTGACCATTTCTCAAACTCTCCCAAAATACCTTTGATAAAAGAATTGGACAAGTTAAGTTTGTGTTTTGATTCAATTCCTTAAAGTCATTATCAAGCTTAGTATTCTGCTTAGTCATAGTTTAGATTTGATTCTGTTTCAATATTTGCAATTGCATTTGTCATTTGTCATCAACCAACTAGGCTTCACTCTGTTTTAAATCATTAGCTTCCTTCAACTAGCTTTCTAGTCATTTTCCTTGTGAACATAAAACTACCAAAAGACCAAAAACATCATAAAACACTAAACACAACGCATTAAGAGACAAATACCTAGGCACATACGGTGCACTTCACTTCAGCAGTTTACCAACCCTGGTTGACAATTAAATGAACTCAATTTAGGAGACTAGGTTGAGACCAAACAGTTTGATCAAATTTAGGGACAAGATATATGTGTCGGACAACCATGAGCTCAAGAAGACTATCTTGCGAGAGTTTCATGCAAACCCGTATTCAGGTCACCTAGGATACCATAAGACATTGACAACAATAAAGAAGTTTTATCATTGGCCAAATCTGAAGAAGGAAGTGGAGAATTTTGTGGCTATATGTTTGGAATGTAAATAGGGGAAAGTAGAATGTAAGCATCCAGGTGGATTGTTACAACCGATTCTGATTCCAGAGTGGAAGTGGGAGGTCATTTACATGGATTTCATTATAAGTTTTCTAAGGACATCTAGACAACATGATTCCATCATGGTTGTGGTAGACAGGTTGAAAAAGGTAGCACACTTCATTTTGGTAAATTATATGTATTCAACTAGTGATGTGGCACAAGTATTCATTAGAGATGTGGTAAGAGTATACGTTGTTCCGTGGAATATTGTGTTAGATAGTGATTCTAAGTTCACTTCTAGGTTCTGGAAAGAGTTATTTGTCAGTTTGTTTACAGAGTTGGCCTTCAGCACAACTTATCCTTTGCAGAAAGATGGGAATACAAAGAGGGTCAATAGGATTTTGCAGGACATGCTGAGGATGTATGTGATGCATCAACGAAGGATATGGGAAGAGTACCTTCCACTGATTGAGTTTTCTTACAACAATGGTTACTAGGAGTCACTGAGTATGAGTCTGTTTGAGGCACTCTATGGGTGGAGTTGTAATACTCCCATAATTTGGAGTGATACAGTGAACATGGCATTGATAGGACTGAATATGTTGGTAGATATGGAACATGATAGGACTGAATATGTTGGCAAAATCTAAAGGTAGCACAGGACATGAAATTTTTTTATGCAGATCAGAACATGATATCTAAGGATTTTTAGGTTGGGGAATAGGTTTACTTACGCATCAAGCCCAAGAAGAGCTCCTTGAGGATTGGATCATGTGCCAATATGGCACCTAGGTTTTTTGGACCTTTCAATATTCTTGAAATGATTGGAACAATATCCTATCGACTTGCACTGCCTCCGACAGTGAAATTCCATGATGCTTTCCATGTGTCATTACTTAAGAAGTATCTTAAAGATGTGAATTCAAATGGACTTCTGATTGCCAGTTATCTTTTGAAACCCTGAAAACCAAAATTTCTGAAGCACCTATATTAAGGGGACCTAACTGGAAGTTACCTTTTCATATCTCGACAGATGCTTCCGATACAGCTCTAGGAGTAGTATTGGGACAAAAAGACCTGATTCCTTATGCCATCTATTATACCAGTAAAAATTTGACTCCTGCAGAGTTAAACTATATTGTAACTGAAAAAGAGTTTTTAGCTGTTGTTCATGCCATAAACAAATTCAGACACTATATAACAGGCTATGAAACTTTTGTTCACACTGATCATTCTGCAATTAGATACTTAATGAACAAATCAATTACTAATGGCAGAGTCATAAGATGGTTATTGCTTTTACAAGAATTCAAAATTACCATTCTAGATAGGCCTAGAAAACAAAACACAGTAGCTGATTTCCTATCTAGACTCCAAAATATCAAAGATGACACTCCAGTTGAAGATCAATTTCCTGATGAATATCTTTTTGCAATTTCTACTCAAACTCCATGGTTTGTTGATATTGCTAATTATTTAGTTTCAGGAAAATTTCCTTCAATAATGAATGCAAGG